>CM026188.1:3808-95807 GCA_014825925.1 Bombus breviceps | reverse complement strand
TGCAAAGCAATTCTTCATTATGAAAATTCATTTCTCAAAGGACTTTATGATGAATTATTATATTCTAAAAATGTTCATTTCATAATAGTTTTTTACATTAAACTATAAGATGTAGTAAGATATAGCATGGTAGTAAGAAAGGCTTCGAAAATACCCGCCCTTAGTGATATTTACTTATTCATTATTATAATTATTATGCATACGCAATAAAACATCAACTATAGAATTTCACTATGCATTTAATATATGAAAATAATAATACACACAAATAAAAAAAGATCTTATATCTTAATATTGTTTTTAAACGTCTCTTTTAAACAAATTATTATTATTATTATTATTAAACAAAGTGTAAATAAGCTGATTTGTAATTTTTTTATCAAGAAAACGGCTCTGATATTTAATTTGATCAATACATTTAAGGTTGAAAGGTTTTCTTAGAAAAATTGTATAAATATTCAATTTACAAATTTTGTATTAAAAAATTCTTTTTTAGGGGGAAGGAACAAATATAATAATTAAAAAAAATGAACAGCTGCTCAAACCCTATGATTTTAATTTTGGAAATGAATTTTTCAATTTTTGAAAAAAATAAAGGTTCCTGTATTGTACACCACTCGTGTACTAGTAGAAAAAACCTTGGATACAAATATTAACAATTATTACGTGTAATATTATTTATTTTAAATGTCTGAAAGTAATATATTACAGAATATAAACATGCATTTATTATAATAGGTAACACCTGTAACAACAAACCTATTAATTAGAACACAACTGAAAGTTCCAAAACTTGGATTAATGTTGGTAGGATGGGGTGGAAATAATGGTACCACTATTACCGCAGCATTATTAGCAAATAAACTTAGGTTGACATGGGAAACAAAGAATGGCATTCAAAAAGCAAATTGGTAATTATGATAATTTAATAATAATATAAAGAATTTTTAAATTCTCCTTCTTAAGTGAGATAATGTACTTATATAAAGCTTCTATTTAAATTTTAGGTATGGTTCCTTAACTCAAGCATCTACCATTAGATTAGGCAAAGGAAACAAAGAAGAGGTATATGTTCCCATGTCTTGGATGCTTCCAATGGTAAATCCAAATGATATTGAAATTGATGGTTGGGATATTTCAAATATGAACTTAGCTGATGCTATGCAACGTGCAGAAGTTTTGGACATTAATTTACAAAAGCAATTAGTACCACACATGATGCATATGAAACCAAGAAAAAGCATATATTATCCTGACTTTATTGCATCCAATCAGGTAAGTAATTCTTTCAATTAAATTTTTCTTTTTCCTTAAATATTTATCTATTATTTACTTGGATACTAAAAAGAAATCTATACTATATTTTTTAACTTTTAGGAAAAAAGAGCAAATAACATTATTTATGGTACAAAATTCGAACAATTGGAACAACTTAGAAAAGACATTGCAGAATTTAAAACAACAAAGAATTTGAATCAAGTGATTATATTATGGACTGCTAACACAGAACGATTTTCAGAGATAATTCCAGGTGTAAATGATACAGCAGAAAATTTATTAAGTGCTATTAATGAAGGTCATTCAGAAATTAGTCCAAGTACAATGTTTGCTGTTGCAGCTGCTTTGGAAGGAGTGAGTAAAATATATTTAGTATTATATTATTTTTAAATTGAAATTATTAATATTCTTTTTATTATTAATAACAAAATTTGTTAATATTGTGCATATGTTACTGCTTCAGTGTACATATATAAATGGATCGCCTCAAAATACTTTCGTACCAGGAGCAATGGAATTAGCAGAGCAACATAAAACATTCATTAGTGGCGATGATTTTAAATCTGGGCAAACAAAATTAAAGTCTGTACTTGTAGATTTTCTAGTCTCAGCTGGTATTAAGCCAGTATCAATTGTTAGTTATAACCATCTTGGAAATAATGATGGTTATAATTTATCTGCTCCTCAACAATTTCGCTCAAAAGAGGTATTTTGTTGAAAAAGAAAAGATCTAATTTTGTATAATATATATTTATAATATTAATATTCTAATATAATTCTGTTTTTAGATTTCAAAAAGCAATGTTGTAGATGATATGGTACAATCAAATAAAATTCTTTACCAACCTGGAGAAAAGCCAGATCATTGTGTTGTTATTAAATATGTTCCATATGTCGGTATGTATTAAAAAATATTCTATTAGATATTATATATTATTTACTATCCATTTACTATTCAGAATTCAGGATTGTTATTTAATTCTTTATTAGGTGATAGTAAACGGGCGATGGATGAATATACATCAGAAATATTACTTGGAGGACACAATACGATTGTAATACACAATACATGTGAAGATTCTTTATTGGCTAGCCCAATTATTTTGGATCTGGTTCTTTTAGCAGAAATTTGTTCGCGTATTACATTCAAAGTAGCTAATACCAAAGATGAGTTCATTGGATTTCACAGTGTACTTTCCATACTTTCGTATCTTTGCAAAGCACCATTAGTTCCTCAAGGAACACCAATTGTAAATGCATTGTTCAGACAACGATCAGCAATCGAAAATATCTTAAGAGCCTGTCTTGCATTACCTCCCGAAAATAATATTTTACTTGAACACAAAGTTAATTTCAAAAATCAAGTATGAATTTAAAGGAAAGATATTACATGTTTTAAAGTAAGGGTATTATTTGCAAAAGGGAAGCAAACAGTATTATCAAAGAATAATTTAAGAAAACAGTAAAAAATTCAATGTTCCAAAACCTGTACTGCTTACAAAATGAAATCTGTTAGTTTCTGAACAATATTTTTATATATCTACACAAATCTTTATTACAAGATTTGTATTATTAGATGCAAAGTGTAATCATTATTGTTGATTAATGACAAATGCTATAAAAGTTCTATAAAAACCATAGATTCTAAATCTATAAATTATGGTATTTGATACATGAGAATGTTTGCATTCATGACATTCTACAATATACAATTGTTATATATATTTTTTAAACACAACAAATTAAAAATATCATTTTGAGTAATAAAAAAGTTATTTTTAAATGAAAATGGGGTTTAATTTCATATACAAAACTTAGTGTAGTTTTGTCTAAAAATTCCTGTTAGTAATTTACTGTTTATGTCTTTGTTTTTTGTAGCTTAATGTTTAATTTCATTGTCAGAAATATTGTGATTTTTTTATATTATAAAGTATTTAGTAGAAAAAATAACAATGTTGATATGACTCTTCACTGTAAAAATACCCTTATTGCTCTCAGATATACATATATTATGTTTATACATGAAGAATCAGTGTTAATAATACATTTACCAATCTGTTTATGTGTTATAATGCATTTAAAAATAAATAGTCATGAAAAAATACACACTATTTATTTATTTAAATTTTCTCATGATATCAGAGTTTCTTAACTTACTTTTTAACATTACAACTACCAAATAAATACTTTTTATATGATAAAAATAATATTTTATTTTTCCAGCTTTCCAACCATATAAAGAGAATCAGTTTACAATTCTTATTCTTATTTATATAGAATTATTAGAAGATTATATATACATATATGTGATCTTTTTTGTTATATTATTTTCCTTTATTTTTAATCTGTAAATTTTTGTGGATAATCATTTCAATTTTATCAACTATTCTTCCTACGAATGAATAGGATTTTTCTTGTTTGTGTTAATTTAATACATACAACTTTTTAAAAAAATTATTGCTTTTTGTATTTTATTTTTCATATTCGAATTTTTCTTTATTCTTTGCTAACTCTGCTTGTTAATTATATACAGCGACGTGCAAAAATTTCAAATCAAGATAGATTTTTGCTTTATATTTCAAAAACGATATTTTAAAGAATTTTAAGTATCATTATACAACTATACAACAATTTTTATGTCTCTTTTACTTATATCTTTGTACCTAATATTGTTTAATATTTTTTTAGATATTGCTTTTAGAATATGTATAAAGCTACTAAAAATTCATTCTGGCCAGAAATTGTTGTATACTATTGTATGTACAATAATTGATCAATTTGAATTGTCGAATTTTCCTCAACACAATACATATATTTACGTAGATTAAGGTTAAGTTTAAAATCACGAAATAAAAAACCGAAATTTTCTGGGGTTTTTGTTTCATAGAAGTTAGATTTAGGTTTAGTTCTAAAATAAAATTAAATATATTTATAATTGGCTGCAAAATATTTTTTGTGACATTTTGCTTACTTAAATAGCCCTTTTTAATATATTACAGCTTAAAAAGATTAGAAATACTGACCAAATTGCTCGCTATTATCCAGAAGTTTTGGGTTTAAGTTTTATTTTTTTTCTCAGTACATTTTTACAGAGAAAGAATTATACGAATGAACATAGAATGAACTGGCTTTCGATATAAAATAAAGAATATATTTAGCAATCAATTATGAAGAAATAATAAATATTCGCGATTTTTCTACATGAATGTAATTCGACTGCTTGATTTAAAACTCATCTGATAGAAATAATTTTTCAAAGCTTCTTTTCTTCTCAAACTGCCTCACCATTCGTTTTCTTTGCATTGAAATAATTTTTATATCATTTCTTACCTTTCTACGTACAATTTTTCTTAAGATTTTTACATGTAATTTTTACAGTATTATATTAAAATAAAAAAATGTTTGAAGCTTTAACTAAGTAAATTAAAATATAGAAAATTCATATGCAAAATAAGGGATAATTTAAATAAATGGAAAATAAATTCAATCTAGAGAATTATAAAGGTATTTTTAAATCGTTTAAATTAATAATTATCTTTGACATAAAGCATTAATGTACATGATAATATATAAAAAATTATTACATGCGATATTTTCCATGACAAATTAAAAGATATTTAAGTATGAAGACGTTTCAACAAAATATTTAATAATTTACAATGAATTATAAGTAGACTGCAGATTTTTCTGCATTTATCAAAAATTTAAAAATACAAAATTATGCAAAATGCACATAATATAAAAAAATATATAAAATCCAAAATACAATGCTTTCTATAATATTTGATATGTAAAATAATTTTTACTGAGGTTCTGCTTTTTTAATTACATCTCTAAAAATATGCGTTTGCATAAAAATGCACAGCCTAATTATGTCAAAAATATTTTACTTTTAAAAAAAGAAAAAACGTCAAATTTTTTATGTAGTCAATTGAATTGTTCGCGGTTTCATACTAAGCAAGTGCGCAGTACACTATTTGCACATAAAAAAGTATTTTAGCTAAATTGAATTAAAATTGCAAAAATTTTACTTACCTGTTCTATATTTTATCTTAATATATTTGATATTATATGCTAATTATTAAATTGAATTTTTCTCATTTAATATTTTGTATAGGAAAGATAGAATAATAGAATCGCGGCCATTACAAACATAGGCAACGTCACAGCTTCGGTAAAGGAATTCAGAAGACGACAGTTGAACGTGGCATAAATTTCCCTTTCAAAGTGCGCATAGATTAATCGATTCTTTTCATGAAACTTGCATCTCTCGGATCGTAATCTATGACGGATCTTCGTAATATATTACAGAGTAATGTATACGAAAATATTCTATGGCTATTGAAAGCTAGTCATGAATTTCGGAACTGTAGAATGTCTGTTGCGTAGGCCGAAAATAACATAACGCTACAGGCGCCATTAAGTTGCGCCATCTGGATATCATTACGAAGAAATTATATTAGTCAAAGTTTGGAAAGACTTTTGAATTACATTATTACTCTTCCCGATAACGAGTATTATAAGGTAAAATTAACGAATTTAAAAATTGGTATAATACACACCGATCACGTTTACGTTATGTTTAAATGTAGGAGTATATACTCCTTATGATTATATTCACTTAACCTCAATTTTGAATGAAAAATGAATACCTGTGATTATGAAAATGTAATTTTATATTTGTCTTATGGTGATAATAAAAAAAAACAATCTTTTTTGAAAGAGGGAATCGAAGGTACTTTCAATTTCGCAAGAGAAAACATAAACTTCAAGAGTTTGAAAATATCAATAACTACAGCGTTCTATAAGTAACGACAATATATATTAGTTAGTTAAACTAATTTTTACTAACTTTTTATAAATCAACAAACTTATAATAATGGGATGTGCTATGTGTAATTATTTTGTACAAAATTAAAGAAGAAATAATAGTATCATAAACACAACATGTACAAGTAGTGTTACAGAAAGGATAATTTTCATTTTTACATAAAGGGTAAATCAGATATGTTTATTTATGTTATTTTGTATGAACTGTTACAAATGTATATATTTGATTTGATTAACTTATCGCCTTTTTTTTAGATTATACAAACTTTGCAAATACACATCTAAAATACAATGGGAAAACTTTAAATGAATAAGTCAAAGATGCAGCACACTGAAGTTAAAAACAAGGATCATAATTATAGTGAAGTAAAATTACATAGTATTCAGCATACTGCTAGTAATATCCTAAATGTATGTGACAGTGATGTTAAAACAACATGTAAATCAAACAAAACTGGATTAGTATCGAATAAAGAAATATTCGGTCAGATTAAAGATATTAATGAATTAAAAAAAATTACACCACGTGTAAAATTGTTGACTCATGATGCAAATAGTTTAAATGAATTAACTAAAATTTCTTTGCACAATAAAGTATCTGCGCAAAAGAAACTATCAATATCAGAACAAACAAAACAGGAATTAAAAAAGTATTGTAGGACTTGTGCCGGTTTGAAACTTCCATTAGTTGATATTTTTAGTGAAAAAGGTAATCAAATGAGATTAAGTCAACAAATTAAGCATTTAGAAGAAATAAATCCATATGATAGTTTATCAACTCAAATGTGTATGGATTGTATCTGTGACTTAAAAATGAGTTATAAGTTTTTTATGCAAATTAAGAAAGCAGAAGTTAAATTAAGATCTATTCACATTACTCTCACAGATACAGCGACAAAAAATGCAGAATTAAATAAAATGCAGCCTGTAGGATGTTTCGAGAAACAGATGGAAAATGCTGTTGAGTGTAATACAAAAAATCCATCTACAAGTAAAGAATGTACTTCCATACCAAAAATATCTGCAATTTTTTCATTAAAAGATAATGAAGATATTGTAAAAGATAAGAAACTTTGTACAGATCATAAAGAATCAGAAAGTAAGGTTGAACCTGGAATTTTTGAAGACACCACTGTCTTACAAAATAGTGATGATAATGAATCAATAGAAGAATTTGATCCAGATGATCCTCCTTTTCAACCTGATAGTTCTGATGTTGCAGAGTCTGATGATGAAGTAGAAATACCAAGTGTAAAAAGACGACATATTCAACAGAAAGAAAATACAAAACAATGTTCACAATCAACTATTGTTTCTGATAATAATCCAATTTCAGACAATAAAAGTACTGAAATTAACCAAACAACGTATAATTATGAATGTATGAGAACATATATTAAAGTTGGGGACACAGAATGTAATAATCAGTCTACTGAACCACGCAGCGTCAATAATTCTGAAAGTACAAAAGAATGTTCAAAACAACCAAACATATTAAAACGCAGGTTATTATTACAGTCTAAAAAAGAATCTACAGAAGAAACTGATGAAAATATTTACCAGACAAATATTTCTGATAAAAGTCATAAAGACTTGAAAGTACAAAAACTTGATGTAAACAATTCTTTGAACCTTAACGGTAATCAAGAAGATGGTATCATGTATGTTACTGTGAAAGGATCTAAACCGAATGAAATATTGTTAGTAAAAGTTAAGAAAATGGATAAACCATTAGAGAAAAAAGAAGATAAATCTACAGGGAAAAAGAATTTTGACATTAAACCAATGGATAAGATTTTAAAACGATATGAAACATTAGTTACAAAGGAAAAAGATTTATTTCCAGAACGAACAAAAAAGTTAGAAATAAGAGAGCAGATTATAGAAGAACAAATAGAAGAATACAAAAAAAAGCGAGAAAAAGTATTAGGCGGACATGCCAATATTGTTGCACCTCCAAAATTTGAGGAATCTCGTTACTTTAAGCGTAATGAAAGTCAAGATAATCAAAGATCTTTTACACATATAGAAAATGATTCTGCTGTAAACATACAGTTTAATAAAGATGATAGTGAATTTAATGCAACTATTACAATTGAAGATGATGCTATAGAAATTGCAGAATCAGCCAAAGAAAAGTCTACAAATGAAAAAGCATATGTAAATACTGAAGAATATTTATCACATTTAGCAAAGCTTAAATTGAAATGGGAAGAAGCAAAAAAGAAGAAAGAATATCTTCAAAAAGAACTTGATGAATCTTATACAGAAGGAAATATTGAAAAGTTAGCAAGAATTTTAGGGGAAAAAAAAAAAAATTTGCAAGACTTTCAAGATTATTTAAAACAACGTAAAATTGTAATTACAAGATTAAAAGATGAGGATATTATTTCTCTTTATGAAGACAGAAATAATGCAGTCCTTAAAAACAACTTACCTGACTTAATAGATGAAAGTCAACCAGCAGATTATATTCCAGAAGAACATTATTTGGAATGTGATTATTGTCCAGAAACATTTGCTTCTAAAGAAGTTCTTGAAGAACATTTAAGATTACATGACTATAAAATTATGCATTTTTGTGAAGATTGCATGGAAGAATTTCCAACAAATAAAGCAAAACGAAATCATAATGTGATTTGTATAAAAAAATTACTATGTAAATATTGTGACATGATGTTAGATTCAAAAGGGAAAAAGCGTCAGCATGAACAAAAACATTGTGATAGTATGTATGGACAATTATGTGATGTATGTGGTGAAAAGTTTAAACATCAAGGAACATTGGATCAACATGTCAAAACGCAACACATGAATTGGGAGAAAATATATCAATGTACAAAGTGTCCTAAAAAGTTTGCATTCAAACAAAAACTTAGCTTTCATTTGAAATCTGTACACACAACTTTAAGAGCCTATTTGTGTGAGGACTGTGGAGCTGATTTTAAAAATCCTGCAAGTCTTAGACATCATAGAATACGTAAACATCAACCTGTAAGTAATAAGAGAGAATGCCCAGTTTGCCATAAATTAGTACCATTTTATAGCCTTTCTAAACACATGCATACTCATAAAGCATATACTATTCAGTGTCCACACTGTGACAAAATGTTTAAAAATAGTTCAACTTTAAAGCAACATGTAAGAATTCATGAAGATCAACGTCAATATCGATGTGATACTTGTGGTGTTGGATTTAATAGAAGAGATGGTTTAAGGTTACACATGAGAGTACATGAGAAAACCGATAGTAGAGGATTAAAAGAATGTTCATGTCAAGTATGTGGTGAAAAGTTTCCAAATCATTCAACACTTGTTATACATAGGAACCGAGTTCATAAGGATGGTAGACAATACACTTGCCATATATGTAATAGGTCAATGATTTCAACTAGATCATTAGAGTGGCATATGTCTCATATACACAATGAAACACTTCCTGGTGTTAAGGAAGGGATAGATGGGACACCAGAAAAAAGAAGGGCATCATGTTATCGTTGTAGTAAGACATTCAAAACAGAAATGATTTTGAGAACGCATATTAAAAACACGCATATGGAGAAAGATCCTATGAAATGTTTAGATTGTGAATTAACATTTATTTCCGAAGTGAGGTTAAGACATCATATGATGGTCACACATAACAGATTAGAAGGAACTATACCGTGTCCACATTGTCCAAAGAGATTTGTAAATCAAATCAGATTAAAAACTCATTTGGTATCTCATTCTGAAGATAGGCCACACACTTGTGAAATCTGTGGGTTTAAATTGAAAACTAAGATACAGTTGGTTAAACATCAACAAAATAGGCACAGCGATGAAAGACCTTTACAGTGTAGATATTGTCCTTGGAGATGTAAACAAGTTAGTGCACTTGTATGTCATGAAAGAACTCATACAAATGAACGACCATATTCTTGCAGTGTATGTAGGCAACGTTTTAAATATTTAGGTGATAAAAATAAACATGAAAGACGACATGAAAGCTTAGGAGGATCTGGATTTAAAAGGATAATACTTAGTCGAAATAGTAAACCTAAACTATTAGAAGATTCTTCTTGTTCTGAACATGAAAGTTTAAATAATATAAAGTGTCAAGTTCCTGAAAGTGAATATCAAGAACAGACAGATCAACAATTTGAAGAAGAACAAATAGTTAAGTTTGAAGAAGAACAAATAGTTAAATTTGAAGAAGAACAGATTAAATTTGAAGAACAAGAAATAACAGAAGAATATGAACAAGTATATGAACAGGTAAACATAATTTTATAGTTCTATATTATTTTTTATTACATTAGATTCTTATTTTTTATATACATGTTATTTCTCAGGAATATGAAGAGACATCCAGAGAAGCTTCTGATGCAGCAGAAGTTATAATGAATATGGAAGACACAACAGTTTACACAGAAGAAGTAACTGCAGATAACATTGAACCTACAGAAATTATGGCAGATGAAATAATGACAAATGAAATATTACAATCAGGTGCTGTAGTTCACTTGCAACAAGCAGATGATTCAGGGAAAATACAAGTGATTCCAGTGATGTTATCTTTACCTGATTTATCCGATACAAATACAGAGGTTAATTTAGCTACTGCATCCATTATGTATAATAATTGAATTCAATTTCGCATTTTATATTTGCGATATGCTTTGTATAAAGAAATAATTTTTAAAGTTTTATTGTGGTAATTATACATTTAAAAAAGGACTGTTTATTTGGTATAAATAAGTAGGGGCTAAATCACATTCCTATAGACCCAATTTCAGCATGTTCTAAAATGTGTATTTCCTTTTAGTATACATATATAGGTTTCACTACGCTAGAATATTATGTACCTAAAGGTCAAAATAGCTATTTGTTATCGAAATAATAGTTTTGTAAAATTAATTTACTGTGTGAAAATACTTATTAAAATCAATTTGAAACTGTAAAAAGGATAATATAACAAATTTTATCTCTTCTTAATGCTTTACAATACAAAGTTTTTGTTCAACTATAAATAATAAATAAAAATATCTGTAGTATGATATATAAAGTATTTTGTACAAATCTAAAAGATGAATAAGTATTTTACTTGATAATACAAACTTTCAAGATTAATAAAATTGATGTTACTCATAACCACATGTCTATATATAAATTGTTTGTAATACAAATTCATTTATTTTTTGTTTTCTTCTTATTAATACTTTATTTTCTATTTATTTTGTTAAATAATCGGATTTTTAAAGCACACAATCATCAACAATTTTTAATGACACAATCCGTCTTTAATTTTCTTGATTTTCATAGACTAATGGAACACTGTCACTTTCACTCCTCTTTAAACTAGAGTTGTTTGAACCACTTGGCCTTTTACACATTCATCAAGTTAAAAAGAACTTAATTTAGTTCAAAAGAATATCTGAAAAATATGGTTTATCAACTACTGTATGAAGTGTTTTAATAGTATTATTAATTTTTTTTGCAAAATATTTTTTCCTTCATTATGATTTAAGTAAAATTCTATCCTTAATTCTTTTAAGTTTTCATTCTAAAAAAGTATAAGAATAATTGATATAATAAAATGGATTGTCTTTCTCTTAATTATTACATATACATAATTATTTATATTATATTATGAACTTACTTGTCGGTTATTGTTCTTATTGGTATAATCCTCTTCATTTATATGGACTAATTGGAGCAGTATCAGTTCCATCACTATTTAAACTAGAATTATTAGAATCATTTAGCCTTAACTTCTTGGATGATCTAAGACATTCATCAGGTTTGTTATAAGAATTATCTATTTCCGTAATCTATTCACTAATATATTTAATTGTTCCTTGGAAATGGATAACATGCATGACCAAAATTTTTGGTATCTTCATAATTCTTTGATAAAATATAAGATTTTAATTAGTTAATGCAACATGCAATTTAGATCTGAACTGCCCTTCTTCTGCTTTTAAGACTAATTTGACTTATTACAATTAATTTAATTCGCGTTTTAGAACAGTTGATCCATCGGAAATTCCAATAGATTAATATTCGCTCAGACGTAATGGAAGCTCCGTTTTTTTTAGCCTCAACCTGCATTTGCTCTTGTAAAAGTAATTTTTGGATAAATTCCTTTAATGGAGGTAAAAGTTTCTTTTACTATGCTGAGCTCTTTCTCAAGCTCATCCGCTTCCGCAATTAAATTTTCTTCTTCTCACAATTCTTTTCCCGATTTTAGAATTTATCATTTATTTTCTGTGTTTCAGATTAATATCTTTTGTAACTGTTTTATTCTCTTGCACGGGTGTATATTTAGTTATAGATCTTCTAATAGCATTGCATTTTCGTTCATTCGCGACATAATTTCCTATTCCAAATTCGTTTTTATCTGAAATAGATCTTTCTAGCTGAATTATCAATACGTACTTCTCATTGCTTAATTATTTAATTGTCTTGTTTCACCTGCATCTCTAAAATACATCTCAATTCTCATTAGGAAGTTGTTGTGCAACAGCTTCTTGATGAAGATTTTTCCAATATATGATATATATTTCTAACATAGCTTTATATGTTTAAAACAGAAATTATATTATAGAAAAAATAATATTTTGAATATAAGTAATGTTTACTTATGTTATAAGTATATTGTAGATTTTTATGCATTTATACAAAATTTGGTAGTGCAAAATTTTACAAAATGCTCATACTGGGGAAAAATTTGTGAAGTATTCAAAATATAGTGTTTTCTATAACATTTGGTAGATAAAACAATTTTTCACCAAGTTTCTACTCCTTTAATTATGTTCTCAAAAATACGAATTTGCATAAAAATCCATATTCTAGTTAAAAGTAATGTTTGCCTTGTTTTATAACAATACTTTCTTATATTACGGTAAATTAGACATTTTTAGTAATAAAATTTTGTTTCTTTATTGTTGTAAAATTACAAGTGAAATTTATTATATCTATATACGATTTTTATATATTTTTATATACATTTCATTAAAGAAATCATCATTACGACTATTTGTAATATATCGCATAATTATTTTAATTTTTATGGTAAGCGTAGTTTTACTTATCGTACAATTACAATAAGTTATGTACTCGAACATCTCATCTTGTACAATTTTAACTTTTATTTATTTTCCTATATCATCAAATTTTTATTTGTAAATTGAACTAATATTTTATGGTGGCAATAAAAGAATTTGAGTGTCAGATACTTTTGTACATAAAACATTTGCAAGTGTTTGTATATTTTTATCATATATAAATAGCTGTTAAATTTACATTTAAATTATACAAATTTTTTTGGACATGATATAATATACACTTCTTAAAGTAGATACAATAAAAGATCATATTTGTATCATATATATTTTTATAAAATTTTTGTGAAAAATGTAATTGAATTTTATATTTACATAAAATAAAATTAAGGGATATACATATATATATATATACATACATGTTAAGAATAAATGCAAAAAGATATTAACTTATCCAAAACAGATAAATGCAGAAATCGCTGTGCTGTACAATTAAAATGTACAAATATATAAATGTATAATAATATTAATACTACATCAGGTATTAATATTCTCTACTTATTTTTTTCCAATATTTGAAACACTAATTTTACTCTATAAACACTTCATTCTAAAGTGTTAATAATTTCTAGCGATTTTTGCACTAAATATTTACTTTTCTAGATTTTGATAATATTGTGCAAGAACAAACCATGCTTTAGGTGACATAAAACCATCAGGTGGATTTTCACCTGCTTTTGCTAAACCTATAACAAATATTTTAAATATTAAACTTGTGTTCTTTTAATAAATCAAATTTTTCACGTTTTAGTATTATATAAAGTTATTATGATATTTTATAAGTTATAAAAATATGTAATACACAGATAAGACTATATTATACATACAACGCATTTTCGTCCCTGATATAAATTCAAAATCTTCTTTTCGTTTCTCATCAAAGAAGGACATTTTTTTATATTTTTTATCATATGCTGCAACTTTAAACGGTATGATTTCTAGCGATTGTAAGCCTCGAGCTAGTAAGAGAACTCGGGCTCCATGAGTAGGATCATAAAGATTCCCATCAGGTGTTGCATTTTTGTTAGGATGTAATATGCCAGCAGGATCTCTTCCAACGATATAAAAGTTAGCACCAGCGTTCATTCTTGCCTTTGCATGCCATTGTACCTAATAATGTATAAAATGAACATGAAATGAAATAACACTAGAAGGATTCTAATATGTCATTAGAATATAGTATCTATTTCTTAAAGAGTCAATGAAGTCTTGAAACCTTATAACAGTAATGCAAAATTTTGGGGAAAAACATTTAAAAACTTGTTGTAAGATTCCTTTATTCTTACTTTTAGTTCTTACTTTTAGTTTCGTTTTACATATGTTAGATCATTTTATAAATAACATTTTTCGGTAATTAACATATCTATAAGTAATTAATTAGTCATATATTTTCCTTCGTTTTCTAGAACTCTTTGTCATTTTTTTTATTAAGCTTTTTATTCTTCTTTTTCTATCGTGACAACTTCTTGCTACAAATTCAATTTTTAGAAGAACTGTATTATTTATGAGATGACCTAATATAATATAGAAAGTAAACATATATGATGGCTACTTCAGTTACTAGGTTTAAACTATAACTATATGAAATATGAACTTTACATAGCACAAGTAGAAATAAACTTATAAACATACTATTCATCACAAGATTAATAATGTAATTATGTTTATAGATGAAAAATCACTAATTTTGACAACATTTGCTACTAAATATCAAAATGTAATATAGAAAAAACTATTATAGACACTATTTATATTATATATGCCTGTCATATTTTATTTTCATTATAATTATGTAACAAATGAAAATACGTTCATAATCAAAATTTACCTCAACTGGCCCAGCATACATCATAGGGCTTGGAAAAATTGCTAATAATGTTGAATGAGGATCTAAAACCCCTTCACTAAGTACAGCTTCATGTTGCAGAATCCTTGTCTGTAGTGGTACATCATCATCCTTCGTCCAACCACCTAGAGGATGTAACAATAAAATAGGATTTTTAAATCCTCTTTCTTCTAGTAAACGTTTTTTAGTGTCCTAGAAATATATATACATACAAATATAATATACTTATACATAAAATATTTTACATAAATTCTGTCATAAATAATAAATAAATAAATAAACTTACTTGCATTAATAATGCATGACCCATATGTACAGGATTTCGAAGCTGGAATGCAAAGACAGCATCAGCCTTCATCTTTTTGCATTTTGTTCTAATTTCATTTGGTGTAAGTCTGTATTGATCCAAACCATCATGCCATTTAATTCTCTCAATAACTTCTATATCACCACCTACTAACCAATCTCCAGATTCATGAATCATTTTTACATATGGGTGGCCTAAATTGTTAGTACCAAATTGCCAACCACATCTTTCTTCTTTTCTGTGATAATAAAATTCAGGCCTACGTAATATTGCTAGAGCTTTGTTTTTGTATCTCAATGTAAAAGACGAAAGTCCATTCAAACGTTCTTTATCTTTTGTATGTATTGCAAGGACTATTGGAACAGATTGATTAATTTCTCTGCCACCTTCACGGAGGCATTTTAGATGTTGAGTCTAAAAATATTTTATGTTTCTAATAACAACAAGAATTAAGTTTTTAACAGCATCGTTGTATTTCATGTTAATATATATGTATGTTGTATATACCTGGAGATATTGGTGTTCTCTCATAAAACCAGTAAGAGGTGCAGCCCAACCTTCTGCTAAAACCTGGAGCCATTGCACATCAATTTCATTAATTTCTAAGTTCTGAAGCGTAGCAGCTTCTGTTTTGGCAGAAGATATTCGTGATTCTGGAATGAATAACTCCCGTATTGGTGTTGCGGGTTTTTGAAGTACAGGTATAATATGCTGTTTCTCCAGAAGATCAATAACAGTTGCAGCTGATTCCTCTGGAGTACAGTTTTCAGTGACTACCACTAAATCAGGATTTACTGGTCTTTCATACATTTGATCTATTCCAGTAAAGCCTTTGATTGCTCCTTGACGTGCCTTTTTATATAATCCTTTGGTATCCCTTGCTTCACATACATTAAGAGGTGTATCAACAAAAACTTCAAAAAATGGAAGATCAGACATTTTATGAATTTGTCTTGCCATTTGTCTATCCTCTTCAAATGGTGATACAAAACTACATAAACAAATTTGTCCACTATCAGCAAATAATTTAGCTACTTCTGCAACCCTCCTTATGTTTTCTTTTCTATCTTCCTTGGTAAAACCAAGGTTGTGGTTTAAACCACTCCTTACGTTATCTCCATCAAGTCCATAAGCAGCAATTCCGTGATCAATTAAAATTGCCTCAACTTGGAAAGCTATTGAAGTTTTCCCAGCACCAGAAAGGCCAGTTAACCAAACTGTACAGCCTCGAAAACCTCTTATACTTCCCATTGCTTGTCCACGTTTTGCTCTTGATACATGATGTGCTTGCTCCAATACATTGCTACAACTCTAATAAAAAAGATTCTTTATATAAGATTGATAAAGTTTATTAAAAGGTATTAAGATGAAATGTATTTCATCAGGCTTATACATACCGTCATCAGACGTTTATTTGGGATTTCGTTTGACATAACTGTTCTAACGCGATCGCGATGAAACTGGTCAACAATTAACACTGAAACTTTAATATAACCATCAAATGAGATACGATATATGAATATGTATGAAAGTATAAGAAAGTATGGGAATGTTTGAAGATTGAAGGTATTGAAATGAATGTTTTGAAGGTACCAAAGTGAGTGTTTGAAAAGCAACGATATGAATAACATTGACAGTAGCGTTTGACGACTAACGATTGAGGACAACTTGTCCAACAGATTATCATAAGACATCTTATATGAGATATATTAACGTAAAACACGCGGATTAGTTGTTCAAATATTTTCAGAATTTGCAAGGTCAATTTTACATAATTAGATATTTCACTTTTAGGGGATGGAAGTGACCACCCCAACCGTCGAACCATCAAACTAACCGTACTTTCGCTCTCAGGCTTAGAATGTATTACGTCGTAACATATCCTATTGAGAAATTTATAATATCCTACACGAGAAATTCCACAAGCCTTAGCCAGTGAACGTAGCAAGGAATAAACCCTTATAAATCATTCTGACTCGAACAATACATATTGGGTATAAAAAGTGAAAAGGGAAAATCCCATTTCCATGGCTATCGTAGGCAAATGTTAATCTTTAAACCGATGGAAGAAGTATTCTGTAGCCTCATAAAACTATTGTTGTTAGGAATCAAAAAGTAAAATATAGCAGTAAAAGATGAAATTCTGATATGTTAGATGGAATGCAGTATGCGATAAAATCGCGAATGAATATTAGTCGGTACAATACCTTTATTATGTCTTTACTAGCTTTAATTTTGTATACAGGGCCTTTTTGTCATTATTATCATTCGCAGCTAGAAATATTTGGATGAAAGTTGAATTATTTCGATAGGTACACATATTTATATTATTAATTTTTTTGTTGGTGAAGAAAGGATAGACGCAAAACGGTATTCTTATGTTTACGTCATTTTTGTCTTTCATACATTAAATTTGACAAATTAAAGTTAAAATATCTCCTAATTTAATGGTTCTTTTAGTATAAATAGGATATTCTTGCGTAAGGAATGATGAATTGCGTCGATTACTTGATTAAAAAATACATGATTCCATTTAAAAAATCAAAGTTGACCATCCTAAGCTCTTGACGCGCCCATCCATAAGAAAAACTAATAGCATCAGAACATGCACCCTTCGAAACCATCCCATCAAATCATTTCCCGCTGCGAATAATAATAATGACAAAAATAAAGATGGTAATTTCAAGTGAGACTCCCTGTATTTATGTATGCACTTATATATTATACGTGGCAAATCGATCAAGTGAAAGATATAATTTTAATAAGTATTTAATAAAAAATAATTATCTTTTAATTGTCAAAGTATTAAATTTTAATTGTATTATAATAATTACACGTTTTCAAATAGCCGTCATTAATAGGAAATATTTATAACTAACAATGAAGAATATATACCGTGACAGCAATGCACAGAACGAACCACGCTGTAACGTGGCCGTAAGCTAAGCTGTAACCTGCAAGGCTGTAATCTGTAACGGTACTACATGCGCTACTATGCTATATACATATCTATAAAACCAGTTTGAGATACTAGCGCTTCAACAGATGGTGCATCAATTAATAATTTTAATATATGCTATACTATTTCTTAATCATATGTAACACAGAATAATTCACGTTCATTATTATTTTAGACAATGTATTGGAATTATTGGAAGTTTCATGAAACTTTATAAAATGTGAAATTATGTGACAATGTTTCATAATTAAACTATAGATATTTATGAACACGGCTAAAGAAATAGGCTTTAAATGGAGTTTCGTTTTAATTATTAAAAATTATAATGATTACTCTACTTTGGATATCTTATATATTTTTGTATATTGTGCGTACTCTGTGTACCTTTAAATTTCCTGTAAGTGTACAAAAATCTACAAAAACTCTGATTATTACCTATATTTTTACTAGTTCTGTCTAGGAAAATATTAAACAGGCAGAAACATATTATCAATAGCACTTTATTATGTACCCAACGTTTTGTTCAAAAATAAATGCTTAAAACCTCATAAAAATTAAATGTGAAATACAGTTAAACATAACGTGCAAGTAAAAATCTATTGAAACAGGATTTTAAAGATAACATTAAATGTAGATTATAATCTATATTATAGTGATTGTAAATTTTTTATTTTAATGTTATATCTTATTTTATTAGACATTTTATCTATTATGTGTTCTATATACATGTGTAATGTGTTTGTATGATTAGAAGAACAATATACTTTTGCATTAGTATTTCATACATTTCTTGGATTACATTTCATAGTTGCAGAATACATAGGTTGTTCAATTGGTGCAAAAATGTCATCTATATAATCCCATAGTGTATATTTTGATTTGCTATCATGAAAATTTGTATAGATTATAGACAAAGAAGTTCCAACATAAAAGAATATCTGAAGAATATGATTTAACAACCATTGTATGAAGTGTCTCAATAATATTACTAATTTCTCCTGCAAAATATTCATTCCTTCCTTCATTATATTCTAAATAATATCATATCCTTAATCCTTTCAAGCATTTATTCATCCTATGAAAGTACAAAAAAAATTGATATAATAAAATGGATTGTTTCTTTCTTAACAATTACATATATAATTATTTATATTATATTATGAAAAACTGTAAATTTTTAATATTACTTACTTATTTTTTGTTATAGCATCATTTTCATCTTTTAAAGATAATATATCTCAATATATATAATATATATGTATAACTATAGTTGAAACAAATAAATCTTATGTAGAAGAAGTATTTTCATTTTTATTGTAATTTTTGTCATCTTGGAAAATGTATTAGATACTATTTTCTCCATTTTATTACCTCTTTAATTTTGTTATGATTATAATATATTTCTATATATTTATTCCTAATATTTTATTTATATAATGAAAATAGACATATAAAAAGCATTTATCATTGAAGGTAAATTTATGTCTTTTATATGTCTTGCTGCTATAATACTGTTTGTGTTATACCTTCTATTCATAGGTTACAAGGATATAAACAGTCACTTTGATAAACAAGTATGAAATAAAGTTACTTTTATTTTCTTTAAAGGACACATGCACAAAACTTAATTATTTGTCTATGTAAAAGTATTATTTATATAATTTTTTATACAATTAATTTGTCAGACTTAACTTATTAAGAAAATATAAACTATTGAATAAAATAGATTCAGCATTATACATAACGTCATGTTTAATACATTTTTGTTTATAAATTTAGGTCACTAATTAATTTATAAAACAAATTTATTTACATACAATATTACATCCATTATTTTCATATCATTTTTTTTTATTCTTCATTTCCCACAACCCATTCCTAACAAATCTTTGTGCTGCATCCTTGTTTATACGAGGCATAAATGTGTTCTTGTCATTAATTTGTTTTGCACGTGTCATAGACCTCTTTAAACGATCATTTTCTGACTTTATTTGATGCTTTGCTGGGTCAATTCCTAATTAGATACATATAAAAAGAATACAATAAAAATCATATAATAATTTGTTTTATTTGAAATTATTGTAGAATTATACTGCTTTTATTAGTACTTTACCTTCTGTACGCAAATACATCCAAAACACACTATTTAGGCAGTAAGACATCAATAGATTATACTGTATTTTATCTGTATCAGAAAGTTTTTCATATACTGCTGGATTTGCGGCATATTTAATTGTATCTTGAATTTTCGTCGTTGCATCACGGTATTGTTTAACTTTTGCAATAAGATCTATGTCATGCGATAGTTCTTCAAAATTTGCATCCATATTTATCTAAAGAGGTTATAATTTTTCGTTATATACATACACCATAAAAATTTTATAAAGTAAATAACCTATGACAAAAGTCAAACTAAAAAATACTTATCCTTTATTCTCAGTTTCAAGCTAGATGTTTAACATGGTTAGAATTTCAAGTTACGCGATAATATCACGGATAATACTAACCTGACTCGCTTTATAATCACATACTTGCTACGATACATACACGTGTGTTGTACATACAGATACATATTACCTAGAACTCATATATTTATTATAAATCTTTTGTTAACTAGAATTCCGATAGAAATAAGGTAGTTAAATTGCCTATACACATTCAAGATTGTAATAGGTATAAATTTAAATGTAATAAAAATATAATGAAATAATAATAAATGTTTACTATAAATCTATATAGTTTATCATTGTTTAATCACTTAGAGTTACAATAATTTCCTGACTTAATTTTCCTATTATTTAAAAGATTAGTATGTTATTTAAATATGCCAAGAATGTAACAAATAAATTCTTTAAGCTCTGGGGAATTACAGTTCCAAAATATACTTGACATCTTCTTTGCAAGTACATAATTCATGGAGAATCAAACAGTGAAACAGCTGATTCGTTTTACTGTAAAGCACATGTCGTGGTAGAACGTTATAATATTACGTTATTTTTCATGCAAAGTAATGAGGTTTTAACAAAAATCTAAATACTTGCGTCTTAAGAGAAACATATTACATGTATTTATTTGAAGGTGCGATGAAAAAGAAAGGATTGTAAGTTGTTTTTAAAGAAATTTTTGTCTAAGAAAAATGGCTGACCGTGATAGCGCATCTGAAAGCGACTCAAGCTCGATCGACGGAGGTCCAATAATGATGCCACCGTCTCCTGTAACTAGAGAACAACTTCAAAAAAGGATTGAGTCGTTACAACAGCATAATCGTGTTCTTAAAGTCGAGCTAGAAACATATAAATTAAGAGTAAAAGCGTTACAAGAAGAGAATCGTGGTCTTCGGCAAGCCTCTGTCATCATAGTAAGTTTCTTCTATATTTTTACTAAATAAATAATGTCTATTAATTTGCTAATTACATATGTTATTTAGTACAAAATATTTTTTGAATATATATATTTTATTTTTGGATACATATTAAAATATTTAATTTTAGGTTAAATTAGAAATATTTGCTCAATATAAATTGTTTTTTATATAGTATTATTTCATTCATTCATTTTATATGATTGTGTCCCAAACTTCTGTTTCTGTATAGTTTCTCATAATTTTTTGTATTCAATGTATTAAAATGCATATAAAATTTAAATTTATAAAATGATTTCAGCTTTATATAATTTTACTACTATAATAAAAATTAGATATAAAAATCTTTTCTTAGAGTAAAATGATTTCTTGATTATAAAATAAACTACTTCTGTATTAAAAAAAAGTTATAAATTATTTTTAATTTATGTATTTAAACAATATTTTTTGTTTTTATATTATTTATATTATTTGTTTGAAATCTAATAATTGGATAATAGAAGTAATATTTGTATAATTAATACATTAATGAAATTGTTTATAAAAACATAATTACAAATATATTTTTCAAATTAGAGAGGTTTAAAATGAATTATTCAACTATTGAACTTCATAATAACTTTGTTATAGTTGATGGAATTTGATAACAATTTTCAATCTTTAATTATGCACATTTTCTATTGGCATTTTGATCTTTTTTTATTGGATTATATTATAGCAAGCTAAAGCTGAGCAGGAGGAAGAATTTATAAGTAATACGTTATTAAAAAAAATCCAAGCACTTAAGAAAGAGAAAGAAACATTGGCGCACCATTATGAACAAGAAGAAGAATGTCTAACTAATGATTTGTCAAGAAAGTTGAATCAATTGCGCCAAGAAAAATGTCGATTAGAACAAACTTTAGAACAAGAACAAGAATGTCTTGTGAACAAATTAATGAGGAAGATAGAAAAACTTGAAGCTGAGACACTTGCAAAACAAAGTAATCTAGAGCAGTTGCGTAGAGAAAAAGTAGAACTGGAAAACACACTTGAACAGGAACAAGAAGCATTAGTAAATAAATTATGGAAAAGAATGGATAAATTGGAAGCAGAGAAGCGAATGCTGCAAATAAAATTAGATCAACCTGTATCAGATCCTGCTTCACCAAGAGAAATCAATAATGGTGATACTGCTACTAGTTTAAGTGCACATATTCAAACTCTAAGGAGTGAAGTAGCCAGACTAAGACATACATTGTTCATCTCACAACAAGAACGTAAGAATTTTTATCATATAATTAGATTTATTTGTAGTAACAAATATATTTTAAAATAAGTTTTTATAAATATAATATTTTTAATACTTCTAGAATTACATAAATTAATTTGATTATTGGAAAGAAAAGTAAAAATAGTGATATGAAATATTTAATGTAATTTATATTCATATTTAATGTAATGTTATGCTGTAACAGCAATACTGTATTATAGATAATTAGAATCTTGCAATTCTCTTATACAGTGCTTAGGATATTAATAAATAAAAAATTAGAAGTAGCAAACTAAAAAAAGAATTAAGAGAGAATAGAAAAGAAAGATTGTAATAGAATAGTAATTGTAATTGAAGGAAGTAATTTATAATATAAAGTAATTATGCATATATACATATCTGAAATGATAATAGATATCATATACGAAATCGTTAAATTTGTAATAATGTTGTGAATTAATTAGTAATACTAAAATCATTTAACTTTTTTGTTTTTGTTAACTAACATTGTTGGATCTGTTTGTATTTTTATATTAGATACAGAGAAGATGCAACGATATGTAAACGAAGAGAAACAAATTCGTGAAGAAAATTTAAGACTTCAAAGAAAATTGCAGCTGGAAGTAGAACGTCGTGAAGCTTTATGTAGACATCTTTCCGAGTCAGAGTCCAGGTAAATAATATTATATAGATTGTACAAATGTTTTAGTTTTATTACAAATTCATCTATCTGTTAGTTTGGAAATGGAAGAAGAACGGCACTACAATGAAATTGTGATGTCTGGTGGAAATATAAGAAATCGTACTGTTTCTAGCCCAGTGCCGTACAATCCTTCACCTAGTTCCTCTAGACCATTAAGTCCAGGTATAATATCCTTGTTTTATATAAAAATAAAGTAAATTTTCGACTTTTATGTTTCAATATTATGTGATCCCATATTTATTATTTGTATAAATTTATTTTATTAACATATCAATATTATTTATGAATAGGTTCATCAACCAGAGAGGGATTCAACACAAATCGATGTTATGCTTGTGGTCAACCTACTACAATTCCATTTGCAAGTTCATCACCACCTTCCACTGTAAGTTACTTTTTATAGCGGTTAATTAGTCAAATAGTCAAATAGTACTAAGTAATGTACAAATGTAATTTATGTGTATGAAACATTTAAAAATGACATTAATCTGAAATATTTAATTATATTTAAACAGGGTCACATTGTAACATCATCCAATAGACGCACATCAGATAGATTTATTAAACCTGCAATTCCACCAACTATTGTAAGTCCAAGTGGTCCGCCAATTGCCGCTAACACAGCTACAAACGCAACTAGCGGGTCACCAATGGATATTACTAAAACATAAGTCAGTTGAATTCATCTAATAACAAATATTTCATCGTGTATTCGTATAAAGTACTTTTTTGTTGATGCATTTTTGCTATGTGATTGTATGACATACTCAAAAGTTATTTTAAAAAGAGTTTCAGTTTTCAATATTTTAATCATTTTACAATCATAGTATAGCGCGCATGAATTAATTACAGAATATTCATAAAAATAAATAGTCTATAAATTGCTCTATACTTGGTATCAAATCGCTTAAATCTTTCTTGAAACATAAAATAGTATTTATATAAAAAAAAATATTAATATAAATCACATATGAAATTCTGAGTTGCTTCAAATAGACTAACAAAACGAAAATTAAAGGAAAAATCGCTCTTCTAATTTCCATTGTGTGTATTTTATTATTATTATTAATTTAATGCATCTTTTTTAAATCTTTGAAATAGTAATACAAGAGGAATATTTTTTAATTTAAGTACTTAGATAATACAAATAAATACTTCTGTAATGGTTACTATGTAACATATTTAAATTTTAATATTTTTTTCTTATAATGTTAATTTTTTTGTAACATTATATGGTATAATATAATAGATAATAATATAATTTTGTTCAAGTTGCACAATCATAATTTCGTATGATTAATACTTATAATGAAACTAGAAGAGTGATAATATATTTAAAATTAATATGCCTTAAAAAATATGCAATTATGATTAAAAAAATACAGTTTAATGAAAAAAAAAGAATAAATAAAGTTATAAAATGGAAACTTTTTTAATTCTTTTTTCCAAAGAATATTGTACTTTATATTATTTCAAATATGATTGACTTAATGTTTTGTATACAATCACATAATGTGAGTATTTCATACGTAAGCATTTGTATGCTATGTTTCAAATCGACGAAACTAATATTGTGAAATAACATCTACATGACATTGTTGCATTTAAATGCAATCATATTTAAAATGAAAAGATTATTATTATCAAATATGTTTCAAATATTTTATTGTGTTAGCAATGTTTCAAGTATTAATTGCATATTTCTATTTTTCAAATAATAATTATTTAATTCGATTTTTCAGACATGCCATTATTTCATGCATGTAATATTTGTTCCATTTTAAAACAATAATATATAAATATTGTTTTCCTTTTTTTGACGATATTTATGTGTTAGTCAAATATTAAATTAGTATATTTTGCTCTTTAATCACAAAATTTACTATTTTGTAACATATGTCATGTATAATATATTTTCAATTGATATTTATATGAATGTGATAAAGTAAAGCATAATAATCTTGTGCTACATTTTATAATAATTTGAACATTATTATTTACTATTGGTGCTCAAAATGTGGCGAGATTTTTCAATTTGTTATTAACAATATGTTATGGACAACATTTTTGTTCTTTGTCCAGTAATAAAGTAAAAGATATACAATTCAGCTTTTTAGTTTAAAAAAAGGAGAAAAAAAAAGAAAAAAGGAAAAAAAAGAAATAAATTTAGCCTCCGCATTATAGAATTTCTTCTATGATACAATTTATATGTGTAATATTTGGGTATCATATGTGTCGCAATGTTAAATCATAAAATCATTAAAAAAGATGCAAATTGATATCAGAAAAGAAGTTAACTTAAAATCGTAAGAATACTGATGATTAAACGGTAAATATTTAACTATAGTAATAATAACAAAAATTAATACTTTTTTTAAGCTTTATAAAATAATGTTTCTCGAATACTCTACATATGAATAAAACGTTGCTACATTATATGGAATATAGATGTATTAAATGTCATATACATATAATGAAATTTTGTTAAAGCAAGAAATTATTACTTATTAATAGTTATATACAGATATATTTCATTATTACATATTATGTACTTTACTTAAGCTTTCACGAAATACAGTCACTTTTTTGCTATTATTTTTGTAAAATTTATTGTTATCCTTATTTAAAATAAATATTATATTCATAATTTACTAAAATAGATTAAGGATTTACTATAGTATCCGAATTGTAAAATTTGTGGTTGGAATGTGTCGTTTCGGGAGTATATTAAATCGCTAAAACCGAGAATACTGATTATTTTTCACGGATATGAACGATTTTAAAAATTTATCCTGATGAACATTTGTCTGACAAAGGGCAGAAATTTAGAAATCCACGTAAACAGTTGCCGTGAGACAACCGGAAAATAAAAGCTAACCTAAACCTAATTTACTACTTCAGATGCATACAGAGTAAGCCGTACTACTGTACTGTTCTTAATACTTTAAGAACACCAAATTTTAAAAAACGTTTCAACAAAGTCCATGAGAACGTCAACAAGTTGATCGGAAATTTTTACGCCTTATTTTCGTGAAAAACGACCCTCATTTTTAGCTTTAGCGACCTTAGAAATTTCTAAAAAGTATCATTCTAATCAAATATTTTACAGTCCCAATGCTATAATAGAATCTATTTTAAAATATGACATTTATTTAAATGTTTTAACAAACACAATATATTTAGTAAACATTATACAATTATTCATACAGCACATTAAGGAAGAAGTAAAAATTGTATGTAAATTTTTAAATTTGTTTCTATTTATACATTGACAGCTTGAGAGTTAAATTGTTTCTCATGTATGCTTATGCACAGCGAATAATAATTTATGTGAAAAATTTTTATTTTGTTATCTTATAACATCTAATTTTTATATAGTATTACAGATAATATTATGTTATATCATTTCTTTTACAGGTAGCTACAACTAATCTTGCAATTATTAACCACATAATCAAAGAAATTGAATCTTCATCATAACAAGGCCAGCTTAATAAACTTTGTATTGGCCATAGCATGCCTTTTGGCAAAATTATTACAGGTTTATTTCTGTATAGATATAGCAGAATCAACATTAATGAACCCTGAAAATATATTATGAATTACTAAGTATGTTATATTATAATAAATATAAGCAAACACTTACGTTTAATATACGAAAACCATATGTTACAGATATTTGTACCTTCATTCTGGAAGACAATCTTTCCTTTGCTAAATAATAAGTACATTACGATTAAAAGTGTTTTATAAAATGAACTTGACAAGAAATAACCTGAACAAATGCAAAATTTATACAGAACAGAAATTCAATGAGATGTAACTATTTTTATTTGTTTTTGTATTCAAATAATTATAAATTAAAGATTTTTAATTGTTAACTTAAATTATTGCATGAAAAAATTATAAAATATATATCTAATTTATTTCTTAATAATTGTATTAATTGTATCATTATTTTACCTTTTTCTTTTAATGTACTTTCTAATTTATAATATTTACGCTGAAGTTTCGCATACTTTGAAAATTCATCTACCATAGATATTCCAATCATTTCTTGCTTCAAATTAATCAAATCATTTCGTAATTCTATATCATGTTTGTTTACTGTATATAAACGAGACGTAATCTGCAAACGAATGACAATTTACAACAAATGTAATTAACAAATGTAATATGTAAACAATGTCCAGATACTTACATATTTTATTAAAGATGGAAAAATATATTCTAAAAGGCAACTTACAGTTGATATTATAAGTAAATTCATTTTATATTTTCAATAGGATAAATTTCATATTTCGCAATATATTTTATCGGATATTAACCAAAATATAGCGTAAAACGTTATTTCTCGACTTTTAATAAAAGAGGCTTTAGAGGTTATAACAATTGCTTATGTCAACCTACACATATGAAAAGATAAGTACTTAATAGATGGTCAGCACACGCTCGTAGGGTAGCATAATTATACTAGAGAATTGATTGCAAGTTTTAAAGTTTTTTTTGGTTGGTATGCTGGCTAGAGTATTAATATATCATTGGTTTACCATTGTAACAGCACATAGTAGTATAAAGAAATAATGTCTTACTTCTACCTGTATATATATAGTCTCTGTTTCTTTTATGACCACACACAATCTACACATATGATGCTTCGTGAAGAGTAAAGCATGCGGTGTGGTTCAATATGGATTTGTCGACAAATTATTTGGAAGATTTAGATGATACAGATAAAGATATATCAGAGTCTCATAATAAACTTCTTGAAGCTGTATCACAGCTTGATAAAGGCCAAAGGTATGCATTTATAAATAAAGTTAATATATAATAATTATAATACATAATTTCTATTCTTTTTGATGGAAAAAGATATATGAAAGTATAAAAAAATAAGTATTTTATATTAATATAAATATAATACAATATAAAATGAGATAATATTTAATACATTTCTGAAATATGTCCTTAAATTTTTCATAGAGTAAAAAAGGCAGAGCGAAGTGAACCTACGTTAGAAGTATCAGAATTTGATTTAGTAAAAAGTGGAGTATTTGATCAAGATGCAGTTCATGTATACGATTTAGCTAGAGCTTTAGGAAAAAAAGGTCATCATCATGAAATTATCAGAAATTTACAAGCTATAAGGAAAAAAGTTCAAGTTTTACCAAAACCATTGGAGAAACCAGCAGCAGACAGGGTAAGAATTACTTTATTATGTCAAATATTCATAAATAATATCTATATAACTGTTTAAATATAGTTATTGTTAATTATATTTTAGATAAAGAGAATAGTTGGTTTTAAAAATACAAAACAAGAATTAAAAAAATGGAACGCTGTAATAACAAGGAACAGGACAGCAGAATCGCTTCATTTTCCTTTAAATCAATCATCAATGCAATTTGAGCCATCTACGGAATTTGTTAAAAGATTTAGACTTCAATCAGATTTAGAGAAAGAACTTGCTGCACTAGAACCACAGAAAGAGAATCTTGAACAAAAGCATGATGAATTTTCTTTAACATTGAAGGAAGTTATTATGAAAAGAAAAGAAGCTGCCAGAATCAGAGCACAACAGGTTTGTACTAGAATACTAAATGCTTATGTTAAAATAGTTTAGCTACTGTTTATATGTAGTACATATTTAATTCTTCTTTCTTTTTTTTTTTAGTCTTATAGAGAAGCAAAGGCTCATCGCCAAAATAAAATTAAAAGTAAAAAATTTCACCGTATTCAAAGAAAAGAAAAAATAAAATTACAATTGAGAGAGTTTGAAGAATTACAGAAAACTAATCCAGAAGCTGCATTGGAAAAACTTGAACAACTAGATAGAACTAGAGCAGAAGAGCGAATGACACTAAGGCATAAAAATACAGGGAAGTGGGCTAAATCTAAGCAAATTATGGCAAAATATGATAAAGAAGTAAGTATAGCATATACTGTAGAACTGTTTATTAGTTAATATACATAGAATAGAATACTGTATTTAAAAAGATTAAATATTAATTGATTTTGAATTTAACACAATGTTGATATAACTATCTTTTATTGTCTATTAAATAATAATATAATTGCAAATATTTATTAAAATTATCAAGGACAAACTACATGTTTTTGTGAATATTATCGTTTATATGTATATAAATGTATTTTTTCTTCAATATAATATAGTATTAATAACTTGCTCTTAATGTTATTAGGCTCGACAAGAACTTGCACAACAATTATCAGTTGGTCGAGAATTAACTCAGAAATTAAGAAAATCAAATGATAGTGAAGAAGAAGATGCAGGTGATGATACATTTGTACAAAAGCTTTTAGTTAATGATAAAGAAAATCCTTGGGTAGGGAATATCAAAACTGAATCAGAAATCAATGAATTTGTTAAAAATTATCGTAAATATTGGGATGATCAAAATAAGAAGTTAGAAAATAAATTAGAAAATAAACAAATGGATAATTCATTAAAGGATACACAACCTGATGGTATTTTAAATGGTATGTTTACAAAAGTGATAGTATTATCAATAATATAAATGATAGAATTGTCAAAAATCTATATTTTTTATTATTAAAATCTATTACACAGGCAAAGATACTGATGTTGATATAGACTTTTCTGAAACTCGAAACAATGAAAAGATACAAGAAGTTGTAAATTTTAGTGAGCAGACGATTTCATTAGTAGATACTAGTTTAAAAGGTATGTTTGCAGATGTAAATCTATTAAGTAGCAGCTACAAATTTTATTAATGAATATCTCTTTTTTAGATAACAATAGTAATAATAAGCAATCACTTGAAATTGATAGTCGCAATGAAAATTTAACAATAACAGAATTTAATGTTGAAAATACAAAGAATAATTCACATAATAAAATTACACAAAAGAGCATATTAGATAGCAATAAAAAATCTAATAAAATAAATTCAAATAACGTTATAGCCACATCTAGTTGGATAGTGGAATCTATAGAAAATACTAATGTAGAAAGCGTCATTAATTCTTTGACATCTAATATAACAAATAGTGAAAAAATAACTAAAATATTTGATTTCATGGAAGAAAAGATTCAAGATCAGATTAAATTGAAACTTGAACGTGTTACTCAGAATTATGATAAAGTAAAAATTAAGAAGAAAAGAAAATCTAGAAACATTGAATTTGAAGAAGACAATTTCGATGGCCTTGAAATGCAAGATAAAAAACAAAAACCTACTTTAGATTTAGGTTTAGATGAAAGTGTTGACAAAAATAATTCAGAAGCGGATACCGAATTAGAAAAAGTTAAAAAGATAAGGCTTGATAACACTTTATCTATAGATAAATCAAATACTTCTTCTAAAGTAGAAATAGATCCAAATAAATACATAAACGTGAAACCTAAGCATTTACATACAGATATCCCAAATGATATTACTGGAGGTAATGATGCTTTAGATGACAGTGAAGATGAAGAAGAAAAACGTAATGTAGTAAGTGAAGCATTTGCAGATGATGATGTCATAGAAGAGTTTAGGAGAGAAAAAGAAGAAGAGGTAAGTTAAAAAAATTGGTATTATGATATGGTATCAATTTTATCCAGAATCTTTCATAAATTATAATATCAAATCTATGTACAGGTGAAAAAGTCTCAACCTCAGGATATCGATTTAACTTTACCTGGATGGGGAAGTTGGGGTGGAAAAAATATTAAAATTTCAGGACGCAAAAAGAGACGTTTTATTTTAAAGGTACCTAAAGATTTACCTCGAAAAGATGAAAATAAAGGTGATGTGATAATATTTGAAGAAAATAATCCTAAAATAAAGGAACATCAGGTTAATGAATTACCATATCCATTTTCAAGCGTTAATGATTATGAGGCTAGCATCAGAATGCCAATTGGAAGAAATTTTGTGTCTGAAAATTCTCACAGGAAACTAATTGATCCCTCTATTAAAACAAGTATGGGAAGGATTATTGAACCAATGACTGAAGATGTTTTAGTTAAAACAGGTGATAAAAGGAATCGAAAATTTATTCCTAAGAAAACAAATAAAAAACAGAAGATAGGACAAATAAAAACAAATAAGCAAACAATAAAATAAATCAGAAAAAATTATATTGTAAAAAAATCTTTCAAACAGAATCATTCTTTTTAAAATGTATAGTATAGAATGTATGTAATATAATAATTTTATATTTCCTCCTTTTGCCTATTATTGGTTGTTGGCCAATTGAATAAACAAATAAATAAGCCGAATAAATAAAAGTAGATATTGATAATGAAATATGTACAGTGTAAAATGAATTTTTATTATATTTTACAATCAAGCGGAATTTATATAAAAAACAGTTATTGGACTATATAATTCTTAAAATTAATAGAATTAGAAATTATTAATATATTTTATTTTTTGTGAAATACTTGCACTTTTATATATACACTATCATACATAAGTATTTGGACATTTCAAAATTATTGCATATATATATAATACACTTCAAATAAAGCTCTCTAATCTAATTTTCATCTGTGATCTTATCTCAAGCATAGTTAATAGATATTGGTAAAAGCAATAGTTAGTATTAATTAGAGAAGCAATAATTGAAGGTGGATGAAAATTGCTTCTAAGGAGACATTTAATTTAAATGACTTTAAATGTATCTATTCAATCTTGAGAACATAAATCGATTAAAATATGTGCCTCTAATCGCATTCTAAAAGTTTATATAAATTTTGTACTTATTAATGATAGATACAACACTTGATTGATGCAGGTATATGTATGCCTCTTTCAGTTTCAATTTAGCAGAATATATAATATAGAATATACATAATATAGATATAATAATATATAATATACATAATATAGAATATTGAATCCCAGTTATGGTAAGAAATAAAGAATTAACAGTAGAGAAAAGTTCTTCTATCATAATGTTGAAAGTTTATTAAAAATATCAATGTTTTGGTTGGACTGCATTAAGTATTGAAATACTTATCGCAGTGTTTATATAAGTGAAAAAAAATACATATTATATGTAATACATATATATATATAATACATAATAAATTCAAATTTTGTGTTGAAAATAGAAGAATGAATAGAGATATATTTTAAATATAATTGTTTGATGCGCATGCGCCAAAAAGTAGTTTGTGATTGGCAGAACGATGGATATACGCATCCAATAGAGATAGTAGGTAAGAAAGAGCATCGTACAAAGGAGTAGGAAAAAGATGGGAACTACCATATTGCGCACGCGAACGAGAGTGAGAGAGATAGAGACCACCGCCAATATGATTACTGGATCAGTTGTTCTCAGTAGTAAAGCAAAGTTCGGTGAGACTGTTCGTTTATCGTACATTTGGAGCGAAACACAAACTCAAGAAGGAAATTTTTGTTTGTTTTCACATATATTGTAGTTGTGAATAAAATTTTGTGCCTCAAAAGGATGGCAGCCACCAAAGACGACAGCACCGATAGTGTGCAATTTTTCGAGGGAGTGGAGAAACTCCTTGAGATTTGGTTCACAAGCAGCAGTAGCATAAACAGAAAACAGGGCGATCTTAGGCAAATTCCTCAGTGAGTTGAAACATACTATCTTTCTCATATTTAATCAACTATTTCCTCTAATTGTAGTAATCTTTTAAATTTAATCATATAATTTCATGTAAAATTTCATCGTAACTTATTATATTCCACGTAATATCAATTTTGTATAATACGGTTTAATAAAAATATTCAAATTTTTAGTTATATTCGAACGTCAATTTATTTACGAAAGCGTAATGCAATTCGAGGTATTATAAATATTAAAAATTGATCAATGACATATAATTTTATTTGAAATAAATGTTTTGATAAAATAAAACCGGCCTGGCAACCATGACCATATCGCCGGTATCTTGTGATATAGTATTCTGGTCATAATCGTTAGTACGCTTAACCTAACACTCATTTGAGAATTAGTTTCTCACGTGTGTTAATATTTTGGACAAGAAAATAGAAAACTATTAATTTGTAACATTTCGCATGAATTATCATTGTTTGACTTTGATTAAATTGTTGAATATTGCTGTCGGTGTTTGACTTAAAAAAAAATTATTTTGTTGGAGAAATATTCGGCGCACTACATTGAATACATTGAATTTTAGAGTAGTATATATATGTCGTGTTTTTTGGCGAAGATCGATGCGCCCACCTTCTCTTCTCGTTCCAGTAATACCGACCGCTTAAAGCGAGGCTACGAGACTCTGATATGTATATACATCGCTTTATCTCCTTATTTTAAATTGAATATAAATAGACATAAGCACCGATGCGATTTTCCTTTTTTCTGGTACTTTACTAGCATTTAGAGTAAATCATTGGTTGAAAAAAACGCTAATTTGTAGGTGTCAATTTTTACGCTGACCATAAACATTTTCATAACTTTTTAAATCGAATATAAATTAATGTCACACATAATGACATATGCTTTTTTCAACATTAATGCGAAATATACAAATCATGTACAACAATTAGCATAGGTAGAAAATTATGGTACTATCATATTATTACAGGAAATTGTAATATTATAAAGTATAATTAAAATTTAATCTAGGGAAGAATTATATTGCTTGATGTATAGTATTATCATGTAATTTGTAATACATGTCTATTGTCTTAGAATATATTACATGATAGTGATTTATTTAATTAAATATTTTAATGAACATGCGATGATATCGTAGACTTGATAGGGTGGTATCTACTGGTTGGTCAATTTTTAACAGAAAATAAATATAACTTACATGAAGAAGTATGATCATTAGAATATTATTCTTAATAGTAATTGTATTATTTTTACTTTTTATTTTTTACTTTGTTAACATTTTATTAGTACTTTTAAGAAACGCACTTTATATAGTTATTTAGAATACATTTGTATAATTTATGTAACATTTGCATATAAATATATTTTTACTTTAATAAACCGTGTATGCATTTATCGGACAGAAATAGACAGATATTGAAGGAATATGAAATGTTATTATCAATTTTGAAACTTATGCAATAATTGCATTTTTGTATTACTTAACGTGTAAATTATAAAAAATTTGATATTGTACGTATAAATTCTATTAAATAATTGATAAATGTTTTATAACATGCTAATAGTTATCCTTTTATTGATAATAGTGAATATAAATATAATACATTCATTACGCACGTTTTGTATATAGTTATTCTGTATCTATATGAGAAGAGTTTAAAGCTATGCACAGTGTGAGGCAGACCCGCAAGGCTGCGTCACCTCATATGTAGCTACCTCGCTCGAGTTACCTCGTGCTGTACTGTAGACGTAGAACGTAGAGTGCGCAACGCAGGATGTGTAGCAGTTACGCTTTAGGCAAAGTCGTTTCAATACACGTTCAAATGAAGGGAATTGTGAGGCGCCTCTAATCTCACCAAAAAACCAACCATCGTTTGCTTGTTCTGAGGCAGCCTCGCCGTAAGATACATTTCAGTACGAGGCAGGTACTTATACGCCTCGCACCGTATGTACATAGCTTAAGAGACTTATATTTTGCATTTAATGAGAAGCTACTATGAAAGTCTTTAACAGAAAATATCTCAAGTTAATTACTATCATTTTGTAAAAAAATAGAATAAAAAATATGTGAAAATAGTTTATACATGAAAAAAGAAATGAATGTTGCAAAAAAAGATAGCGCAATACAAAGTGAATGTTATTTAATTTATATAATTTATATATTATATATAAATAATATATAAAATATACATTATTTTACAAGGAAATGAAAATGGAAAGACTATTTGTTGGGACGTTATAGCAACACTCGGCAGCATTATAATTTCCTCAGAGAGAAAATAAAACTAACTATTTATATAAAACTTTATGTTGTTATAAAAGCTTAAATTTTAATATAATCTAAATTTCCAAATAAATTTTGATCGAAATAATAAATTAAAAACAAGCTAATATTTTATTGGTAAATTGCGTAGTAGAAACTTCAATGTTTGTTTATTTTATATTCGATGATTCGTACTTGCTGTTATACCTACAAATTAGAAGATTAAACATTTATCTATTTTTTGTATTTCGAAATGTGAAAAGCATGAAAGTATCGGATTTTGAAGTTCTGTGTAATAAATTTTATGTTTGTAGAAATATATCGCCATTATTGTTGTTATATTCTTTTAAATTATTTTTCTAGTTATCTTTTCTAGTGTTGTTTTCTAGTTTATCTTTTCCCAATATATGTATTTGTTCGATAACCTGTATTAATTCTGCAAGTACAATAATGTAATTATTATTATTATAACTCTTATTGTTATTTTTATTATTTAATTATTAATTTTATTTCCTAATATTTGTATCTACGTTAGTAAATATTGCTTCTTGACGATTACTGTATTTATTAATATCACATTAATTTTCGACGTGCTTTACTACATGATTTTACACTTATATGAAATACCAAAGGATTTCGTTATACACGTTATATATTTATCTCTTGTAGTAATGCATAAGAACACAAGGCAATAGAACAACTATAAATTTTTATAATTAGACGAACTAAACGTGTTGGCAAGCACAAACGGAAAATATGCAGAAGCGTATATTACAGTACAGTATATGCAGAGCATTTTACTCTTTGTTCCTTGTTTTGCATACGAAATCTTTCATTTCGTACTTACAAATTGTTACAAAGAATATTACAGTTTTAATTTCCTGAAATTTACTCTAAATAAAGTAAATTATGGAAAGCTTTTTACTTCGTCAGGAAGACAATTAATTTTACAAAATTAATTATCTCTTTATTTGTTTCATCTTAACATTTTAATATTCAAACGTTTCTATTACCGTCACATTTCACACAACAACATTCATAAATATGTATATTGAAACATATTAAGTAAATAAAATAAGATTAAGAGGGAGATATATGTCTTTGAAAACAGGAACAGATTTAAGAAAACAAATATAAGTAAATTTGAAGTTAAACGAATAGTCATATATAGAAATATACGTTGCTTCTACATTCAGTAAAATGCAACATCATCAACATTCAATTACTTCAATTATTTTACTTTACATTTTGTAACAAAATAAAAATCTGTAACATCTGTAACATTTTATAACGGATTAAATAAATAGTTTATTTTAAATATTATCCAAGCTCCATGCTATTCATATTCGCTTGTTAAATGCAATGTTTGATATCATTTTTCACTTTGATTTAATAATAAAACGTTTATAGAATCATAAGTATACACATGTATGGATATATAAAAATCTAAAAATATACGTTGTAATGTAATACAGTTAATTTACTCATGTTATAATTTAATGATATAGAATGATTAGAAATCATATTTGCCCACAGGCATTTTATACATTGCATATTAAGCTAAATATTGTGACGTAATCAATAAACTAAATGCAAATATTACATAAATATAGATATAAGTAAAAAATTGTTTCGAATAAATCGAAATATCTAGAGATAATGAAGAGATTCATAGAAATATTGGATTTTTTAGACAACCGAAACAAGTGTAAAATATCAAAAGATAGAATTCAGGGTCAAGGAGAAAACTATTTTATTATTTTTCAACACCTGCATAGCACATATATTTTAATAGTATTTATCATTTGAATGCTATTCGTGTAAAATGTGACGGTAATAGAAACGTTTGAATATTAAAATATTTTGAGTGAAATGAAACGAATAAAGAAATAATTAATTTCAAGAAATTCATGCCCTCTCTATTATTTAGCCCCGTTCAGTTTGAAATTAACCAAGTTCAAGTATACTTGACAAATTTCCAAACTCGATTTTCTCGAAACGAAATATCATGTTAAAAAATTTTATTCTATACTTTCGACCATGAAATGGAAGCACTATTGAGTGTTATCCACACGCACACGATACCTACATTATCATATTATACATATTATAATTTGTTGGTTGGCTCAATAGAGTCAGTTGTAAGTGTAATATATATATTTAAAAAATTTTTTTCGACTTATGTTTTCACGTAGAATCGCCCTATTGCCGATTGTATCACGATTGTTGGGACACATTGTATATTCTATCGACGTATTATATCAAATATCATTATGAGAAAATTATACAATTTTTCATGTTCTTAGAATTCCGTCTAAGAATTTCCTCTAACAATTTTCTCTAACTATTATTAATCTCGTATACGAATTAAATTTCGATCGATTCGCACAGCTATCCTTATCTTTTCACGTATGTAAATATCGTTTATCGAAATAATTTATGCATCGTTTATATTCGAATTGTAAACGAACTGATATTATTACCAGATTCTTACCATTATGACTATTTCATGCATGCTATAAAAATTATAACTGGTTATAGTAATACCGCACTTTACCTTTTCTTTTTGTATTGCTAATCTGTGAATAACAAAATTGTTAATTGATTCTCTATAATGTGTTCTCTATAATTCTCTATAAAATGTTAATTAAGTAATATGCTAGCTTGCTCCGTAAAATAATTCAGATATATATATTTTTATTCTCTATTTAACACCAAAAAGTGAAATTGATTATTTTCTGAATACGAGATTTACCTTGTACGTATTTTGTATTTGTATTTATTGCATCATCCGTATATTATTCAATGTTTTTCGCATATACCTTTTGGAGCATATATAGTTTAAATTAATGGACTAATTACATAAATGTTCACAAAAAGCAGTCGCTTGAATATTGAATAATTATAAATAATTATTAATAATATTGAATTATTGTCTATGAATGATACTCAACTCCTCATGAATATACATTTCTTTATGTATTACTCTTTAAAATAACTAACACGACAGATAATAAAAGAAAATACTTAATAAACGATATTTAAGATTCATTTTCATATAAATTTATATTGATCAAAGATAAAATTTTATTTCAGATGGAAGTGGCAATCGTTACTAAAAATCGTTCGCTGTGAGATTATCAGCATTTGTCGCACCGAGCACGTGGATGCTTATGTTCTCAGGTAAACTATATATAAACATTTCATATCTTTCTTACATGTTTAGTTTAAAAATTTACACTTACGCACTCTTAAAATATTGTATATCGTTGCATGTAGGTTGTTAGTAGATTTTGGATTTTTACGCATTTATACAAAATTTTAAATTACAAGAATGAACAGAATATACGTAATAAGCATAAATATATAAAATAGCCAAAATATAGTATACGTTATAATATTTAATAAATAAAACGATTGTCTATATCCAAGTTTCAATTTTTTAATCGTGCGCATAAAAATATGAATTTACATAAATATCCGCATTCTACTTATTAGTAATTTATAACAGTTGAATCAGTTAATCATATGAATCAGATATAATCACAGTGTTTTATTTTACTCTTCGATGACAAATATCTGGAAGAATATGGAAGACGCGAAAAAATATTTTAGACAAAGGTTGTAGCATATCAAGGCAAACAGATGATGCTGATATTGAAAGTTTTGATAATCTTGAGGAGTCCTATGAAGGTTAATTTCAAATTTTTAAATAGAATCTTATATAAATAGAAAGATAAACTCTATTTATACTCCCACTGATTAAGAAATGGAACTTCGTTTTACTAAATTTTCTCGTCACTCATCTTTCTATTTAAATTGATGTCACTCTTGTAAATATTACAAATTTATTTCTATATGCATTACCGCACAAAAATATCCAAACACTTTTCTATTTTTCATAGAATATAACGTAATGAAAATATAAAATATAATGAGATATATTGACCTTCTTTGTGATCGTGTATAAAAACATTAATTTTTAAAAACTAATGTTGTAAGAAAATTGGTGTTCATAATAACGTTGTAAAATTGTTTTATTGTTTAAGAAGCTCTTTATGTAAACTATATAAATCGAACAGAAAAAGTTCTAAACAGGATTTAACATCTTTTATTTCAAATAAAAATGATGAATAAATAAATCAAATAATTACTCCAAATGAAATAATTTGAAAATAAAGTTGTTTGCAAATAAATTCCAAAACTGCAGATAAATAAATCCACAAATTTCAGACATATCATTTTCAAATTATTTATTTGCCAAATATTTTATCATTACAAATAATGATAGAAAATAAAGGATAGCAAATAATTGTTTTTCGTGTATAAGAAATATATTTATTGATATGACACATTCATTTTAGAAACGACGGAATACTGAATTATTTCATCAACCAGCGCCAAAATAAAAGATACGAAAAGGAATATACTTAGACCTATACATAAAAATTTTGCATAATACTAGACTAGAATATTCACTGTTTTATTATAGATAGAGAATACTCCTTCCAACAATAATCTTCCAACAATATTCCAAACAAAAGAATACAGGCAAAGAAACAACATAGATCGATATTTAATTTTGTGTAAATTATATTGTAAGAAATTAACATACTTTTTGATACAATCTGAATAAAGAATTTGACGCAATCTAACGGACATATCATATGTTACAATCCAATATATAGCAGAAAGAAATCGATATCGAAATTAATTTGAATACTGATATTTGAAATCTTGTCTTGTATTTAATTTAGTACTATTATGAATCGATTAAAATATCCGAATATTTAAGGGCGATAGTATCATTTATTATTTATTTATTTGTTATACATATGTAGTTCTTACCTGTCGGCTTAGGACGGGCTTCTAGCTTTTATTTACATTTTTTCTTATTTCCTATGTTTACCTTTCTTCATTCATTTTTCCCTACCTATGCTTTCATTCATACCATATACATTACGTCTATAAATTACGTATTTTAGATTTTCACTGCTTACATGTGGAGACATTACATGACATTTATTTATATATGATTTTTGAGTTTAACATTTGTTCCGCTTCTGTGTTTTTGAAAAACTTTCTGCGTTTTACAGTAGCTATATGAAATTTAGGTATATAACATACTTTTCATTTTTTACAGTTTAACGCGTCATATATATATATATTGAATTGATGATATATATATATGTAGTAATCAAAATATGTGTTCTAGAGGAAGGAAAAGAAAGGATGGTTTATTTGAAGTTAAGCTTAGGTTTATTCGTACAAGCAATACTCAACACAGAAACGGACTACAATATCGTCGTACGTCCTACCCTAACACTCGGCTTGCAACTTCTCAACTGCTTCTCTATTCATACACTCTGCTTTCGCATCCCTTGTTGTCTTTTCTTAGACCCCCCACGCACGTGTTACGCAACCGCTCGTGGCCAGGGTCACGCAGGTCCTTTCCACGAAACTATTCACTTGAAGGACCCACGACACATTGATGGACCCAACGACACCTCGGCTCTCGCGACATTGTCTATGGTTTACTCGATATATCTTAGGCTTTTTTCCCGATACTACATATATCTCACATGACGCCTATCATACTATTTAAATTATTTCACTCTTTCTTTCCGTCATACTTTCTATTTAATCTCTTCCCGGAATTTAATATTGCTTTCGTTTTTCTTTCATCTTATTGCCCTTAACCCCTTTGTTTTTCCCTCTCTTTCCTTGCTCTCTCTCTCTCTCCCTCCCTCCCTCCCTCATCCTCTTTTATCTTCCTTAGTGTTTCTATTCCCTCGAACCTGTCCCATTGCCCCTAATACCATTTCCACGTCTTCTTCCATAAAGCCTGGTTTAGACACGATCAGTATACAGTAGGGAAGTAGCAGGTAAAGTCGAATTTACACTGTTCGCTTTAGAGGATCACTGTGGATGAAACGAGACTGAATCGCAATCATCCGTCCTGATATTTCCCAAAGTAAACAGTGTAAATTGCTACTTGCCTACTGTACTGGAGCGTGTCTGAACTAGTCTCTTAAGAGCAGTAATGAAATTACATTGTAGAGTATGTATTCATTAAATTCTAACCTCACGGATTAGAAGTTGTCTTAAAAGAAATCGGGCTTGGTTTACAAAAATATCTTGAATATCCATATCCTCATCAGACAATCATACATATTCCTTTGCACACTATGTCATTAAAGAGTCTACTTTTGTACTTACATAACATAATCTCTAATGTAAATTTCTTTCAATTACCTTCCATCTTGCAAAATTTCCTCCACATCTAAATTCATTCTTTCCATGGCTACGCAATGTTCAATTAAATGTTTTATCGACCTTATCTCTGTTTTTCATATTACACATCTTCGCAAAAACGGTGATATATACAATATACACGCATCCTTCCGTTGTCTTCTGTTTTACTTTTCGGTCTACTTTCCCCTAACCAGTTCCTTATCTTGTTACATGGTTTATACCTTTCAATATCTTACCTAGACTATACCAAATAGGAACTTACATTTTTAATGCGTCGTTTTTGTCAACGAGACACAATTTTTTAAATATTAGTTTCGAAAGACTACTGTCATTCTAGATTTGTTGAAATATTTGCAGGTCTACCATATTGTTTATTTTCAAGGTTAAAATCGTCAGAAGAAGATTTAGAAAATCATGAGTAGTATGGCCAATATCATATGTGGCTGTGACCACAGAATGATTAATTGATTGTAGATTTAAATTCATAAAGGGAAGTGATTCGAATTTCGTACGTATCCAGTGTACTGTGTGAGACAAAGAATTCATGAAACAAGAAAGTATTCGCAAATTGACATTCAGTTTGACTTAAATTAATAGACGAACAATATTTAACTATCAATGAATATAAAGTCTTATAGTCAATATAATGTCTTCATATACTCTAGAACAGGGTCATTTTATATTTTATATTTAGTAAATGTGAAGTAACAATCTAATAACTATTTTTGTACAATTTTGTAGCAAATTTGTACAAAAATATTCGAACAGATCAAAAGGAAAAAAAATTGTGTTTATACAGTCTTTTTATTTAAAACTGCAGTTGATATTTTCTGGAAATCGTGTTCTGTTTTTAATTGTAAATTAATTTTTAGCTTACTTCACTTAAAATAAACTATCTTTAATACTCTTATGTAGCTCTTATATAAGTCCTATACATATATTATACATACGTTGCTCCTACATAATTACTCATCTGTGCATTGAGTATACTTCTACCTTTGCGATAAAATTTTATTTTAATAAAAATAGCCTTGTTATAGGGTATATGAAGACTTTCGTGACTGACTGTATGTACATTGTACATATTGGTTGATAGAATCTAAAGGAATTATCTTAAACATTCAAGCGGACATTTCCATATGAAGATTATAGAACATAATAAGTAGAGTTTCTGATTTTATATCTAGCTAATATTACCATATGATTAAATCAAAGAATTTTAAAGACATAATTGAAAAAACAAGAAAGTTCAAAGATGTAAATCTTTTAAAAGCAGCTAGCAAGACGAAATATTGTAAAAGCTAAAAGTACAATTCTTAAAAAAAATGATATTTTAATATCATGACAAGCAATGTTTTGAAAATTTTGAAGAAGATGAAAGAACGCATGCTCAGCTCCAAACGAAATAAAAAAACAATTATAAAGTAACATTGATATTGAAAGTGTACTGAATTTTAAAATTGTTCCTTTGTAAAAAATAGAAGATGTGATTTAATACGTTCTTTTCTTTTAATCTTTGTATGTTCAGTCTAATATTAGACGAGTCGTTACATTGTTTCGAATGCAGAAACGTCCATACATAATATATGTATGTGTACATACATACAACATGAATATATTAACAGCTTGCAGCGTGAGTTATCTGAACACAAACCATTATATTGAGAATTAACTCAGTCATGTTTTTATAATTTGTAATGCTTAAATCTTAATCAGTCAGAAAAGGGTTGTATTATATCAGTCTAAAGTAAAACTTCTACAAACCATTCCTTATATATCATAATACATATGATACTTTTTCCGTTAGTTCTACTACCGAACCAGTCGTATTTTATTAACTTTGGAAAATATCTTGAAAGCTCAGAAAATAATAATAATATATTAAAAATTTGTTATTAGCACAAGGTGGCCCAAAGGTAAATTATCCGTTTAAAGGTTGTATAACTTCCTTTTTATTGTATATATGTAAATTTTTGTTTCAAATTTATAAAGTTTGTTTTTTGGAAATTTATAATGGAAATGTTCACAGCGGAACAACGAGCAAAAATAATTGGATTTTATTTTCAAATTTAATGTTCCATTGTTCTAACGTTATTCTAATGGAAGATGAGGCCCATCTTCAGCTCAATGGATATGTTAAACAGAACTCCAGGTTTTCGGATACCGAAAAGTGAAAACCCAAGAGCTGTTCATCAACGTAGGTTGTATTCTATAAAGATTACTGTTTAGTGTAATATTATGTCACGAAGAGTAATCAATCCCTAATTGTTTTTTATTCGTTTCTCCATTGTGAATTCTTCCACTGTAAATTTCCGAAAGGCTTTAAAAACCTGAAACAAAAGTTTAGAAATACACAATAAAAAAAGTTATACGACTTCTCGTTACAATTCCATGTGAAACGATTTCTTAAAACATTAAAAATTTGTTTTGTTTGCTGAAATAGAGGCAAAATTGAAATATGACAATTTCAAGGATGGCAACAAAATTAAATCAATCCATAGGTATAAGTATCATGTAAGAACATTTTCAAACAATTGTATATCGGGTAATGCGAATGTCGGCAATCTATCAGCTTCGAAAGTTTCTATCTCAGGGATGGTTCGCTTAAAGGCCAAAAGTAAATGATGTTTTCAAAACGTTTTAGTATTCGTTATAAACATATGGAATAGAAAATATCGATTTCCGATGGAAAAATTCAAAGTAAACTTTCTTCAAAGTCATAGGAAAATCGAATAAATGTGAGTTGCTTCTAGTGATATTCTACAATTGCTATCTGAAACATTTTTGTGTATTCTCCATATCTTTTAAGAAAATTTGGAGTAATTAAAATGTTAAAATATATACGAATTAAAGCGTTAAAAATAACTACAGGAGTGTTTAATAATAGTCAGTAATGAGAGATGATAGGAATAGAAAATAAGAAAAATCTTTGCACGCACCGAGATAAGGTCGTAACTGGCAGAAGTCGATAAGCGACTATTTTATCATACTAAACTACTTTCATTATTATCATCATTATTATTACTATTATATTGTTATTGTTATTGTTGTTGTTATTACAAGTGATATAGAGGTGTTTAATTTACGTTTTTAACACATTTAGAAATGGAATCCAAAGTTTATTTTTTTTAGAATAAAATCTGAAATGAGGTAAAAAATGATTAATCAATATTATATTTGTGAGTAATTTGTGAGTAAATAGCACGTGAGTAAATAGAAGTAAATAAATCAATTTAGAGATATGTATTTACATATACTGATTAAAGAAATCTAGGAGAATATATCATACCACAGCTAAAGATTATCACTAATATCAACGAAGGTATACAATTTTATTTCTGCTTCTTTTTAAGTAAATGCTTAGTTAATGTTTTCCTTGCATTCGAACATAACACTTTTAAAGTTACGTTTTTGACTTTTAAGTGTTTAAATTATGAATTGACTTATCATATCTACATATTAGGTAGTCCGAAAAGTGTTCTTCTTTCACAGACACGCTTTTCACAATGATGCATCTTTATACAAACATAAAAGCTAATCTGTCGAACGTTGCGATCTTTATTTTGATAGTACAAAATGGATCATACGTAATTCGATAAAATAATATAAAATGGAAAATGTTGTCCATCCATTATTTCCTTATAAAACGAAAGAAACTTTTCGGACGACCTAATATTTCTAAATATTGGTGCCTTGTTCTATTTATTTATGTAATTCAACTACATTGTTCATTTTGGACGAGTAAATCGTGCTTATAAACTATTTTTACAGAAAGGTACAAAATTACATGTTAAACTAAAAACATTGATCTTGCAGTAAAAACAATTCTTGATAAAATATTTTTTTATTCTTCTTGATGAGTGCTATAAGTAAGTGCTATAAGTGCTATAAAGTAATAGATTTTTTACTTTTAAATATCCTGTATATTAAGTTTCTATTGAAGAAACAAAGCTCCTAATCATATATCTGTGTTTTTTAATTTTAAATAAAGCGTACTAAGCACATATTAAAATATAGCAAATGTAGAATTTAATCGATAGAATGAGAGGGAGAGAAAAGAAATAAAATATTGGAGAACAAAGGAAAGCGGAAGCAATGTTTATCATCAAACATATTTTGCAAGCAATGAGATAAATTGTAAACTCTTATTAACTTTCTTGCTTGAGATGATAAGACCTTTAAAATAGCATGCGAATTCTTTCAAGATTATCAAGCTGCAGTTTTGGAATGTACGTAGAGTACAAAATATAAAATCTCCGTACAATGAAATGAAAAGAACAAATTTTATGATACTTATCAATTATAATATTATAATATAGAATTAGTGAAACACTGTGTATACAATAATTTTTAAAACAAGAAATACGTAAAATATAATAATAATTATTATTAGTATTTGTTTATTGTAGTGAAACTTAAAGCATAGTATAATCTATGTTACAGATGTGCATATTTAACATAATTTTGAAAAATATTAACAATGTGATAAGTATATAAAGTACAAAATAATAAAATATAGTACATAAAAGTATAATATATCATATAATACTTTCTAATACCTTTTCTTTCTTCGAAATAAATGTGAATTTAAATAGTTTCAAAAATATCTCTATCGATTTGATCAATATCTACGTTTCTTTTTTCTTAAATGTGTTAATTATTAATTATTTCTGTATTTGCTTGGATATATAAACAAATCATTCTTTAATCTTCGTAGATTACGTATATCGTTTGTTGAAAGTACGATTAAGAGATCGTTCCTACACATTTATTTAAACTATATCGCCTTAACGAAAAGTCAATTTATTCAGCAAAATATTTAACAATAGATAAGATAATAATTTTTATTGGTTCCTATATCAATTAGAAGATTCGTTTTATCAAGAAATCGCTAGAGAAATCGAAACTCTGTTGTGATATTACGTGTCAGTGATGATATCGTGTCAATGATTATATCGGAATCGAAACACGCGCGAAGGTGTGGAACATAAAATCTATCAACTAATAAATAATAGTATAAAGTTTTGTACTGAACAAGAAAAAATAAACGAAATATCTATTTTTGATAGAAGAAATATTTATTATTATTTATTATTTATTTAGTCCGTGTCTTTCGACTTTGGACGAACTTTCGATTTACATTTCTTACATTTATTGTATTGCACTCCTTAGCATATTCTTATCTATAGCAGCTAAAACTAATGACTACAAACTATTGCAACTTATGACTACGCATTATTGCCACTTTGGTCTTTTGTCTTCTTGCTGTGCTTCCTTCTTGTCATTCCTCCCCGTCTTGTATTGTCCTTGCCCTTCTCTTCTCTATTATTCCTTTTAATATCATTAGTCCTTCTCCAGTCTCATTCGGTTTTTTCCATTTCTTTTGGTCCTCCCGTTATCTTACATTCTTCTATTACATGTCTCAGGTCCTCTTCTTCCCTTTCACATAGTTTGCACTTTTTTTCTCCCTCCTCTTTCCAGTATTCCCTCGCTTTGGTCTCGTTTCCACACCTGAATTTGGCTATAATTTTCCTGTCCTTCCACTTCATTCTCTCTTCCAAGTACTTTGGTATCTCATCTTTGGTTATATTTCTGTAGTATCTGTTATATTTGGACTCCCTTGATAGAGGAATATAAATTTCCAAAGTTGTAAAAACTCAAATATTTTAATTACTGCGCGGAAGCTTTGCTAAATAACAAATAACTTGCAAATCAAAAATAGAATGAAAATATCGTTATGTAATTCCGTCTCTTTAGTAACATTTGGCACAGGTAATAGGTTCATTTATTGCTTGAAAGGTGAAGTTCAGCCTTCGTGAAGATAAAATCTAAATTTCCAAATTTAGATTCAAGTATTTACAAAGTCTTGTTTTTATGTGTCTAAATTGTCCGAGTGTTTTTAATTATAATCCGATTTGTATGAATTGAAATTGTATTAATCCAATACAATAATAACAAGAAACATCAACGACATAAACGAAATCTTATGATTTATATTATAAGAAAAAGATGATCAATACATGGAGTATACATTGTTCATTATTTACTCTGTCTAAACTTTTATATTTTCAACTGGTATCTTTGCGTCATAAATCAAATATTGTAAATTTGGTCAATCGATTTAGGATAATAAACTATTACATTTTTTTTCATGGTTTCTTTTGTTTCTAACTTTAATGGAAAATAAATATTTTTTTTAATTAGAATAGGAGTTACCTATTTTCTTTTGTGCAACATACTTGAAAAACCAAGCGAAAAAATGCAAACTGATAGGAAATCTTACAGAAATTGCATCAATTGAGTATTAATGTGTTGCCTCGTCTTTCATAATTAGTTTGCAAATATTTATACAATTATAAGAAATTTAAATGTGCAAAAACGTAATGAATGCACATAATATGCAAAAATGCATAGAATATTCAAAGTGAAAAACTCGTTATAATATTTAATGGACAATATAAACCTCTATCTAATAAAACGTAAAATACTATTGATCAATTAATTAATAAAGTATTATAAATTTATGCAAAATATTATCAGCTAATATTTGGGAAATAGTTAGGAATATATTGTGGCGGCACTCGACAGCAAATACTACTGGACGACACCAACTAGCGTCAGACGACGGCAGCGCAGTGGTTAGCGCCTTAGGTTACGAACGTTCGGGACCCGGGTTCTTCAAATCCCGGCGACCGGAGCCCGATTTTTCTTTCACGATACAAAAATGAGAAGAAAATGCAGCAATACCCCAGCAGCAACATCTACCCCCGCAATAGAACCTATCCAGGCCTCTACACACCAGCAGTAGTACTATCACCCGCAAACAACTATACCTTACACCACCTCAATATTAATAAATACTACGAGAAAGAGATCTACGAGTCAGTAAACTAATCCATCTCCAGTAAATTAGGCGTGTAATAGAGAAGATTCACATTCAATTTTATGTGAACCATGTTAATAAATGTTGCAGGCAAACAATATACGGGGGACGGTATCGAATAACATGTACATGCGGGCATGAAGTGTGATTCCTTATGAACAAATAAGAACAAACTATAAAATAATATTTTTTCATACAAAACCAAGTTCAAGAATACTTCATATGAAAGCTTCATATGAAAACATTTTATTTTATATTTTTTTTCTTATTTTTTCATAAGGAATCACCTCACGTTCGCTTGTATATGTTATTGGTCTACATATTGTATGTATTTCTTGACATAGTCTAGATTAATCACTTGAAATGTTCAATTGGACATTTCATATCTTTTAACATAATGTTTGTTGCGAATTATCAACTAGGTGGCGATCAGTTAGGTTGCAACTGATCGGTTGATATCGTGAACCGTGAACGCTATTAACGCTCAAGGTGGAGTTGGCATTTTAGGCAGATCAATAACAACCAAACAATTGCACAAAAAAGCGGGAAATGGTATCTTTTAAAAGTAATCATATATTAACGTTTGAAAAACAAACTAAAACTTTTGCATGCATTTAATACATACTAACATTTTAAAACAATTAATAAAAATATCTATCTTCGTAAAAACCTTTTCAAGCAATAGGCAGATCGAACAAAACAATTAAGAAGTTAATGTATTAACTCATTATGTGCTAAGTAGTGAAATAACGCGTAAATGTTATATAAACATTATAATAAAACATAAATAAATTAACCTACATATTGTTCTATTAAGATATCAAAAATGTGTTAGAATAATAAAGCCTATACACAGGCCCATTGCAGAAACCAGGGATACAAAGAAAATATCATAGTACCTACTAGAAATACTACAATTTTCTCCAAACTTTATAAAATTATTGCGAAGATCTCTTCTTTTTTTAATTATATGTTGAGTCAAGGAAAAAATGTCATTTATATTATTAAGCATTTAACAAAAAAGCTATAAAAGAAAGAAATACTTTATAAAATTAGAGAAACCAATGAAGATTAGACTAGGAAAGAATAAATAGCTTTTTTTTCATTTATCTCTTTTATCAGCAACAGAAATATTAACCCTAAGATCCTAGAATTTTTATACTTATCTATTTGTATTTTATACTTATTACTCATTATATATTTGTTAATCTTATTTTGGTTTCAATCAACAGAAAGATTTTTAATGTTTCAAGCAAATGTTTAGCATAAAATTAAAACAAAAAATCATATATACCAATAGCAGTTTTTTCATATTTTGCTCAAACTTGAGATGCTCTAAGATAACAGAAAAATACGATTGGATTGGTAATGACGAAAAGAACACGGCGGAGTTAAATAAATCCTAGGAATTCTATTTCATAATAATACTATAAAAAACAGAATTTAATAATGTAAATTAAGCGGAAAAAGAAATTCTTCTCACTCGTTTTAACAAAGAAAAGATTTAATAGATATATGTATATGTATAGCAAAGAGCGGAAATGAAAAATCATATATATCGATGACGATTATTTCGCTTTTCCCTCAGATTTAAGAAATTTTCATTTTAATTAAGATTTAATGTCGCATCAACAACGAGATTATATTAGAGACACTATATCAACGATAAAAATATAATTAGGTCAAAATGAAAATGAATCAAAGAATGTAATAGGATTAAATGTAGTGAATTTCATAGTAAAATGTGTTCTTGAAAAGGAAATATATGAAATAAAGTATTTGTTTATTAATAAATTAATTATTGATAACTACTGATAGAAGAGTGCAAGCTAGAAGAAATCAAGGAAAAAGCATTAAATAGAGCAGCAAGATACGAAGAGAAAACCCTAGAATCGAAAAAGGAGCTGGTAAAAGAGTGCATAAAGGAAAGAGAGAGAAACTGGGGTTAGGTTAGGCCAGGAAGGGAAAAGGGGAAGAAAAAGAAAGAAGGGACTAGAAGAGGTGAAAAATGGAGGGACATAGAGGGGAGCAAGGGAAGAGCAAGAAAGGTTGACAGCAGACTAAATCATAGAAGAAAGAAGAAAGAGAGAAACAGAAGAGAGGAAGAAAAGGATAAGAGAATCCAAATATAACAGATACTACAGAAATATAACCAAAGATGAGATACTAAAGTACTTGGAAGGGAGGATGAAGTGGAAAGACAGGAAAATTATAGCCAAATTCAGGTGTGGAAACGAGACCAAAGCGAGGGAATACTGGAAAGAGGAGGGAGAAAAAAAGTGCAGACTATGTGAAAGGGAAGAAGAGTACCTGAGACATGTAATACAAGAATGTGAGATAACGGGAGGACCAAAAGAAATGGAAAAAAAACCGAATGAGACTGGAGAAGGACTAATGAAATTAAAAGGAATAATAGAGAAGAGAAGGGCAAGGGCAATACAAGACAGGGAGGAATGACAAGAAGGGAGCACAGCAAGGAGACAAAAGACCAAAGTGGCAATAATGCGTAGTCATAAGTTGCAATAGTTTGTAGTCATTAGTTTTAGCTGTTATAGATAAGAATATGCTAAGGAGTGCAATACAATAAATGTAAGAAATGTAAATCGAAAGTTCGTCCAAAGTCGAAAGACACGGACTAAATAAATAATAAATAATAATAAATATATTCTTCTATCAAAAATAGATATTTCGTTTATTTTTTCTTGTTCAGTACAAAACTTTATACTATTATTTATTAGTTGATAGATTTTACGTTCCACACCTTTTAAACGTTTTAAACATTAATTGATGCAAAATAATCGAAGTTATATAACTATTTCCATTCTTTTATGTTAATTTGAGAAGCTATTACACATATTTTTATTTATTTTGAATACTGATAAAAATCATTCATCTTGGAATAAGATGAATATTAAAAATAGATAATTATTAGAATATCTTGAGTACTGTTATTTTATTTGTTGTGTATTGTATTAGTGATGAATATGCATTGCTGTTTGGAATATCTAATCTAATCTAATCTAATCTAATCTAATCTAATCTAATCATTCCTCATAGTTAGTTACATATACCAGATTTATCTTGATCTAGCTCCTATGGAGTTGCACTTTAAATTATCAGTCTTATTTTTTCATGTAAATATTATTAGGATTGTATTTGCATAAATACGATATTGAAAGTGCTTTTGATTAATATTTCTTCAATATTTATTTTAATATTACTCAAATTATATATTATTTAAAATACATTTCATTTATTATTCATTTATTTCTACTTTTTGTTCCAATAGCTTTGAAAAAGAAACTTGGTTGGTTTGACTTACAGAAAACTGAAACTAAATTAAAACTAAAACAAAATATATTTCATATCAATGTGATTATTTCACTTAGCAAGTATACATATTAGTTAGCGTGTTCTATAGATAAACTTAAGTTTTAGTTAGGATCTCATTGTTAAAATATAAACAAATTTTATTCAACCTTATGTAGTTTATTTTTTAACTTATTCAAATATCTTTATTTTTCATTCATACATATTTCAAAACAGTATTTAATAGTACTTAATATTTAAAAAGGAAAATGCAAAAAGCAATGATAAATTAATTATTAATATAATATCAACGACTATCTTGTATTTCTCATTATTTCCTCGAATGTTACGTAATAAAAAAATAATATATATGCTCACATAAAATATGATAGTACTATGTAAGATCAATTGAAAGTTGTTTATCTATGTTGGAAGCGGTGATAAAATTTTGGTAGCTCGTTAAATTAGTTCTAAAACACATTCTAAAATTATGTACGAATTTCATTTATGTTCAGTTGTCTTGCTTGTAAGTTCATTAATTTTATTTAAAGGAATGATTAAAATCAATGAAAAATTTCCAAGAATTTTCTGGTATATCCTGATTTCTATATATCCGTTGGAATTCAACATAATGAAATGTTCCCTTCTTTCATTGCTCGTGGTAAATTTTTATTTATTTTACTGCGAATAAAATCCTATTAGTTTTACTTTATTTGTTCGCGCGATATTTGATCCAATATGAGATTAAAAAATTGAGGAAAAATATTTTTTCTTATACGTTCCTGTTGCAAAATTTGCAGATGTACATTTATAAATACAAAATTAGTCCATATTCTCGCGCGTTTATTTTCCTGCGTTTAATAAAAAAAACACGTGATTCGCACAAATCACTTTATGACTTTATGATTCAAAGAATTTTCTCACTTTTGCAAACAGAAGAGATTTCTAACGTTTTAAGAAGACGTTTAACATACTATTAAAACGATAAATCGCAAGAATTTTCTTCAAAATCGAGATATGTACCTTTTATCATTAGAAAAATATAATTGGTTCGAAACTGACCAAATGTGAGTTAATAACAAATTATAACCAATATGAGAGGGAATTAATAACAAATACTAAAGATAATATGTACAAAATATAATATTCTAGATTAAAATTTAACATTGCCTTTTTTGAAATTTTTGTAGCCATATGAAGGTATATATTATTAAATGATATAAAATTTAGTATACTTCGATCCAATTAATTAGTATGTAAATGCTATAATAAATACAATGGTATGTCCATACTTTTTTTAGCCATTACATATGCGTTAATCATATACGCTTTGGGTATTGAAAAGAACAATAGCAGCATAATTGCATACAATGAGTTTTTCCAATATCTTGACTTGAACTTTTGATTTTAGTTTCACATATATTTATTATTTTTCTGATCGTTATTAAGTTTTTGCAAATTTTGATAATGGAATTGAGCTCGTACAAGATTTTAAGAACTACATACATTATATTAAATTTAATCGTATGGCGACCCATTGTAATTCTCCTTAAAAGGTTACATAAAATATTTATTTATACTTAATACAACTTGATACAATATGGTAGCAGATTTTTTAGCTTTACAAATTCTTCGATCAATTCATCAGTGACATTTATTACGAACGAAGAACATATAAATTATATCATTGGATTAAATGGAATTGTACTTGAACTTGTAGTTTGATCATTTAGTTCTCTTTCTTAGTCATCAATATCTTTTCTGCGATCCATCCTATTACTATGTATTGCTATCTACAAGTTCTATACACTTTTACCTACATGGATGTAATTGCATGTGTATGTAGTGTGAGCACGTGTATGTAATGCATGCATGCATGATATATAATATATGTACGTATATGTCAAGACTATTACGATTTTATACAACACGCTATGTTTTAGCTTACATAACACATATTACTTTTGCTATCACTTTTTATTTCTCATATATTTTTTATACGTTTTTCTTTTTAACAATAATGTTGATGGCTGTAGACTCATCGATTCTGTCTGGCATTAAACCAAAAATATCATTAGATTCAATAAATATGTAATTATTGATTGTTTTGGACCAACATAAATATAATTTTAATGCTCTTACAATTAGTAGAAAAAATACAAGTGTAACATAAACATAAATACAATAGTAACAAGTTTAAACATAAAGTAGCTATTGCCGGAATGCGTGACACCACCGTCTGCATGGAGAATCTAGCGAGACACGTCTCTGTCGTTAAGCTATGTGTAGATAGTGCAAGGCAAACCCGCGAGGCTGCCTTGTTCCGAGACGTGCCTCAGGGCGAACCAACAATTGTCGACTTTTTGGCGAGATCAAAGGTATCTTGGAGGCACAATTGTGCTAATTGAATTACACTGTAATTTAATTGCGTAATAAATTACGCAATTAAATGATTAAAATCACATTGTACTTCAATTACATAATAATTCAATTACGTTGTAATCCCTATTGCTAATTACTGTAATCATGAGTGTAATTGAAGTATGATGTAATTCAAATACAATGTAACTGAATTACAGCTGAAAACTCTAAAAAGGTGAAATAAATGTTTATGCTTATGAATAATATCATATTCATCACGGATAATAATTTTCTGTTTGAAACCCTTACATGGCTTCTTTCTTCCTCTTATTATCTTTTAAGTTTGATTAGCTCTTAATTCATAATTTTGATTCAATTACATTGTACTTCATAATTGTATTTCAATTACAATTAAGAGTTGCATAAATTGGTAATTTGATTATAAATCTGCACAATTCTGCTCACAGCTCTTTACTCGCTTCGTTTGGATGCGTATTGAATGACTTTGTCGAAAGCGTAACTGCTCACTCTGCCTCGCTTACTTGCTTCGCGTACTATATCTACGTGACGGCACGAGGAAACTCGAGCATGGTGAAACAGCCTCGCGGGTCTGCCTCGCATTGTCTGTGCATAGCTTTAGACTTTAGACTATGAGTGATGCCATGTCCATGAGAATCAGTAGCTACCGATAATATTGATGATTAATTATGATTAGATTGCGGATTCTTATGCAAATTCATATTTTTAGGAATATAATCAAAAAGGTACGTTTAAATTAAATTTGTAAATTTTTTAATGATATACATATTTTATTTGGCCAGGTGTTATTTTAAAATAGTTATGTATTAGTTTATAAGCAAATGATATTTCTTTGAGTTATTTTATTTGAGTTATAATTTTAATATTTTTTATCAAAATTAATGAAATAATTTTCTATTTTGTCTGATTTTCCGTATTTGAATAAATGTTCCCTGAAGTAATATTCTGACTCTACTATAATAATATTGTCATCTACGTCAGAAATACTGATTTCTTTATAATCTGAGATATGCATTATTCAAGGATAATTGAAATTAAAATAGGAGCAAATGATGTAAAATTCAAATTATTTATTAATCTTATTTGAGAGGTAATAGTAAAATAATTGTCTTAATTAAAATTGTACTGTATTGTATTCGTTTATTATATTGAGGCTTATGCCCACTAAAGTACCCTTCTCTCTATTCCCTAGAACTAAACGTGACATCCCTATTTGTCTAACTATAATATTTATAATAACTATAATATTATTTTCTATGTACGTGTCAGTCTTTGGTGTTTCGTTCTTGTTTGTTCTTCTTTGATTTCTCTATTCATTCATGCATAAAGCCACTTCAGATTCAACTTCATTCTTCCCTTTATGGAGTTTGCCACTTTCTATAATTGTTTTTCGTTTGTTATTGCTACTATTTCTGTCCATTTCTTATTTCTTAGTATCTTAATTCAAATAAAAAATTATTTGAAAATGATTTAGTTGATCTTAACACCAAATAAACTTGCTTTCCTTGTGTTGCTTCTAAAATAAAAGTAAGGAAGTACTTAAACTAATTCAAATTATTATTTTTTTATCTTTATTTAAAATAACATTTGCCCAAGCCTGAGTACTAAGTAAGTACGGTATATACGATGTGTACACAATTTTATTTTTCAAATTTACATCTGATAATGGTTTATGAAATTCGCCAGACAGACAAATGAACAACTTCATACATAAAAATACATTATTAGTAAATTTAATTAATATATATGCTTATTATGAATGAACATTTTTTAAATTCTTGTATTGTCTACGATAATCTTGTTATTGACACAAGCAGGTGAAGTTTTTAATGGACATATATATTTTGATTAATAACTAAAGATTATCATTTGTAATATTTCTTTCGATAAAATTTCTATTCATTATTACATTTCCAATTTACATATATAGCAAAATTTGATTAAATACAGTAATATGATAGTAATTGATAGATAGTAATTGATAAACTATACCCTTTCTTTTTCATTTCAGATTTTAGGTCATATGCACCTTTTAAACATATAAACAACCACTATATACTAGCGAATTATGAGCTTATTACTTCTGATGGTTTCAGATGGCTTTAGTCAATCTTTAATGCAATTGCTGGTTACATTGATGAGTTGACAGTAGCTATTTTTTGCAAATATTATTATTATTGTTGTTATTATTGATTTGATTTATTGTTCTCCTTCTGATGTGATTTTTAAATACAATATAATTATTATCATTATTATTTGTATTTATTGTGGTGGAGCTTAAAGCCTACAATTTTTGCTAATTGCACGCTTACTACAATTTTGGTTGCTTTTTGACTTATTGCAAATATTATAACTTTATGTAATTTCATGTAATTATTTTTTTTATAAATAGTGATATATGTATTGCTATCTAATAAAACACATATGAATATTAAAGAATGTAAATTCAGTAGTTTTGAAGAAATTGTATGACCAATTATAAAAGAGCATTAAATGCATATCGTGTGCTTAAAATGTTCATCAGATGTCATTTAAAATCGAAAATACAAATTTCATCAATCCACAAAGTCCAGGAGTTTGAATCAATACGCATAATATTCGGAAACGTACACCTTTATTTATTATATATAGCAGTATCTGCAAAATTTAGTAAAATTAAAGAGAATTTTATAAAATAATTCAAAATATTTTCCTCTTATTATATATTAAAACTTTGTGGTGCTTATAATTTGCTACAGTCATGCTTCGACATTCTAAAGATCTTCTCATACTTGTTTTTTCCATCGCAGTTTTTCCGCGTTGCACAATATGACAGGCATGTGAACGTGTACATCGCCATGTATGTAAGTGTGAGTGAATGAGCGAGTTACGTACGTATATATATATGTGAAAAAGAGATAAACTAGATTTGTTTCTCAAATGAAATTTAATATCAAATCATTTACTTTACGACAGAGTAATGTAACCCGTAAATACGTAGATTATTATATTTTTGTAATATATATACATATTGTAAGCACCCAATCTATTTCTGTTTTTATGTTCAAATTAAGCAGATCTATTGGATGAGTTTTTACTTTTTTTCTCTTTTTTTCTCTTTTTTTTCTCTTTTGTTTAATTTTGAATACTTTGCAATAAGATTTTGTTTCATGATACATTGCAAGAATTGTTTAAATTTATTCACGAAATAAATTTGAATAATGATATACATAGATAATACTTAATAAACTAGAATAATGATAACACTGATACATGTAATTTACTGCCAACTTTTTCTAGAAAATTATGGAACGTTTTATTCGTTTTAGAAAATTTTTTAGGTTTATACACAAAATAAATATATGTACATATGCAAGAGTGACCATTTATTTGGACACTATAATTACTACTTATATATTAGTATACTACATGACTAGTGTACTAATTGTAACTGTAATTATTTATTGAGCTAGATGGTTTACTAATAGCGATCGCGGCTGATTTCCGAGAACCTAAGATCTAAATATTAAAATGAGTCCTCCATTCACGAGCGGACTGTTGTAGAGTTTACTGTATTATAAGTCTGGATTAACTAATTGACATTGCATTATATAATCATTTAAATTATGAATAATTTTTGTCTTATAACAAAAGAGGAACAAAGATCTTTCAGAAGATTTCTAATTTCAGATTTAATAGAAAAATAAGGATTTCTCTAGGGCGAAGTTTAGAAACTGCAAAGAATTTAGAGAAAATGGAACTTGCGAGAAATAATGCGACATTCGGGGAGAGATCAATACTTTATTCATTTATATTTCTATGTTATCGTACTTGAATCAGTATCACAGTTATCTTGTCTGTGGTCACTTTAACGTTTTATCTTGACTTATTATCACGTTTCGTTTCGACTAATAATGTGACTCGTGTATCTTTACTTACTCAGAAAATCTAGGGTCAATGTCTATACGAAATACGAATGATAACCCGCAAATAATATATGTATAGTGAATTCTAGAAGAAATTGTGATATTTGTATAGTCAAGTGGAAGTTATGAACGCGTCCGTAGTAAGAATACGATTTGATCAAATATTATCAAATAGCATAAAATAGGTTTATTCTAAATCACAAATAATATATGATAGTATATATACATTAATATATATATATATGTATTATATTATAGTATTATAATATATATATAGGCCGCGAATTATTATGCATTTATAGGAAATTAAAAAGTGTAAAACTAAATTTGGATTCGCAACTAAGTGATTGCGGTCTTCAATCAATAGTTGCCAACCCAATAGAATGCACATAATATAAAAAAATATATAAAATATCCAAAGTATAATGCTTTCTATAATATCTGGGAGGTAAAATAATTTTCTACTGAGATTCTACTTTCTTAATTATATTCGCAAATAATGATAACTAGATTCATACTAAATAGTCAGATAAGAGTTAAACAATAAGAGTTAAATAAGTATAGTTAGGTAGATAGACAATAGCTGAGTTAATACTACAGTTAAATAGTCTGGTAAGAAGAATGTGCACATATATGTATCTGAAGGATGCATGGTTCAGAATGCAAGGCAAATAAGAATAACAATTGTATATCGAGTTCCTTTTCATAGCCGGGAGGCTGAAAAAATAAATTATTATTATTATCGTTGTTGTTGTTGTTATAATATGCATTATTATACATACATGTATACGTATATTTTTATTTCAAACTCAGACTTTTATTAAGTATTAAGTCACATTTTTCACGCTTTAGAGAGGAGCAAACGAAAATTGCAAAAACATACATATGAACTTAATATCATTATTATACTATTATATGATCTTAATACACTCTAACTCTGGGTTTCAGATATACTTCATGTTTGAAATATATTATAATATATTTGATTAATTATCGTTACAGTTGTTTTCTAAGTATTTTACGGAAGGTACATAAGCATATTTTGTCTTACTTTATTTTCATCTAATACCATCTAGATCTGAAACTAAAAATAATATTACAGTGGAAGCCAAGTAAATGTCTTTTAATAACCTCCATTCTTTGATAACTTTTAATTCATTATTTATGCCAAAAATGCTGTTCAAAAACAAATCAAGAATACAATTTCAGTAAAATCCTACGAATTCCTTCGATTATATCGTTTAATGTTAATTTTTTCTCTTCATTTCTGTTTTGTATCCTCAGTATTTAGCTTTAAAATCTTATTCAATTTAAAGGAATGTAATAAATTTGTAATAAATTTCAAGCTTAGCTAAGCACGTGTATTTTGTCGTCATTACTCCTCTGAAATATCGATTAACGATGATGTCATACAAAAAGGCGTAATAAAGTAAATTTTGTAGTTGAATTCGAAATGTTGCTCTAAGTCCTAAGTAAATGTTCATAATCGCTAAATAATAAATATTTAAACAGTTATGTAATAATATTTAAAATTAGTTTATTCTAGTAACATTAATTAAAGCTTTCTTTTGCAGACTAAAATAAACTGAGAAATAAGTAAATAAAAACATATTAGAATATTACATAATATTAGTAAATTCATATTTAAATGACTATCTTTTTGATTTAAAAAATTACATGTATAGGATGTCATATTTTAGTTTCCTTAAATAAGTATTTCGAAAATTATGGAAGATACTAAAATATGTTTTAGCCAAAAATTGTAAGAATCAAGAAGGGTAGATCATGGTGATATTTATTTGACCTTGAGATAACCTTGAAAAATTCTACTAAAATAACAAACTGTTAACATAATCCTTCTCTCTTGATAGCGTCTAACTTTTGTCTGAAGCATTTACCTAAGTCTTAATGCAATATACTAAATATTTGTTTGTATATACATATACAAAATGTATATATTATCAATATTTTAAAAGTATTTTAATCATTTTTAATTAAAGTAAAGATATTTTGCAACATATTCCTATTATATATAAATTTTTTTTCCTATTATATGATAATGATTTAAGTTATAATATGAGCCATTCAAAAACTAAATTAGTTAACTCCATATTTAAAAAGTATAGAAATGCGATAATGTTACAGACACTGTTCTTTAAATTTACCTTAGAATTTACTATTATTTATGTTATCTTGCCATGAATGAAGTTGTAGAAGTAAATCATTTATTTCTTAAGATTGAATGTTAATTGCATACTTGAGTAATATAATTAAGAAATTAATAAAGAGTAGAGTTAATTGGTTTGGTTTCAGAGAAGCTCATATATGAAATCACAATTCTGAAGAAATTCACCCTGTATTCAATCTTACATTTTGAGCATAATTATATAAATCAACTTCAAATAATTACGTGAACTTAGGAATAGATTATTATAACATCACTTAAAATGTAAAAATTAAATACCATTATTTGTATTTTAATTTATAAGAAAAGACTGAAATATAAATAATATTAGCATATAAATAAAAATATATTTGATATAATTTTAATATAAAGAATAAATTTTGCAAATAAAATTGATAATAAATCGTATTCAGAGTTAAATACAAAATATTATAAGTATTAATTTTATTTTACAGTGAAAGCAGCATGTTCCTATCAAAGCGTAGACTTATCCTTAAAACATGTGGCACAACTACCCCTCTTCAATGTTTGGAGCCCCTTTTGGAACTTGTAAAAGAGTATACTGGCTTTGAAGAAGTAGAGGTATGAAACTTCTTCAATATTTTTCATTATTAACTAATTTTGTTACTAATACACAAATTAGAAAATTTTATAATTTTTTAAGTATAGCTTATTAATTAAGCTCAAAATATATGTAAAACATTACTTTTATAAAAGAAAATATAAAAAATTATCTATTTTACTGACATGTATGCATTATACTGCAAGAGTAATGTATTATAAACAATTATAATTTTTGTTTACAATGATTACTATTTAAGACAAACTAATTGAAGTTAAAAGTACTTGGCTATATAACTTGACCTAGTGCATGGATAAATGATGTGTCTATATATAGGAAACCTCTAATATACAGGATACATCTCTACCTCTTGGTTTATTGATCTCTCCTACTCACGATATAGCACATGACAATACATTTGTCCAAAATTATTTCTAATTTAATTCTTCTTGTCTTTATATCGTCTCTAAATATATATTCCAATTAGTTTTATTTTATTACTATGTACGATCAAGTTATTTATATTTAAAAAAAAACAGAAAATATTGAAATATGGGTTATATAAAATTATAATTATTGTTTCAGAATGTATTTTACTCAAGAAAAAATTACAAGAAGCCAGAGTTACAAATATCTCCGCATCAAGCATTTGAAGAAGAAGTTGCTTTGCTTGATACATTCTTCCCTGGTAAGAATACTTTTTATGTTTATGCATTTAGATTTTGTAATATTGTATAAAATAAATATTATAATTATGATGAAGAAAAGGTTTCGAGGAAAATGTAATTTGCTATAATCTTTTTTCTAGCTGGGGAAGCTTATTGTTTAGGCTCTGTAGATTCAGATTGTTGGTATTTATACACTTTGAATAAAGAGAAGTCTGTAGATGAACCCGTAGAACCAGATCAAACTTTAGAGATCCTAATGACTCATTTAGATCCAGAAGTAATGTCTCTTTTCACTAGAGATGTATGCTCCTCTGCAGACGAAGCAACTCAAAAATCAGGAATTGACAAACTTATTCCAAACATGATTATAGACGATTTTTTGTTTGAACCTTGTGGCTATTCAATGAATGGAGTATCTAAAAATGTAAGTATACTTGCTGGAAAGTAAAAAATTGATATTATATAAAGAATACATATAGAAGTAATTATATGTATTTTACAGGGAAATTACATGACTATTCATATTACACCAGAGCCAGAGTTTTCATATGTCTCATTTGAGAGTAACATTCCAGAAGCATCATATGAGGAAATAATACGACGTGTTCTAAACACTTTCAAACCAAAAAAATTTGTTGTGTCCATCTTTGCTAACAAAGAATCAATCGCTGCTACTTGTCCACGTGATTTAGAGCAAATTGATTATCTGAAAGGTTCTGGTGATTGGCTACGTACAGATGTGCAATATTGCCGCTTCAAGAATTATGATTTGACCTGTGCATTCTATTCAAGATTTCCAAGCTGAGGGTTCATGGACGCTTCATTTGGACCTAACCAATTAGGAACTAATGAAGCGCTTATTAATAATTCTATCCGTTCTCAAACTTCCTTTTCTTTTTCCAATTCCATAAATGAGGCAAACAAACATAATCAGTCTATAAAACATATATTAAAATCTGAAAATATTTACAAAGAACATAATCTTGTATCTACTCAATATATAAAACATAATAATGAAACAAATCTTAACGAGTGCGCTATACAAAATTCTATAATTACCCAAGAAAAAATTATTACAACACCCACAAGTCCAGCAATTACATCCACTCTTCAATCCATCAATCCCGATGTATCTATAAAAGATAAGCATTTAAATACAAACAGTAACGATTGTCACCCTCTGCAAAATCACATGGATATTAATAGAGGTACTAATTCCTACTCTGTGCGATCAGTATCGTCACCACAATTAACAATTAAACCCCTTACACGATCAAAAGTCTATAGAAAAGCGTCTTTAAAATCAATGAATTTATCAAATTCTATGTTAGATCATAGTGTATTTAATCATCGTAAAAGTAATTTGACATCAGAAGGTCGTGTAATTAATATTTCTAATCGTTCCATCACCTCCACAGATGAAAAGGTACCTTTTTCGTGTGTTTCGGAATTGACTCAAGGAAATAACTCGAGTGATACAAAAAATAAATGGAATATGGGGGAGTTACATATTACTTGTAATCCACTTTCAACACCGTATCCGTATTCCACGCCACACCATAACATTATGAGCGAAACTGTAACAGAACCGCTAGATGATGAACCAAAAGGTCGAAGCTGCGGAAATTTTTTACCAATCTTATCGTTGATTCCACAAACAGTCATCAGCTTTCAATATTTAAGCCCGAAAATGAAATTTTCGTGGTGGAGAAATAAGATCTCGTGAAGGTACGCTTAAATGGACTATTCAGCGCAATTGTTGCTAATGGTTTCGTAGCGCAATTGTTGCTAGTGGTCCTGTAGCACAATAAAATGCTATTTGGTCAAGTTCTATGAAAACCTCTTACCTCGTAGTGAGTTTCCAATCTTCATCAATTAGAGGTATCCTGTCATCGTTACACTTATATGTCAGTCAGCCTATACCTCTTTGTTACTATAAATAGGATCATACTGAAAGAACGCATGCAGGTAGATTTTAAAAGCATAGATAGTTCCTTCACTCTATGGAAACGTTTTGCACAATGTACAACGACTTCGAATCCTTTAAAAATATTGTCTATATTGTACATTACGCTTCTATTGGATCCTCTAGTCCATGAAGTTTTTCCTACAGTTTATTAATTTATAGTAGAAAACAGATATCCTTGCTCCATGTGGAAGATTCTCTTATAACTTCCTCTACTTATATCTTAATATTACTTATAGAAATTCATTTTAGAAAAAATCAATATGGATTATGCAACAGTATGGATCTAATTTCAAATGAGATACATCAGTAATATTACAGTTTCCTTAAATTTATTTCTATCATAAATGATTTTTGGTTGAGAAAGAAAAATATCTATTTAAGGAAAAAGTTCTTATAAAAATATTTTTTTTGTAAAAAATATTTAAATCTTAAAAAAATCTTATAAAATCTTAAAAAAAAATATTTATGTAAGAAAATATTTCTTTTCTATAAATATAAATATTAAATAAACAGCTTCTTTCTTAACTTAATGGATTATTTCTAAAACAAAATATATTGATCCATACGAGCTTTTAAAAGTATTAGACTTTTAAATGTCGTATTTCATCAGAATATAATTAAAATATTCCATGTGAATAACTACTATATGTGATATTATTAAAAATATGGAAAATAATACACCAGTTGGTGCTGTACAATGTTAAAAATCTAGATTAATTCAATTTCCTTACTAAATTTAGTTTCATTTTATGAAGTGGAAGGAGCATTAAGGTAGTTAAAGCACTATGATTAATTAAATCATTCCTATATGCGTGTGTGTATAATATGTGCGAGCGATGTATATATGATAAGTCATATTTCTTCTAAAATTTTTATTTCTCTATGAGAAATGTTTATATCTATAAAGAGACCATATTTCTAAAAAGATGATTAAAATTTAACTTTTATTAAACTCATTTTATTGAATATTCAAAATTTTATTAAAAGGATTCATATTTTGTTATTTTTTCTGCTACTTGTTTCACATCTTTTTATATAAAATCAATCGTAAATTCATTTATAAACTTATATCTGGTTCATTTTACAATAATGTTACTTATTTTTTGTTTCCCAGCTAATAAATAGGTTTTATAAGTATTTATATTCTGTTAAATTTTATAACATTTCCACAAATTGTTTTAAAATTAAAATAGTAAATAATTTTATAATTGTCTTACGTATATAGTAAGGAATAAACAAATTTTGGTTTTCAAAGAAGAGAGAGAAAGACAGAGTAAGAGAAGAGAAAGCGAAAGAGAGAGAGACAATAAGAATTATGTCTAAAAATTTTGTTTCGTATACATATAAGATGATTTAACTCTATAAATGTACTAGCATTAATAACTTATATCGTTTAGAAACAAACGTAATAGCAATCTTTAATCATTAATGCAAATATAAAATTTGTACTGTGATTGCTTCTTGTTTTATGAATAATGTCTCTTTTAAATTACATATAATTTGTAATGATTTACTTTATTTAATAACAGTGAGAAATCTGCACTTTTAACAATACTAACCATCTAATAATATAAGTAAATAAAACATAATGTGGTAGGTAATATACATTAGTCCTATTAAGTGCTTTCTAAAATGTATTATCTTTTGCTATAGATTATTGTTGCATGTACGATAACTTAATTTCTGTATTATATTCATAAAATAAAGATTATATTTAGTCAATTAACGCTGTATAGAATTTATTTCGTTTAATATTATTACAATGAATACCTAATTTAATTAATTATTACAAATTTTAACTGAAAACTTAATAATACTAACAATATTATTGTTTCAAAAAATTAATCATGATTGTAGATATAGTATTTAATATCAATGTTTTATAGTAACACATTTATTTGTAAATTCATTAAATTATGCTGTCAACATTAGGATGTTCTTGTTTAGTAAAATGAATTCCACTAAACATTGCATTGAGTCTTGATCGTAATCCATGTTGTATATTCTTATATGTTGCTTCTTGATGATCCTTTTGTACCTCTTGTACTTCCATATCAAATTTATTTTGAATTTTGCTTAATGCTAATAAAGAACAAATATGTGTATTTAAACTAACTGAAATAATAAAGTAAATGAATGAAAACATTATTAAGCGTTTTCTGTTACAACCTTGCTTTGGACTCCTTTACCTTTCTTCAAGTCCATATCATCCATTTCTGTATTACTAATTTTAGATAATTCTTGTCTGAAACTCTCTGTTATTTTTTTTCGAATATAATCAGCTTCTATTTCTTGTTTAGTTCGTGGCACTCTGAATCGGATACAACAACAAAGTCCAATCAATACACTAAGTAAAATAGAAAGTATTATGCCAGCAAGTTGCCAAACTCGAAATCCTGAAAATGCTTCATTTTCCAACCATTTTTCAACTCTGCCTTCAACACAGTCTCCAGGTCGTACTGCTATTTCATGAGGTGAACATGGTGGAAAGGATGAAGATAAAATTGATGCAATAGTTGGTTCATCCAATTCCTTCATAGTTAATTACTGGAAAGATTCAGTCACTTAAATAAATTTGAAGAAGTAAGGCATATTTAAATGGAGAATAAATATCATTGTTAAGTCATTATTATGAATATTTCATTTCATTTCTTTATGATATTAATCACATAATTATATATCATGTATAATTATAAATGTAAACTTTAATTAAATGAATTTTTACATTAAAAAAAGTAATCATTTCCAAATGCTATCAACAAAGTATTTCATTTAAAATTTTATATTAATATCACATTATAGTATATATTCATACATTTTAACTATAATAAAAATGGTTATCTATGGTACTTACATATTTAAAAAAATGTAATATAATCTGTATTAACATAAAAAATTTTTAATTCGTTTTCACTTAATCATAGGAATAATTAATACAATGAAAAGTTTTAAACAGAAAGGTAGAACAGTGTGGTATACTGTGTGAAAGAATACGTATAACTGAAATTTTAAGAGGCACATACTGTAGCTTTTATGTCAGTGTTAAATAAAGAGGTGTGGTTATTAATGAACACCCGTATTTGGCACTCCCTAGTTTTCACCTTAATCATGTCTTCCAACCCTTACATCCATTTGCTAATTACAAATCAATAGTACTAATTTTCATACTCACTAGATCAATATTTCCGATTAATACAAACAAAGGTTTGGTAATTACATCACTTATAGAATTAATACTTTTATTATCTTATAATTATACGTTAATAAGAGAGACAATAAAATATAGCTAATAAAAATAATTTATCAAAAAAGACAGTGCTATGTTATTAAACATACAAATGATACATTGATATATTCCTGATATAAAATCCACGTGTTCTTTGTTATTTTAAACATTTTCGTTGTACGTGGAATTTATAGAAAATGACAAGTTTCGTGAAATTAATAAACACAAAATATGTTTAAAAAAAATAGAACATGCGATTATGCATCTTTGATCATAAAGCTTAATAGCATTAAGATCATATTTTATATGTAAAAGTAGTAAAACACAGGATATTTTTTAACTTTATTCATAAACAGACTATGTATTCCCTGATTTTTTCGAAGACTTTATGCACTCTTGTAATATTACTTTAAGAATTTCAATATAAAATGGCTTTTTAATCATGCGTTTCGTTGCTGTACACACGTTTTAAGTATGTTTACAGCAATATAGATTTTTCTAAAGATCATTGTACTGTTCAGAGACAATGAGTGGTAAGACTCAAAGACTGACAGCTTTTAACTCATTAATCTGATGAATTAGAATCTTTCATTACAAACAATATTTCTTGCCAGAAGATCAAAAAATTTCTAGCAAATCTATGAGATAAATGAAAGCTTTGTCATTTATCCTTTATTAAAACAATATAAGGAATATAATCTTATGTTTACACTCATTCCTTTCTGATAAACGTTCTACCTCTGTAAAACATAAAAGATTTTTATATTTATTATCCTAATATAATGTATTAAGCAGCATATATTTTTTAAAGAACTTACGTAATGGTTTTCTTTTCAGTGTTTTTCGATTGAGATCTTGCTCTATTTAATATCTTTAGGAAGTCTGTTGTTTTGGTGCGCATCCTTGAATGAATATAAACTTTACTATATTTAATATGATAATGTAAGTAATTTCTAAACATGTGTATTAAATCAATAGTATTATCACGAGCTTCTCTGTTTGTATGCCTTGGAAATAATACTGCAAAAAGAAACATATAACAAATGAGATAGGTAAATATGTAAGTTTTAATATTTTTTGCATGTTTTTATGTTCTTTTAAAATTTAGGCATAATTAGATTTATATTTACCGAATGTAATGTATCCAATGCAATCTCCAACAGCTGCCTCAGAATCTTGTAATTCTAATGGTGGTTCACGGTGATTAAATAGAACTTGTGGAGCTGTGTGACTTGCACGTCTTCCTTCTTTCAATTCTTGTAAAAATAACTTTCCAATAACCATATCATCTTCATCTTTAAATATTGTGCTAAATACCACTGTTACTCTATCACTTTTGGCTTCAACGTACCTTTATGTAAAATATGTATAAATTAAATATAGCTTACTTTCATTATCGTTGCAAAGTGAATGTATATTCTTACATTGTTTCTTCGTCTCTATATTGAATTACTGCCCTTTTTTGCAACTGGGTACCTGGTGAATCATAATACTCTTCTTGAAAATCAAAATACTTCTCAAAAACACTGGCAAAACAGTGTCTCTTTAAGAGTGCAACTTTTTTAACTAATGATTCCCAATCTTCAGGCAAATTTTCCAAGTCTATTAATACAGAAACATTGTAACCTAGTAATGGAAATATCAATGTTTTATTTAATAATTTTTGAATAACAATTTTAAATACTTCAAATATAATTTAATTTGTTTACCATTTTCTGGAGCTATAAGGTAAGATCCGTATTCACGTATAAGTAATTCATCAGCCCCATGTTCTTGTAATTGTTTATAAAATTTAAGTAAAATACTTATCTGTAACAAAATGAAGAATATTAACACAAAAAAATCAAACACATAAAAATATCAAAATATAAAGTAAAAAATAAAATAAAGTACATTATATAAATCTAAATTTAATTATAATAATATTGAAAATGATATAAATAAATAATAATAATAAATAAATACTATAGTTATAATTAAATATAAAAAATAAAACATCAATTTGATAATATTGTTACTATAAAGAGATGATTATATGAAAACTTATCATGCAATGAAAAGTACAGATATGATAAAGCTTTTTTTAAAACTTACTCTAATTTTTGACTTGTCACCACTTAAGTTAGAAATATGAAATAAAACTCCATCAAAATCTGCTATAACAACATCTGTGGATTCTGGTTTATGACTACAAAGAAAATATATCTTAATTGTATTAAATACAAAATTACAAATTGATAACAGGAAAAATTAATTATTTAATAACGTTATAAAATTATTTTATATATATTTTGGCTATATGTTATTTGTATACATTATTTACATAGCCCCATATGCAATTTTTAATATTAAAATAATCAGATATATATATGTAAAAATGTTTAAGCAGAAAATCAAATGTTATGAACATCTCATTTTATATAAACACTTGTTTGACATAATGCAGAAATCTTGGATTTAAAAGTGTTTGTTTCAATTTAGAAAGAAATTTGTAATGCATACATTAAATATTCTACTACAATAAACGTCACTAATATTTGAAACGGACACCGCCCTAACTTGTAATCCCTAACTTTATCTTAAAAATGTGTAAAATATCTTGACCTTAAAAAAGGAAGCACTTTACTTACCCCGACAGAGTATTTTTTATTTTGTTACTTAACGTTTCTTCTAATATCCTATTGTGTATCTCTAACAAAATCATTATTATATCTTATATTAATTAGTTTTAATATTATAACACAGTAATTACTAATTATCTACTGAGGAATTTAACCATGTACACGATTCTGACTAATTTCTAATCTTTTCTCTTGAACCAAGTGATCGCAGGTTTAACATAGCCAGGTCACCCAACCATACGTTATATTGTACCACTACTAATAGCAATTGATTTATTGGACAACATGCATTATACGTTACTTTCTTGTTAAATATATTAAAATTTCCATATTTCAGTCACTTTTATTTTGTATAAACATGTATAGTTACAAACAAACATTTTTATCAATTAAATTTAAAAAATGTAACAATTAATTATTGTACTCAACTAGTTACAACTAAGTTACTAGCTTCACGAACAGAAATATATTGAAGTATTTGTATTTATGCAAAACGAAATAAATTTAATGTAAAATAAGTTTAAAATATATATTACAAAATTATATTACTTAAATAATAATTTTTTATATCATAATGTCATTTAATTACATAAAGGTTTCATGATATGCATTCAATAATAATCTTATCGGAAAACTCTTTGTAGCTTTGTCTTTTAGAAATTTAATATTTGTTTAACAATTGTCTGAAAATTTTTTAAATACAAATTATTTAGTTGAAAAATCTTGCAACAGTTTACATAGCCTGTTCGCAACCGTTACATACAAAGAAATATAAAGGCATAATGGCCCAACAAAACATATATACATCCCAGTGCATTGAGTAATTTCTTGAAAAACAAGAATTAATAAGAAAACGAAAGAAAAGAATACTTTAGAAAATTATACAATACAATTAGTTGCGTTTTGATTACAATTAAATTATAACAGTTAGAGATATATTATATCACAGCCTACTTTAAATACGATCTATGGCGAAACTAAATCTGGCAATAGTGTTAAGACTTTCACTTCAATGTAAACATAACCTAGTTAGTATGATTTTTCATGATTTTGTTCATAATAAAATGTTTGTGACAGTATATTTTATCACAGTAATTGAGATTAAATAATGCTGCAGTGAAACAATTACGGTGCAGAATAGTATATGTACACTCCTAAACAGAAAAATAGCACGCATGTGTTATCTTCAGTTCTTACGTCATAATTATGATAATGTGAAAATTGCAAATGGTACGTAAATACAGTCTTATACCAGCTTATACTAACATGAAAGCATAACCTTTATTAACATAATTTCAGTGAATTTTTTCAGATGTAATATGAATATACAAAATAAATAGAGATAAAATGATAACAAACTTGTATTGTGTTTAATCATGTTATTGTGTGATTTCCATCAGTATTCCTTGAGATTTTAGTGAATTAACGCTGTTGTACTATTAGACTGTAGATTTTCGTGCGAATTCATATTTTTAATATATAATTTAAAAAAACCTAGATAGAAAATTGTTTTACTTACTAAGTATTGTAGAAAGCATTATATTTTTGGACATTTTATATACTTTTTCATATTGTGTGTATTGTGTGCAATTTTACACTTTTAAGTTTTCTATAAACGCATAAAAATCTGCAGTCTATCTAATCCATAAATTTACATAATGGATTGTAGTAAAATATTGAGTTACAGTGGGATTAAAATAGAGCTTGTTTTGAAAAGACAAAAGTTTGCTATCATAGGAATTGCACAAACACAATTGGTAAAAATCACAAAATTATTTATAATTTGTTAAATATATATATGTTATTACTATTTATACATATATAATGATATTGCAAGTTTATTCTATATTTATATTGAATGATTTTTCTTATTCTTGTATATAATGTAGTTACTTAATAGTGTTTGAAGCCAAAACTCTTAAATATTTATCTTTTATTGTAGTTATTTTTTCTAATATAACAGTAATTTTATTGATAATATATTATACATAGCAAAATCATATAGTTTTCTTACATTAAGATTTTATGAATTAATAATGCCACTATATATCGCTGTATATGTAGTTATAAAATTATACCAAAAATTTAAAATCAAATAATTATCTTTCATGTTCTTTTATTTTCAAGAATTATGAAAGTTTTGCAGTTACATTATTATTAAAAATTAAAATGGTAAAAAGTTATAATGATACTGCTAGAATGATACGAGAAATTTTCCAATATTTTTTGTCAGAGTAATTGCCAAATTATACTATTGTCTTCTTATATTGTTATAATGTTTATAATTTATTTGTATTGTTTTTTTGTGAGATGTTTGTTGCTTATTTTCATTTATGTGTTCACTCAACCTTTTTCATTTGCTATTAATAGACTTGTTTGTTCATACCTCCCTAGCTTATCTGTTTCTCTATTCAATTTTAAAAGCTACAATTTTGTTCAAACATAGTTGAAATTTGCCTTACACATATGTTTACTTAAAACTAATGTAAATATTTCAAATATAAGTACCACACATAAAATGTTAACGAGATTATATATATTATTTGAGTTATCTTTAATATTCATATATCACTTATATTTATATTACATAATTATAATACTTATATATAAATATTTGAAAATTTATACAAATCAATTTCTCTTTAAAGATGTCAATAACGATTTGTATGTAATCTCTAATACATATTTTGCTACAAATTAAATTTGTAAAAACAAATGCCATGTTGTTCATTGTGCTTTATATCCAAAAAAGACTATATATAATCATATTTATTATTATTAGAATATATATTGTAATTGCTAACAATGTTTGATTTCATTTTGTAACATTTTATTTTTACTCCATAAAGTAAAAGTTTTAATCAGGATTTTTATTTTTGGTTAAATTGGTTTGGTTTATTATTTTTCTTCATGTTACTCTCTGATTCTGTACACTATATTCAAACATATTTATTACATTATACGAATTGCATTCATTTTGATTCTCTTAATTCTTTTTCTTATAATGTTCTTTTCTCTACATTCACTCATGTTCTCCTATTCTACATGCTTGTATTAACATAAATTCATTAGGTTCAAATCTACTTACAGAATTATAAAATTACAAAAAGTTAATTCAAATACATTTCTTTTTCTACCTTTTCAGTTAGTCAATAATTTATAAATATAAGTGCGGGTATTTTCTAGTCTATATAACAGTCTTCATCATTGTTATCATTTTTATGGTCACTTCCTTTCAAGTCTTTTTTCTTTGCTTTTCAGCCTTTCAATTTTATTTCTTCTTCAGACCTATCATTTTTCAAGTATTCTTCTATTCTGATTTTAAATCTATTCCATTTTCTATCGGTCTATCTAACTCTATCTAAAAGGCAGAGGATATATGTATAAATATATAATGTGCAAAGCTATTTTCCCATGAAAAAATAGAGAATAGCGTATCAGTTTAAGAAGGAAGTTTCAAAAAAGCATATTGGATTGTTTCAGTCAGAAGAATTTGAATACATACAGTAGTATAATCATGAAAAGTATCACATGTGTACAAGAATATTTTATATTTTTTATTAGTTTTAAATAACTAATAACTATTAGATATATTCCTTGTCGTGTATCGAAAATCAACTTATTCGCATAATCCGTTTTGTTGTAGAAGAACATGAAAATTCCCAACTGTTTTTTTACACTTTTAAATTCTCATGTAAATATGCTACAGAAATATTTCTGACGTTTATCTTATTATCCGAATTAGAACAAGTTAAAAAGATCGCTTAGTTGCCGTTAGTCGTCGAGATCAGATTCATCTCATTTTGTGTAACGTTTTTACCTTTGGCTTTTATAGCCTGTCTGTTTTTCTTTTTTATCTGAAATTTCATTATTATAACATATAATATTTAAGTTCGTAAATAAACTTATGTAGAATTATTTTTATAAAACATATAAACAAATATTATGAATTACGTATATATAATAAACAGTTTATTTATGTGTCATACATTCACACTTGTATTTGTTTGTTTATTCATTAATTAAAAATTGTAAATGAATCGTAATTGTATTTAAAAAAAATATACAGCATTATATTTAATTTTAGTATCTTAATATACCAAAATTTTGCATTTTAAGTACAAACAATTGTAATACATGCTTATTTTTTATTATTCATTTTATTACTAAATTCTTTTCAGGACAGAATGGGATATTAATAATTATTGTTATTAGTTCAATTTTGTAATTTACAATGGCGTGCAAAAATTTCCGATTAGAATAAATTTTTAATGTTGCATTTGAGAGATATCTAAAAAAATTTTGAATAATATTGATTATAAGAGAATGATAAATAAATCGTGAATTTTTATGCAAATATATATTTTTATGGTCATAATTAAAAAATAGAACCTATATAGATTATATATACAATATATACAATACAATATACAATATATTTCATTCTTCCAATTTTATAATGATTAGTTTATTTCAAATATTTTTTATATTTCTGTATATATGTATATTCTAAATGTTTTTGTGTTTTTAAATTTACCATAAATACATAAAAATCTGCAAAGTAATGATAAGTAATAGAAAATAGCATAATACACAAATTAATACATATTCTATATATAATACATATTCTTAGATAATTGTATAATATTACTCAAACATTCTTTAAAATATGTATCACTTTTGAAATATAAACAGAAGAATTTATCCGGTCAGAAATTTGCACATCAATGTATATTTAATTTAAGTAATTAAGTCTATAATTTTTAAATATTATGTATATTAATATATATAATATTAATCTTAAATATTATGATTTTTAAATTTGTAATTAATTACATGATCAATATATGAAAATAAAATATATACATATGTTAATAGTATTGAATCTTTGAATAAAAGCACTAACAATTAATTATATAATTCGTTTTCAATTTTCATTTCCAGCTCTTCCTATGGTAAAGAAATTTGAATAATATGAAAGAACTACATTGACAATATAAGTTATGTACACAATAAGATTCTACGATAATGCATTACGTTTTCATTCGGATATTTATTTATAAATGAGGTGACATGACATGCGCCATGGAAAATAGGACATAGCAATGGCTTAAAGAAGAAGAAAAGAGCATCGTGCGCACACCACCATTATATACTTCCGTTATTTCGATGCTCAATACATTTTGTTATATTTTTCGTATGTTCAAAAATTGTTTTTTGTCGTTTGAATGTAACATTTGTTGTTCTTTGAAATACGTGCAAATTATATACATACAAATGTCGTGTTTGAGATTGCAATTCAAATGTCACCGAAGCAACAGAGAACCCGTACTCGATTCAAGGTAATTCGATTTACGCCATAAATACATATACAAGGTTACTTTTTTCAAAATTAAATGTCAATTTATAATCTAATATAAATGTGGCAGTTGTGGTAATCTTTATCGGATGTAGTGTATTTGTTATATTTATTTATTTAATATGTATTTAATTTAGAACAATAAAAAAAATGATGTGTGATATTTCTTCTCACAAAGATTATATAAAACAATACATAAAATTCATATTTTTTCATAGAAATGTTCAACATTAATAAAATAAAATATTGAACAAATATTTTTATTATAATATATAATTGTATGTCATATGTGTTTTAAGGTGATAACTCCATTTCGATCACTGGTTCTCTGTGGCAAAAGTAAACAAGAAATGGAAGATTGGTTGAATGCATTAAGAACAGTAACAAAAAATCATACTCAGACAGATTCTGGAATTGCAGAAATGCTTAGTGGTAATCATCAGTGGTATGCAACAAGTCATGCAAGACCAACTTACTGTAATATTTGCAGAGATGCTCTTTATGGTAATTATGAATATTTTATTATAAATAATTTTCTTTATTATTATAATTAATGTATTTAGTAAAATAGTTGTTCAATTTTTACAACAAGAAAGTATATTTTAACAAGGGTATACATGTTTGAATTATATATAACATTTTTAGTATCATTATATCGTTTTTATTTTATTACTATTATTACATCTTTTTTGTTGTTAATATATGTTTTTTTATATTTGATTTAATATGATACAATAATTTTACAAATAAAGGTTATAATTGTTGAGGTAATTATATTTCTATGATGTTTAACAAACATCAATATAAAATTGCCAAGAGATAAGGGATATTTATAAAACAATAAAATTGTTCTTAAATATATCAATTTTTGTAATTCTAATTGTATTTTATTAAATACTATTTAATGTATAAATTTGATATTATGTATTATATTATGTTATTTGATATATTGTATTATATTATGTTATTATCTACTATAGATAGTTAATACATATTGTCTTATATGTTGTAGGTGTTACTTCCCATGGTTTAAGTTGTGAAATATGTAAATATAAAGTACACAAACGATGTAGCATAAAAGCAATAAATAATTGCAAATGGACCACATTGGCATCTATTGGCAAGGACATTATTGAGGATCAAGATGGGGTATGTGCAAACAGTTGATTAAAATTTTTTTCTTAAAGATACTGACATTTGAAAAATGTTTAGATTTATATTATACATTCATTTTTTATTTCTGTTAGGTATAGAAAAGTTAATATATAATTTCTTTTATTGAAATATATTTTTTATTATGTATTAAAGAAAACAATAATTCAAATAAAAGAAAGATTAAATTAAAAACAAAATAAAAATGATTTTTATTTTTTATGACATTATTTCTTTGAATTAATTGGAGAAAAAATTATAATTATTACAACTTATTTTATGAATTATTTTTATATAGAACATTACTATGCCACATCAATGGATGGAAGGCAATTTACCAGTATCCTCAAAATGTTTTGTATGTGACAAAACTTGTGGCTCTGTACTCAGGTATAACATTAATTTATGAAAAATATGCATTAATTTGTATTTAAAATTCGTATTTATTTTCTTATTTTAACTATTTAGGCTTCAAGATTGGAGATGTTTATGGTGCAGAGCTACAGTACATACAGCTTGTAGACCAGCCATAAGTGTTAAGTGTCCATTAGGACCAGTTAAATTGAGTGTAGTTCCTCCTACAGCACTGCATAGTATAGGTGACATTATTTATAAAATTTTTTAAATATATTTAATATTTATTGTTATTATTTTATATAGTTTAGTTGCGATATATAATTATTTAATGAATATTAAGCTTTTATATTATTATTCTGTATCACAGAAGACAAATTTCTATTAGATTGGTTTTGTAATATAACGAATTTTATATAATGCATAATAATCATTTAATAGGTAGCGATGAAGCTTGGGAAGCTACAAGACCTACCGGATGCAGTCCACTTTTAGTATTTGTAAATAGTAAATCAGGTGACAATCAAGGTATTAAATTTCTTAGAAGATTTAAACAGTTATTAAATCCAGCACAAGTATTTGATCTTATAAAAGGAGGACCAGGACCAGGGTAAAATGTTTTATATAATTTTGTATAATTTTAGATTGAACCAATACAGCTTATTAATATTTCTTTACAAATAGGTTAAGATTATTCCGTCACTTCGATCCTTTTCGTATATTGGTATGCAGTGGAGATGGATCTGTTGGTTGGGTTCTTTCTGAAATTGATCGCCTAGGAATGCATGTAAGTAGAAAGTTCAAATAATTTTGTGATTTTGTAAATATTTGCTAATTGCATGATCTTAAAGTATTATTATGTAATGTATATATAAATTCACTTTAAATATGTTTGTGCTATGCAGAAGCTGTAATGCTCTGTAGAGTATTAATATGCACGAATATAAAATATGATTATAAATATTATAGTATATTTAAAAATTACAAAATGATTTTGAGATGGAAATAATAAAAAGAGTTTACTTTTTTATCATTCGCATGTTTGCACTTTATTATTATTGTTTTGAATGTCATATTATCTTGCTATATAATATACTACATATCCATATAGGATATTCCACTATTTATCTCAATTATGGTTTCTTCCTTTAAGTAATAAGCGGAAGCATTATTTAGAAAAATTATACGATTGTAAGAGATATATAATATGGTGATAACAGTTTTCAGATGTATAAATAGGAGAAATTTAGAAATTAATTTTGCTTTTTTAAGTGAAATATCCAACTTTTTATCATCAAATTTACTAGAATGGCAAATTTTAAATACTCTGTTATCTTTATTTACTAGAAGTATTAAGTTATCCTAAAATACACCATTACTGAGGATTCTGCATTGAATTTTTCCTATTTTTTTTATAAACAAGGGATATATTTACTTGCTTTGTGTAATGAAAATTGTATATCGACGATTTTATAATCACTGCATGAGAAAACTTAATATTGAAAGACATTGAATATTGAACAAGACACGATATTTAATATGTACTATTATATTTGAAGTATTAAGTATAATATCAAACATGTTTTATAATGAAAACTAATAAATTTGAATAATGATATATAGTATATTTAGAATAAAATAACTTTGTTGAAGATTTACTATTGCATTAAGGTTAAACATTAAAAATTGACATACCACTATTCAAACTATTGTCATCATATTATGTCATCTACAATCACACAGTTCTTTTGTAAATAGTATTTTCCTTTATTATTTAAAATTACAAAATCATTTGTAATAGGTGGAGTTAATACGATATCCACAAATTCAATTTGCTTAATCTTTCTGTGATTATATAATATTTTAATTTACTATCAGCTAAAAATATTAGGTAAAAACTTTGTTTCATATAACATTAATTTCGTAAATTTTCATTTCAAAATATATATGTTTAAATACGAACTTTGTATATATAACAAAGAATAAATTTGAAAATTAGTAGAAAAAATATATTTGTTTTTTAGAAATCAAATTCATTTTTGAACATTGATAATGTTTTGATAATATTTAAGTAAAACTTTAAATAAATAAATCTAGAAGAAGTGTTCCAACAAGTTATTTATAATTTTCTAAATAATCAATAATTTTTATTAGTAATAATTTACTTTAAACTTATTTGAATATTATTAAACTAAATAAAATAAGAGAACTAATTATTTGTATTTAATAAAATCACTAGTTTTGATAAGTAAGTTTGTTTTGGTTTGGTGCATTGATAATTATTATAACTAATATAATAAAATCTTTAAAATTGTGAGATCCACAACATTGTTATTAAACTTTCGACTCTTATTATTTTCGATTCTAAATAATTTTTAACTTTCTCCGTTAATGTCAATTAATGATTTTTTGACAATTTTTTGTATTTATTAGATTTAAATGCAACTATAAAATGTATTACTTATATTTATGTAAATCAGAATTGCATAAGATAAGAATTGCATAATAGATCAGAATTGCATAATATAAGATTGAACAATTAAATTAGGACTTTAAAAAAATTGAAAGGATAAATATTTAAAATTATTTTTTAAATCCCAACTTAGTAATATAAATTTGTAAATATCACAGAAAGGCTAAGTATATAATAATGAAAAGCTTTAATATTTCAAACAGCATGGCGTGTCTCTTTTATAATTTTATTTCAGATGATACTGGTGTTTGTGCATTAGGATTCTTTATATACGTGAAGCTTCATTAACTTTATTTTTAGATGGTAAGTGTAAGTTAAGCACGCATTTTTTGATAATTCTTGAATGTCTTGTTAAATATTTTTGTTATTTATATACTATAAATATTTAAGTATTAGATTATTATTTACACGTTTTTAATTCACAATTTCATATGGCAATTCTTTTAAATCTTTTAATACATTTAGTGGTCAGCATATTCATATTAAATCAGTTTAAGTAATTACTGATATTAAAACATACTCTATTATAAAATCGGTAATTCTATATATTATATAATTTATTATTAATTATTAAACAATAATACATAAAAGTTTAAGAAGGTATTATGATATAACTTATTAGCTACAGAAGAAATAGTATAGACAAGTGATGTTACATTGTTTAATGAATAATACATTTTTATTATGATTGTTACCAATTATTAATTTTATTATAATTTTAAAACGTAGTTATTGGACACAATAATTGTAAACACAGTAAATTCAGTTACAATATCAAAACTTTAAAAGTAAAATGAATTATTATAGTTATTATATTATTAGGCAATATAAGGTTTTTTGGAAATTGTAAAATTATTTACAGATAAATACCTTAAGCACACAGAATAGTAAACAAATAGATAGATATAAAATAGTTATTTAGAAAAAGAACAAAAGTTGAAATGAAACTGAGGATTTAACATTTGTATTAGACACTTTTCACTTTAAAACGAATGTTTCGGGAAAAATTTCCAAAAGTTTGTTTCTTATGTTTCACTTATCTTGTTACATAACTCAGTGTAATTAAGAGACTGGAGCAGTATTGGAACCAATGGAATTTGGATTAAAATACAAAACAAATCTTCCTATGATTATAACAATGGAATTAGTTCCTCTGGATTTGGATTTGTAGTGGAATGCTGCACCAGACGATCCAAAAGGTGTGTGATTGATCCGTATAATGTTCCATATATTAGTAGATTGCAGCTATAGTGATAATATAAGATATAATTGCAGATGATAGCATTGAGAATCAGTTTTACGAACTTTAATAGTACAAAAGAATGTAGGAGTTTTACAATTTCTTATCACAGTAACTATCTTATGGTATGCTTATAGGTTGTAATATTACTTATATCGTTATAAAAAGTTTTATAAAGTATTTGAAGATAAAGATTGAATTAGTATACATATTTATTTCAGTTTTTCTTCCTAATAATTCTTTGAATTATTAATTATTGTATTCTTTTACACATAATATAATGCAATTACAAGATTTTGCACATTTGCTTTATAATAAATGCTGATTATGGTTTTACTGTTATGTAGATGCATATACATGAGTTAAGTTAGTAGTTTCAGATGTTGAGCAGCTAGATGCTTACTATTAGTTAAAATTTATTAGTTAAAAATCTAATTTATTTCTCTTATTAAATAATTTTTATCCAAAAATAATCGAAAATCTGATATAATTGATTAAAAAAATATAATTCTAAGGTTTAATAATAATTACTCTTTTATATTACAAGTTCAAAATATTTCATAGTTCAATGTGTATTCATAGTTTGAATTTTAATTATCAATTTGTGTTTGTATATTAAAAGAATAAAATTCATATCTCTTAAATAAGACATTTTAAAATTTATTGATTATTATAAACAATATTGATAAAATTGATTTTCAATTCTAGATAATGTTTCTTTATCAATTTTTAGGTGCAAAATTGTAATCATAAAATATTTAGTTTAATTATGATAATTAATTTATTATATTAATATTATTTATTATATAAAATTAAAGTAAACATTATTTATGCTCATAATATTATTTACACTGACATATCTAATAAGAATATATTTTTAGGATTTGTATAAAAGCATTTTTCAAATAAAAAATGTAACAAATATTAATAACGGATATAAATTATTTTACTGTGTGATACATACTTTATGTAAAAATTTATGTAATTTATTTCTTCTATAGACAGTTTAAGTAAATATAAATAACTATATTTTAAATATGTACTAAAGATTAATAAAAAAAAGACTTACATAACAATAAAAGGAAAATCAAATGATGTATGTATATGTAAATGTATATCTACCTAAATATTGTTATTATTCAAAATGCATTTTAAATTATATACTAAAAATTAATGGAAGCACCTTTATAATTGATAGTAATATCTTTATTATAATTTGTAGTCGCATTTGCAACAAAAGCTTTCTAGGAACATTAAGGTTGTTATTTTATATGTAATAAGAGATTTAGGAAATAGAATGTTACTTGCACAGTAGACTAATATTAAATATTTTATAATAAATTTGATATTGAAAATTTGTATTTTTATTATAAGAAACAAACTTCTTTTCTCTGAATGTTTAACTATTGCTTTGCTTATTTGTGATGTATGTTGTGTAATAGATAAAAAATTATACATTTAATAGTGCAATTGATGTCTCAATATTTATGTAGTTATTTCATCATATCTATGTAAAAATAATTGATTGATTGGCAATATATGATTACATAGACTTTGAGATCTTAAAACATTTATATAAGTATCGATTATTTCCGAATGTACGTATTTTTAAGAACTCTAACAAGATTATTTTTTACATAAAAATTTCAAATAGAAGCAGTGTCAAGTTGGAGTTCTACCATTGGGAACTGGAAATGACTTAGCACGTGTATTAGGTTGGGGATCTTCTTGTGATGATGATGCTCATTTACCCCAGTTATTGGAAAAGTATGAGAAAGCAGGCACAAAAATGCTTGATCGGTGGAGTATTATGACTTTTGAACGTAGCATATCTTTGCCATGTCCTAAAAGTGTTTTAAGTCATTCTAATACTACATTAAAATCTAGCATTATTCATCAATATGAGGATAATGTTGTTACCCATATAACAAATATTTTAGAATCAGACGAAGAAAATGTAGTTTTGTCTAATATTAGGTAAGTATTTCATGCAAAAAATATAAAAGTAAATATAAAATCTCTAGTAGCAACTAGAAACTGATTCATTAACTTATAAGCTTTTAAATAAAATTATTTAATTAATATAACATTTTTATCATTATCAAGAAAAAAATATGTATATATAAATTATGTATATACATTATTTTAATACAATTTTTTTTTACAGAATTTTATGTGGCACAGTGAAAGATTTTGCAACATATATATTGGAAAATGTAAACTCAGAGGACCAACAAGTGGAAGAAAAATGTAAAATACTTCAGCAAAAACTTAATTCATTTTTAGAAATATTGTGCAAAGAGGAAGGATATCTAACTGAGCACTTAGATGATGCAGATAACATTACTTTAAATACTGAAATTTCTGTTTCACCTGATAATTGTGAAAAAGGTGTATTAGAAAAACCTGAGAAAGATATAACAAATTTGAAAAAAGTTGAAAAAAGGAGACAACTTATAGAAAAGGAAACTGTAATTTCGAGGTATGTTAAATATTTATTTGTTTCAATATGAATAAAAAATGAGTAATATTTTTATTGAACTTCATTAACTTTTAGAGCAAACAGTTTGAAAAGAATTGTAAGAAAACTTGTGGAATATTCTCATTTGGTTATAGATAATCAGATTAATATAAATACAAAACATGCTACTAAGATAGGAAATACAAATAGTTCACTAGAAGATGGTACTGTATTAAATTCAATATCAAGTAAGTTTATATTAATAATTGGTTAAAATTTGTATTAAAAAGCTTTTAATGTATTTTATCTTCTTGTTTAATAAAAATATTTATAATGAAAAAATACATTGTAGATAAAAGACAACAATTGGATATCCCTGGTTTAAGAGTGGATCACGTTGATAATTTATCTGTAGGACCATTAATAGAATCTGTAAGAAGCACAGATAACTCAACATGTACTAGCCCAGTGCCTAACTTGGCATCTTTGAGTCCAATACCTGATCTTAGGAGAGATTCTCAACCAGAGGAATTATTGACATTACCTGCACCTGATGGTTTTGCTGATAGTAGACGAAATAGTGAAAATTTACCGCAAGAGTAAATATCTTTATTTTTGTACGATATATAAATTATTAACAAAAATTAAGATCAACCTTTCTTCATTATCTACTTGAATATAATATAAAAGTTACACATATCTTGAATTCAAAAACAAATTTTATATTTTGTCATTTTTCTTACATATTTACAAATTTTGTTGAAAGATTATATTTTACAAATTAAAATAAAGCTTCTAATTTATTGCTTAGTTTAAAGCTTAAGTTTATTGGATTTTATTTTCAGTTCATTTAACTTTCAACTGCCTACAGCTCAGTCTGTGTCTCTGGATAATGAGCAAGAAGCAGAAACACCTGAATCTAATGACCAACAAATATCTGACTCTAATAACATAGATATTTCTTCAGAATTTCAAATTAGTGTTACAAGAACTACTTTTGACACAAGTTCACCTTCAGAAGATGGAACTACACAAGACATTTCTTCTGACATAGATTCAATTCCATCACCAGAAGAACATGAACAAAAACTTGAAAATAAAACTAAAATGGAAGTAACTAAAGGTAGTTAGTTTTAAATTAATAATTAAGTAGCAGTATTATTAATATCAATATAATAATTTCTAGTTCTTGGATAATTAGATCATTTTAAATTCTATTTTACATAACATATGATGATACAAATTTCTTGATAATTAGAGTTTTAGTTATTTTGTAACATTTTATTTAATATTTATATTAAAAATGACGTTATTTTATTAAAATTATTATCTTTTTTTTAATTTGTAATATAGCACTTTTTTATATATAAAATATATTAATAATTTATATAACTTCATAAATGTGAATCAGTAAATCAATCAATGAATGAATTAATAAATCAGTAAATGTGAATTCTTTTAAATGATAAAATGTTATAATTAAAGTTATAATGAATATTTAAAAACAACTTTCGTACGAATATTTTCAGAAGATGTAAATTGTACTTCATTGGTATTTATTTCAGGATATATAGGTAGTGATACATTTGATTCTGAAATTAGGCACATTGATTCTCCCGATAATTCAGAAATGGTCACTAGTGAAATACAAAATTCTGAAAGTTTAATAGGACAAGATTTGACTAGTATAATAAATGGAGAAGAATATGATTCTGTAAGAGAGTATCTAGAAAATGAATTAGAAAATACAGATTTTACAAATGAAATTGCTAGACGATCATTTAAAAGATCAACAAAGAGTTCTACTATTATAGAAATAGAGGTAATTATAACAAAATTAATACTTATTAAGTATTCATTTATAAAGGAATCGTTATTACTTATATTTTACTATATTTGAACATTACTTAAATATTTAATGAATATTTCCGTTAGAACAAAATTAAGTACAAAGTGGGATCAATAGGACAGAATGTAAACAAAGCGAATAAATTTAAAGATTCTCAAGATGGTAAAGCATCTGATTTACTAAGCCCTGTATGTTGCTTTACTGTATCTTCGGAAACAACTCCAACAAACGAAAAACCTAATAACTTCCCACCTACAATAAGTGTTATAATTAATCCTCCCAGTCCATCAATGTCGATTGAAAGTCAACACGATTCAGATGTAGAATATAAAATGAATCCTTATTTAAAACGACACATTGGTGAAAGTATGGAAAGATGTAAGTTAATGTTTTACATTTTAAATAATTTAAATAATTATATACAAATTAACATGTATTACTACTACATATGCGTGTGTACGTTATTAAATTTGATAATGGTTATCCAAGTAATCAAAAATTACTACATCATTGTAAATATTTTATTTTAGAAAAATTCATAATATCGTGTAACTTTTATCATAAGTTATTTATTCAAATTTAATACATATAACTTTATTCTATAAAATAATTATTTTATAATTTTGTAATTTATTAGTAAGTGTAGAACTACCAGAATCGGGTTTCTCTCCTCAAGCAACTCGTCGGATTAGCAGCGGAAGTTTGTTAAAAGCGTCAGAAGTTGTTTCTTTAGCTGCTACAGCTGCGAGATTTGGTGGTTCTAACGCAAGTTTACGTCACGAAAGAGTGAAATCTGTTGAAAAAACAGAAGATGTTAAAAAGCTACCAATTATTAACCCACTAGTTCGGTTACCTATGTGGCCAAGTAAGTAAATATTTTAATACTTACATAAAATAATGTTTGTATATAATAAAATAATTGTTATAATTTAACTATAATGTAAAATAAAATTGCAAAATTTTAATGCTGTCTATAAAAACATAATATTTTAATATAAAATTAATAAGAAAAAATTAAGATATTTTAAGTAATCTCATTAGAATTATCTGTATATTGAACATATAACTTTTTTTATTATATAGTCAAACGTATATTATTTGCTTATCGAGATTTATTATTTTATATTTTTATAGACGTCAGTGGTGGAACAGGACTTATTAGTCAAGCATTACTTGCAAATGCAGATGCACTATGTGCTGCTGTATCACCATTAATGGATCCTGATGAAACATTAATGTAAGTTATGTTTCTTGCTATACTAATTTTATGCAATATATACACATAATATTATGACTTTTGTTCATGCACTCTTCAGCAACTTCTTATCTAATACATAATATCAATTTTAATAATGAAATTTTCAAAATGTGTATATTGAAAGTTAACTTGAAACTAATGATACAATAATGGAATCTATATTATACATTAATGAAATAAGTAATCTGCAGTTAAAATAAAAAGAATACATTAAACAGAATATGATGCATAAAATAGAATATCATTTTTTCAATTTTGCAGGGAAGGCTATTTTGAACGTTGTGTTATGAATAATTATTTTGGAATTGGCATAGATGCAAAAATTAGTCTTGATTTTCATCATAAAAGGGAAGAACATCCTGAAAAATGTCGTTCACGAGCAAAAAATTACATGTGGTATGGTGTATTAGGATCGAAACAATGGTTACAAAAAACATATAAGAATCTTGAACAAAGAGTACAATTAGAATGTGATGGTCAACGGATACCATTGCCTTCATTACAAGGAATTGTTGTATTAAACATTCCAAGGTAAAAATACAAAAGTAAAACATAAAAAATAAAATATTGTCATCAACATTCCATACTTACAAAACTATATTTGTTTAGCTTTATGGGCGGTACAAATTTTTGGGGAGGAACAAAAGAAGGAGATTTGTTTTTAGCACCTTCATTTGATGATCGTATATTGGAAGTTGTAGCTGTATTTGGTTCTGTTCAAATGGCTGCATCACGATTAATTAACTTACAACATCATAGAATTGCACAGTGTCAAACAGTTCAAATTAATATTTTGGGTGATGAGGGAGTACCTATACAAGTTGATGGTGAAGCTTGGATTCAACCTCCTGGTATTATACGTATTATACATAAAAATCGTATGCAAATGCTTTACAGAAATAGGGTAAATAATTTAGAATTATATTACTTTAGTATTACAATAATAATATATGTGTAGTATAATCAATATCGAAATGTAGGCACTTGAAACATCCTTAAAAACATGGGAGGAAAAACAACGCAATACACTCAATGCAATATCTCAGTCAGCATCTACTTTGAGCAATACACAATTGCAATCACAGCCTAGGTCTCTACAATCACATAAGCCATCATATTTAAATGATGATGAAATGTATATTCTGTTGGGATTTATCGAAGTAGTTACAACTTTAGTTAAATGGGTCAAACTTCTCATTATATCACATCCAAGTTTGGAACCAGATTTGTACCAAGTTGCAGCACGAACAGCACAAGCTCTTGAACAAGTTCATCCAGATGGAAAAATTTTGCAAGGAGTTAGTATAGTTTATTATTTCATACTATAATTCTTACTTATAATTTTTCTTAAACATAAATAATGCAAATGTTTTTATATTTTTTCCGATAGTAGTATTCTTTTAGTATTCTTTTATTATAATTAATTTACTAAATATATTCTTTAAAGAACTATTATTTGTTGGTTATTTATTTAATTCTAGTATATAAATTAATTATATTATTTCATTATCGATATTGTTTACTATTACAAATTTTTTTACTATATTCATTTCTAATAAGTTATATTCATTTCATTTCAACAGATTAATTTAAGACCAGTAGTAACAGAGTTGGTATCAAGTGCAAGACAACTTTATGAAGACTCATGCGAATTACTCAGAGATAAAGCACAGAGTCTAGTAAGTACATATTTTGTATACATTTATCTTGATTAATCATTAATATGATTAATCCTTCCACAACTGTAAGTAGTAATTATAATGGGTTGCACAAGATAATATTGTGTCTCTTCTGCTAAGCATTGGCTTAGATCAGCTATGGTCGTTGTTAATATCACTAAAGTATTTTTAAAACTAGCTTAATTTATCATTCCTGATACAGAACAATCAAATTTAATTTTGTAATTTCCCTGAAAATATATACAGGAGCATGCAAAGACTGAGTTTACTATATAGCTTATAACAATTAGTACATGAAGAGCTAGTAGTGGAAGGGTTAATTTTTTTATATCCCTTTTGATATTTCAGTAATAATTTTCTAATAACAAAATTTATATAATTCAGAAATTACGGGAAGACTTAGAAAATAAACTATCATTTTCTTTGGCCAGTATGGAACAGGAATTAAAGAAATTTACGTTTGATGAAGGAGGTACAGGATTAGTATATTTACAAAACTTACCATCAGATGAGCAGGTATAATTCTTCATTCATATTTTTTAATTTGTAATATCTTATCTTTCTTTAAGTTTCATGCAGAGTGAACTATTTAATGTGGTCACTTCTATTGAGTCTAATTAAAAAATTATTGTCATAAATGATATACGGTTTCAGAAGATCTTCAAGCTATTGCAATTAGATTTTTTCTTTTCTTTCTTTAAATAAATTGTCAAGATCACTTTCAGTCTTTTGTACAACTTTACATCTATTATCTATGATAAAAAGTTTTAATTGGTCTATTAATAATAAAAATACTTAAAATGATCACATGAATTGGTCCTGCTCCCTATATATAAATATAACTTATATGATTACCATATATGCAATCCAAAAATATATATTAGAAATGAACGTTTCACAAAATTACCTTTGTATAGGGAGATAGAAAGAATCGTCATAGAGGTTTGTTCTGGTTAAAGTTTCGACGTTCAGGGGCTAATTCTGGAGCACATACTATTCGAGATCAAGTTACTACATGGGGTGTACAAGAAGTGTGTTCCTGGTTGGAGAATTTACAGTTGGGTGAATATACTGATAAATTTGTTTCTCACGATATACGAGGTAGGGAATTATTATCATTAGCCCGTAGAGATCTCAAGGAACTTGGTATTACTAAAGTAGGACATGTTAAACGAATCTTACAAGCTATCAATGATCTAAATAATTAGGTATATAATAATAATAATTTAAACATTTAAAAGTATAAAATATACAATCAGTAAAATAATATGTTATGCCAGTTAATAACTATCTGGATGCTGTATAACGTAGGATTGTTTAAGAAGTAGGACAAGGATTGAATCCTTATAATTAAAAATTTTACATAACAGTAGTATGTAATACAAGTATAACACAAATATTCTAATAAAAAGGGCACTTAGTGTAACACAGCAGTGTTATAAGGAAATTATTTTCTGCACTGCTGTATATGATAAAATAATATTACTTGTGCCAAACTGTTGAACTGGTTTTATGTCAAAAGACAAATGTTTATATAGGAATTATAAGGAAAACATTTTATCTTTAAAAAAATACAAATATGTTATAGTCATGTCTAATAAGATATATTTTAATGCAATTCCTATTACAAAATATTATTAGACATGAGCATAACATTAATAATGCATTTATTAAACAAAAGATTTAAACAGTATAAAAATTCATTAAACTATAATTTAAGTTATATTTGTTCCTTTGTATAATGTACAAAAAAAATTGAAGACTTTGATAATCATATATTGATATAAATTATAAGTTTGAAGATATGTATTATATCATTGTTTGTTGTTTTTTATATTTGATACACGTTACAACTTAGGACGTTTCAGCTAAGTTTGCTTACAACAGTATTAATACATTTGAAAACTACATTCTAAATTTAGATATGGAATAAGTATTGTCAATTATATAAATAATTTACATATGTATATTCAATTTACAATTTATATTATTTTATTCTGAGTTTAGTTTCCTGTGCAAAAAAGTAGAATGTGTATGTATATATATATATATACATATATATATATATATATACATATATGTATATATATATATATATACATATATATATATATACATATATATATATATATAACTATGTTTAAGGAGAAACTATATTTATTACAATATGTATTGAATGACCTTCTAAATTCATAATCTTTGAAATGAAATCGGTGACAGGAACTAATATAATTTAATATTTTCATATAGCACATAGAAAGCATTTCTTATCTTATTTGATGCTGCAATTAAACCATAAATTTTAAGCAATACTTACAAAACTATTGATAGATATGAAATTTCTGTAATAAAATAGCTTGGCAAATACAATTTTCGTTACATATATATGTTATTATACATATTAAATGTAATGAACATGGAAAACTACATATATTAAATTGGAAGATTATTAAAGATATTAAATTGTAAGCAAAGATAAAAGATGTTATTATGAAAAATTATGTTAATAATTCAATTACAATACTTTAATAAAAATTACAATATCCATTGAAAAATTATTTTTTACTGTTAATAGACATATATATACTGACATAAAAAAATAATTTTTCATATATTATATATAATGTATTTATTACAATATTCTTAGAATTGTTTATATTTGTATAAAATTAAAAACTTTTTCTATTGCATAGTTTACAAAATATTTCATTTTTTAAATTCTTTAGTATTAAAAGATAAAAAACAGTTCACAAATAATGACTGATGAGTATACGAAACTGCTGGAAGTTATGTATTGAAAAAAATAAATAACAAACTACTGTATGTGCTATGTGTACATAAACTATGAAAAATAATGTAAAATTTACACAGTACTGTGAATCATAAAACTTACATCAATTACATGTTTATTTTTGCATTATGATTATGCCAATTACAATTTAATAGTTTAAAACAATGTCTTTGTATTTATATTATGTACAGTTAAAATTATATGTGCTATAAATTTTTATCTATTGATAAATTATATAATATTATATATAGTATATATACATACACATATGCACAATCAAACAAGATATTATACGTGTATACAAAAATAACACACTGTGTACATAAAGTGCTCTGCAATTTTTTTATCACATTTAAATTTCTAACTAAATTAAAAGATATTTAAGAAAGCATCTTTAACATAATGCAACATGATTAAATGAAAGTGATATTTAATTTCTATGATCATATTATAACAGTCTTGAAATAAACAATGATTAGGATGATGATGATAATACTGGTAGTGACAAAGAAAAATATATGTCACCTGCCAATGGCAATAAAAATATCATGTACAAATTTATTGAGAAACTGAGGAAACAAGTTTTTTAAATGTATCATAATTTTAATGTTGCTATGTTAAAACAAGGCTGCTGTAACAAAGAAATAAAAGGATTTGTTTAACACGCGATTGACAATTAAACCTTACAGATATATAAGATTCACTTAAATATTATATTTATTAAATAGGGATTAACTCGATTTGAAATAATTTCTTATACATAAGCTTGCGAAACTAATAATATCGTAGTTACTATTGATATTGATTGCCGCTATTACTATTACTAATAATTTTAAATTTACAAAAGCAAAAAAACAAACAATTGCTATCTTTCGGTACTGCCTCTGGCTGAATTGTTCAGACATTTAATATCTCCTTATTATATTATCTTTGGTCATATTCTTCTTCATTCTTGTAAATAAGAGTAATGAAACTTCAAGTTATATTAATCAGGTATTAATTCCTGGTCTCGAATTTATTCGTTTTATAATTCACGACAGATACACAATATATTGATATCCAATTCTCATCCATATTAATGCATGTGCATATTCTGTTGATATATGTCTGTATGTATGTTGTATCATATTCAGTTAAAAATGGATGTATAATTTGTGTGCATAAATGCGTGTTCGGTTGTACGTATGTAGAGCCATATATGTATTTACGTGTGTGCGTGCCGTTGAATGTCTTTTACACGCATGTATTTGTTTATATAATTTCAGCATTCATTATATTATTATATTCTGTCATTACGTTATATTATGTAATATCACACTATTATTAATTTTAGGAAATTTTCTTAATACCAAATATTACAATGCATTAATGACAATTAATATTGTTTGTACACATATCTTGTCAGTGATATATTCAGTGATAACAGTGTTCATATATTTCCTTTTATCTATTTTTCATAACTTTTTTGTTAATACAAGAAGTATCAAAACTAAACTATGTATTTACATCTGCAAAATGATGATTTAAGAAATATTTTAAATTTCTATAATATTTATTCACTATAGAAATGTTAAGAATATTATATTTTGTATGATTTATTAGTAATAATTACCATCTACATAATTTTGTAGAGGGTATACTCATAATTATTTCCTATTAAATTTTTTATTGTAATATATATATATATATATATTATTGCAGATAAAATACATAATATTTCAAATAAAATTATATATATATGCATACTTAATACATACATATATGATATATTAAATATATTATAAACATATAAAAAGTATGTATACAAAAGCAGATGTGTTTACATAGTTGTAATTCGAAATTTATGCAATCGAAGTTATGCAATCACTAAATCTTTTTTATTAAATATTATATGTCTATTCTTAACA
>CM026187.1:15393348-15449120 GCA_014825925.1 Bombus breviceps | reverse complement strand
ATTAAATAACTCATGGGCGGGTCTCGTGCGTAGTCACCTCCTCGTGGTGGGACCTGGTAATTGGCATCGTTTTCCAAAAATTAATCGGTTGATTAATCTTTGGAAAACGATACCAAGCTAAGAACTACGCACCAGTCCAGTTTGGGTCACCAAAAACCGCCAAAAGAATTTTGGATGATCTAGGCTGGACTGCAACGTGAGACGCCGTGGGACACCGTTGGTTCAGTTTGGATCACCAAAAGCCTCCAAGAGAATTTTGGATGATCTAGACTGGACCAACGGTCCTCCACGGCGTCCCTCGTTGCAGTCCAGTTTGAATCACCAAAAGCCTCCAAGAGAATTTTGGATGATCCAGACTGGGCTGCACCGTGGGACGTCGTTGGACACCGTGGGACACCGTTGGACATCGTTGGACATCGTTGGACACCGTTGGACACCGTTGGACACCGTTGGACACCGTTGGACACCGTTGGACACCGTTGGACACCGTTGGACACCGTTGGACACCGTTGGACACCGTTGGACACCGTTGGACACCGTTGGACACCGTTGGACACCGTTGGACACCGTTGGACACCGTTGGACACCGTTGGACACCGTTGGACACCGTTGGACATCGTGGAGCACCGTGGGACACTGTGGGACACCGTGGGACACCGTGGAATGCGTGCGTCTTAGCCTTAATTAATCGTAAGATAGATATCTATGTCCAGTGTATTGTGAGCGCATTCTGCACAACGATACTTATCTATCTTGGAACGAAAAAGAAAATTATCGCCACCCTTGATCCCCTCGCATACCACACTGGAGAAATTGTACTCGCGTTTTATCGGTTCGCGATCACTCAGTTCTTTCAAACTGCCGCGTGGCGTACTCGCTCGCGCGTATTCCGGGTACGTACGGGTCAACGTGCACTAGATAACTCTTTGAATTCGTAAGTCGCCCCAAGAACACCTTTGCCTTGGTGGCTGCTCGACGACTGCTCGATGTTTGCATCGGATCACGGTAGTTGTCGTCGCGCCGGTGATGCTTGCGAATCTGTTGGCGGTTCAGTCGTGGATCTGCGGTCCTGTCCGATTGGTACTTCGGTGCTCGGTCAGGGACCTGCAATTTCACGTCCTCCATAATCCTGTTCGGGCCCGCGGGGGTGGGCCCCACTGTTCAGTTGGGGCCATGCCTTCGTAATTCTGTTCAGCGGCCCCTCCCCGGGTTCCACTTGTTCAGTTGGAGTGTGTTAAGTTGCCGGCCTATGTGCTGGATCCACGGCTGGATCGCCAATGGATCACTGGCATCATCGGTCGGCGCCATCGATCGCGACTCGTGTAAGTTTCGAACGGCGAAACGGGAATCGAGTTACGGTCAATTCTTGGGCTTTCCGCTGAACCTTGGGGTTATCTCGTGCACGGGGGTACGTCGCGTAGGTTTGTTAGTTCTTTGGAGAGATCGCGATCTCGTTCGTTTCGGGCGCGCCGCGATTTTCCCCTTTGTCGTCTGATTGATCGGGCATCTTCTTGTTTTCCCATTTTTAAGGGAAGCTTATTGAGATCACGTTAGAGTTTATAACTTTTCAATATTTTCGAAAGTTTAGTGTCGCAGTAGTAGAACGTTAAACAGTTTAGTACAGCGACTCGTATGTCCCTTCTACGAGACACGAAATGGTGTATACAGTGTCAGTAGCTTCATTTTTTTTCTTTCGTTCAAAGTTGGATAAATGTGTCTTTGATACCGAATGCTGGCAGTAAGAATGCGAATTATTGTACGATATTTGTACTGATCGATGTAATCGTTGTGTGGGAGGTAGATATTTCGTTGTTTAAGATTTGTTTCATGTTTGTAAAAACTCGTGTAACTGCTGCGTAGGAGATATGTGTTTCGCAGTTAGGCTACGAAACAACTATTTCTTTACGCAGGCCCATGGTCAAGTAGAGTCGGAACTCGACATTCTGCCAATAGGTTGAATGTCGAGGTCGATGTGTAATGTTAAATAACCCATGGGCGGGTCTCGTGCGTAGTCACCTCCTCGCGGTGAGACCTGGTAATTGGCATCGTTTTCCAAAGATTAATCAACTGATTAATTTTTGGTAAACGATACCAAGCCGAGAACTACGCTAATACAGTCCCGTTACCGATAACATGGATGGCGTTGTGTCCGTCAGGTTTGTAACGTATTCTAATTATTAATATCTTAATCTATTCTCGTTATTAATATCGTTTAATTAATACTCGATTATTTGACGATTCATTGAATATTAAGATAATGAAATTAAGTGGTTTTCTGAAATTTTTTGTTTTAATTTTTCTTCAATCGTCTACTAAATGATACTATTACCGGTAACATCTATCGTAAGCTTTTGTAATAAATTTTGAGTTTGATTGCGTTTTCATTTAATTATTTTATACGTTTGTTTTAACTTCTTCTAGTTATTTTTTTTTTTCTTTTTTTTTGTGCATGTTATTGGTCGATAACAGGGATAATAATATACAAGTAACAGAAATATTAATATATGGACGCAACGACGATTAATGATCAATCCGATGAATTTTCATGGAAATTTGGTAATGTTTAATTTATCTTAACTAAGACAACCGTGTATAAACGATTCTATCGCTTTTTTTATTCGAGCATGGGTAACATTTGATATATGATTTATATTTAATATTAAATATTAATAGATCTAGGATCTCTCGCTGCGTATTGCTTAAATACGAGTTAGTGTTGCGTATTGCTTAAATACGAGTGCGTAGATTAATATTTATTAGTGTTATGTGTCAAATTTCGGGAATTTTCAGACTTTTTATTATTTTTTTTTTTTTTTTTTTTGTAAATGATAGGTATAATTTTGTTCGTGACATTTACCAGAGAGAAGAGTAATTAAGGAATAATCGTGAAATTGAAGGGAAAAGTACGTCTGTCCGTGTCGCACAATATAGTTCTCCTTGTCTGTGATGTCATGTATGCCTGTCCTAGTCGAACAATATAACTCTGTTCCTTCTTCCTGCAGGTGTCGACGACCCAGCATACATGTGGTACAGCCTCGACGGTACTTCGCTCTTTTCGAAACCCGTACTGATTGGCGTAGAAGGCAATCCTTTTTTCAGAGCACCTCTCGACGAGCGCCTTGAAGGTATTCTCCCACACTTTACTCAGTGCCGGTAGGATGCTAATTGATCTGAATGAGGTAGGGTGGAGGGGATCCTTTTCCAGGTTTGGGAAGAAGCACCTTCCCTGGACACGTTACAAATTTTTGGTATTTTACCCGTTCTATTCATAATATCATTTATCATGTTTTTAGAAGTATCCTGAGCCTACGTTTCGCTATTAATTTTACTATTTGCCCAGGTATTTCATCCATAGCAGCAGCTTTCTTGGAGTTTAATCGTTTGACGGGTTCGTTTACTTCGTCCTGCATAGGACGCGATTTCCCGTTGACTCTTTTATTCATAAGGTAAGGCAATTTGTCACTATGAAGTTGGCCTACAAAATAATTGTGTTTCGAATTCCATCCAAGTTACCGAAAAATCAATTTCTCCGATGATTCTAGGAGCATCCGAAAGAGAGTTTTCCGTTAAAACCGAGGAAGATCCGCGCCCGAGAATACATCAAGAAAGAAGTTCTTAAAGTCTCAAGGGTCAATAGAATAGGCGAAGGGTGAACAGGAGGTGGGATTTTCTCAACGGCGGAAGTTTATTTATTTTCTTCGTTTTTTTCTTTTTTTTTTTTCTTAATAAATTATTACATTTTAACATTCTGTAACTATTTCTAATGCTGATTTATGTGTCATCGTTCAGAAATATAGTAAACAGTTGATTTCTCTTCCTTGGGCAACTTAAAATTAGTTTCATTATTGAACGATTTTATCATTCTTATACTTGTCTATCTCTGATAGAAAGGTAGATACGATCTGTAGATATGAAAGGTATAGATCGTACGATGAAATAGGTTCTTGTATACTCTAATGTCACTTAAACTCAGCGCTTGATCGCATGGTGCAGCACTAGTTCAGCAACAAGCAGGTTCGTAAGCGTGAAAACTCTCGTTTAATTCTCTGTTGGTAATACAGATTTCAGTAATGGCATCGTTAGAAAAAGGATGCTACAAGACTATCAGGAAATAATCGTAAATCACCCGACGGACACATTTGTTTATATTACACTGTGGCTTTCGATGATTGAGTTAATGATTCATTCCTATGTTCGCCATAGCAAATCCAGAGAGCGTAAGGAAAACTCTGATTTTTTTCAGTTCGGTATCTCAGAAACAGAAACACGAACTCCTCCATTTATTTAATGTCACGTCTGTCCTATTCTTGGTTAACGATATCACGTCTATCCTGTAAGTGGCTTGTCGGTAATGTAAAAGAAGTTGTGATAAAGTAGTTCACCACTATCAGATTAAAAAATATTTGATCTACCTACAACAGTCGATAATAGGAAATTTGACATTATGTGACTTTCGTGTCGCATGCGATGTTACCGGTACCGTATAGACTAAGAGTGTTATATTACTAGTGTATGGAACTTAAAGCTGAATTTGATTATGAAATTATGTAGAATTAAGATATAAAATCGGATATTTTCTAATCGAAAACGAATTACGTGTACGATATTCATCCTTATCCATATTCTTACTACTAACGATTAATTAGAACAGTAACACTGAGTAAAATCTGTCACAGAGAATGCAAGTGAAGGTTAAGTCAGCTATAATGAAAGAGAAACGGAGTTATTTTTAGAAATAAACCCGTTTAGTTAAAGAGACTATACGTTACTTCGTTATATATACTACCAAAAAAGAACGCAAAACTCAAAAGAACGCTTTTCTCTGAATCTAATATTAATCTAGAGTTTCAGGAATTAACGAGAGTCTCGCTGTAATCTAATCCATTCTGGTTATATATTTGAAAACGTAATTGCAACCGTAGCAGCTAATTAGCTTGTGTCTTTCGCTATGTAATTCGTAATTGGATCATGGTTATTAAATGCAACCTCTGATCTAACGAAATATTTTTAATAGAGCGCAATAACACCAATTAGGTTCTTAAAATGGGTAAAAAGATTAAGGGTGGCTTGATATTAAAAAGAATGGCCTAAAAGTTGCGATATTGTAAATTAACCTTTGAAAGAAGTGAAACACGATCGCTACAAAAATATGATGAATTAATAAAGTGACTCCTTAAGGCTCCTTATAAATCTTAACGACTTTATCTATTTTATATAATTACGTGTGATAAAAATCTTTTCGTCAGATGTGATATAATAATTGTAAATTAAATAATAATGATTGGCCAGGTCTAACCACGTGGAGGTTGTTGCTCACGGAGACCTATGTTTTATCCCCTACAGTTTTCGTACACAAAAATTTATTCGTTTTTAAATAAATTCTTCTTTTGATACTTGTTTCGTTTGTGCAAATCTTTGATCGTCGTGCATTCAATTAGTAAAAGGAGTTTCAAAAACGCGACTCATTAAACCGACACGATCGAATAAAATAATCGACAGAAAGAATTATTCGTGCTCTTCTGCTGTACAGCGTCGTGTCCTATTATATCGATCAAAATCGTGAAAATTTAACTCAATTTCAACTTCAATTGGATGAAAAATCAAAAATTCGTTTCGAGCAAAACAATTTGTAGCAAGAACGAAAATGAAATTGATCAGAATCATATGATGTGCTTCTAATCAACTAATTTCGTATCATCGATATGTATTAATCGAAAAGTCTTGTAATATTCTCTAAACCTTACTTACCTGATCAATAATTAACTGATATTTTCCTTTTATACGATAAATTTCACTTTTGCTTTTTACTATTGAAAATAGATGTAGTAAAAAAGAATCTTTGAACATCGATATACCATGTGCTAAAGAAGCTACATTTAGTTAAAGTTGCACAAAGCTGATAGTATCATCCCTTGTATTATATTCCACTGTTGCTGTTCAAGAATTCCAAATATGCGATACATACAACATGTTCGAGTTGATTTCATTCTGTTCGAAAAAAGGCGACGTATTAATCGAACGCAAAAACTGTTCACGCTCCGTGTCGTCTTGGCCATGGACATTTCCGAATCCGGAATGAATTGTGAATGGATCGAGAGACAATAGTAAAGGGGGATGGCGAGGAGCTGGGCAGCTCGGTTGAAAGGAGGCGGCGGTCGTCGGTGGTGGCTGTAGGCAGAGAGGGAAGGCGGATCGGGGGTGAGAGAGCCAGTGGAATGGCCTGAACTGGACAGCACGTGGACTACCTACTTTTATATCGCCCGGGAAATAATGGGATTCCCATCATGAAGTGGATTTCCCTCGGGAGCCAGTGGACATCGATGCACGCGTCAAGAGATCCTACACCGCCACCCCCGCCATATCCTATCGGTCTCCTGCAGTCGACCGACGTTCATCGTGCTGGTCCACCCTCGCTCGTTCACCTGTCTGATCAACCCCACCCTACTCACTGTGCCACAACTTGACGCGTTCACCTGATTTTCGAGAAATCAGAGATATCGTTTGTTAGCACTATTTGCTACTAGACGGGACATGAGTTTCTTCAAACTCGAGATCGGGAATAACCGATTTTCCCGGGTTTCTGCTGGTTGAAGGATAATTTGTTAGAAGATGGAGATGAAGATGAAGGTTTAAAGAAATCCTTTTTCTGAGATTGAATCTTGCGGTCTCGATCGGGAGAGACTGAGGTAAGTTTCACAAGTGCAATGTTAATGAAATAAGGAAGGACGAATTGGGATTGTCGGACTGTGTTAATCTTTGCTTTGGGTAGGTTCACGATTGTTGGCCTCAAGCACGCTATTACGTGGATATGGAAGAACAACATGTACAAAATCGCATACATATGGCTTAAGAGTTTCGGACCTGTAACCTTTTCGTTCGTAAAACGAATTGCGAACGACAGAACAAAGCTTTTACCGATTTACCGATCTTTTACCGCTCTTTTACCGATTTTGATCTATTGGCAAACGCCGTATATACATACCACGATATTGTCCTGATCTGATCTAACAACGGTAACGTTAAAGATCATCAAGGTCCTTGAATTTTCAGCTGATGCAGCTTTCGTTTGTTCATTTGGCACGTTTTGCCCATCGTAGCCAATCTTTGTCCAAGCTACTTACACCATATTCATACGCAATGCGACAATATACGCAAACGTCATTCTCATCATAATATGGTAGAAAGTAATCGTCGAATGACCGCTGGATTTTTCAAAATTACTTAGGAAAATAAATATAGTACAAATATACGTTTGTGTTATACAAGTATTGGTATAAATTTTAAAGAAGAAAGTTTTGTGCAGGTTACCCGTATTTGTTGAAAGTATCATAGGACAAGGGATGAATAATCTATTGGCAGAGAAGTATTCATTTAGCACAGACTTCGTCCATCTATTTGTCAGAACTGTCTTGCTGTCTGATAAAATCGAAAGATCGAAAGATCGAAAGACTTGCTGAATCTCAACCTGTAACCGACATACTACACCCTGCGTGAAAACTAGCCCGTGAAGCAAACTTAAAACGGCTGAAATCGCTTGTGTAGCTATATGGAGTATCGGAATGGGGCTGACTGGGATCGATCGGTAGCGAAAGAAAAAGGCGGAGTTCTCCGGGCGCGCGGCTCAACTTGATAAAGGATTCCATCCCATGCCGGGGCGTAAGGAGCGGCCAGTATAAAATAAATATGTGCGACGGCCAAGCGGTGTTTCACCTTCCTCCTCATCTCCACACACCACCTTGATACCTCCCTTTCCTTCCCTTGCGAAGCAACAGCGAACTCAGCTTCCCGTTCCGGCGGCAGCTCGCAGGGGCTTAGAACTCGCGCGTGTTGCCGGGTAATTGATTTCTTTGATAGCGGCCGCACGAAAGGAACATTGTAGATGCTTCGACTACTGGGTCTGGAGAGGGGATACGAGCGTACCGTTCGCGATCTACCATCCCCCTGGATCAATGGATATCTCTGCGCCGGACAAGCCCCTCCAACTCGCCGTCTTGCCTCCACGAGGATGACCAATAACAAACACCGGCACTTCTCTCTCTCTAATGGAGTTTTTACCGATAAAAAATTCACTCGGCTTCCTCCTTTTTGCCCGGGGACCTGGTCGCTTTACTTCCTCCTCTCGACCACCGGTTCGTCTCCCACACTAGCCTGCGAAACCCACCCCCTCACCACTTGGTTCAACAACAACGACGACGACGACGACGACGGCGCGGCCTGACGACGACGATGACAACGACGACGGCGCGGCCCGACGACGACGACGACGACGACGACGGCGCGGCCCGACGACGACGACGACGACGACGACGACGACGACGCGGCCCGACGTCCCATTTTCTAGGGAATACTTACACGCCGACACCTTCGGTCCGTTCCTCGATGTCTCGTCGAGAGTGGCCCGCTGGCGGTGTGCATGGTCCGTTGAAACGGACCGTTATATCGTAGAAGGAGATGGGTTATATCTTCCTCGTTTCGTTAGGTTGCACGACTTTTGAAATGGAGTAGAGGCGTTTGTTTGTTTGTTTGTTTATTTGTGTGTGTGTGTGTGTGTGTGTGTGTGTGTGTGTGTGCGCGCGTGCGTGCGTGCGTGCGTGCGTGCGTGCGTGCGTGCGTGCGTGTGTGCATGCGTGTGTGTGTGTGTATATATCTATGGTGTGTATTGATGCGTCGATGGTACATGTTAAGATATTAGTAAATTGATTTACGAGAGGATAGGTCTCTTCCTTCTCATTTAACAAAGCTGCGCGATTTCTGCGAAAGAGTAGATATCGATGTAGCCAACGATGCTGTTCGATCGTAAAATATACGATGAAATATCATCGATAATTTAGTATCTGAATAATATTCGATAAAGTATTGATAGTAAGTAATTGAATCTTATAGAAAAGATACCGCAGTTAATCTTAGTATCTCTTTCAACCATAATATAAGCGCAAAACATCTCAATACTCGATATAGATATGTGTGATATATGTGACATAATAAAAGAAGAAAAGAAAAAAGAAACAAAAAAAAAAAGGAAGAACGGTAAAATAATGTTTTCTTGGTTATGTATGTACAAACTCAAACTCCAGAGCTCTATAAGATCAGAGTATATAGGTACTTATAACTTAAGAAAAACCTCATTTCTGAAGGTTCAAAATCTTTTCATTTTGTGATTCCTTATTTCATTGATGTTGAAGAAATTTTAAAAATAAGAACCGATAATTTCAACTCGTTTGTGACGAATTTTTCCCTCTTTGAGATAGTTTGTGGTCGTCGCGAAGATGCAAAGGATTGGTTGGTTTAGTTCGCGTAACAGCTAGTTGGTGGTGCTGACGGCATGTATCGATTGTTCCGCGATATAATGCCAGCCACGCACATATGAGACCGCGGCCGCGCAACTCCCGTCAAGGGGATGAATTCGTGTATCCAACAGCGTCGCGTCGCGTCGCGTCGCGTCTTTTCCAGCGTGTTTTTTATTCAGCCTATACCCCACCAGTTGATACGTCCCAACCTGGCGAGGGATAGGTAAGTTGAGGCGGCGTGCGGCCAGTTTTTCGGATCGCTTGCAACCCCTATCTCTTCGATTATTACTGAAACGGAGAAGAAAAGATAACGAGAGATATTAGCTGACACGTCCTAATAAACCGGCTGTAGATGTTTTATGCAAGTCCGTATTTTTATGAATATAATTGGAGAAACGGTACCGAGACAGAGGCTTGTTACGTTCGTTGAATACTATTGGGTTGCTTTCCCAAATAAGATTTTAATTACGCGTTGCGCCTTTGAAATAGTTGGTGAAATAGTACGGAGATTTATAAATCTCCAATATATTCTTAAGAGATTGTTGAATGCACTTTCTCAACAAGGAGAATGATATTTCCCGGCGTTGACTTTTGCTTTCTTTTTCTTTTTCTTTTTTTTCACGAAATTAAGAAACATTTAGTTATTATGTCTACACTCGATAGATTTGGGATTAGAGTTACGATCGGTCAAACGTTCGATTTATCTTTCGGGCTCTTCAAGAGTTCAGCTGGTAGAGAAATCGAAAAATTTGAAAAAGACGGAGTTGGTGAACATTTCGATGACTAAATGAAACTCGCCAGAAAGTAAGATATTCGAAGAATGAAACAAAAATTCCATTGCATCCGTAGCCTCCGATCGTTTTCAATTTTTGTCAATGTACATATACATGTATAAACATAGGTAAGTTGACGAACTTATATAACTATATATAGGTAAGAAAACGAACGAACAAAGATCCGTGGTGAAAACGCCAGGAAAGGTGAACTGGTGAACGGTGAGAGAAGGCGGATCGAATGGAAGAGTGAGCCGTCGAGCAGCTATCAGGCCGTGGATGGTCCAGCTTGTCGAGAGTCGAGGGAGTCCGTGCTCGAAGGAGGTCGACAAGCGAGTAGCGTCGGCGCTGCCCTTGCAAGCTTCCTCGTGTATTGATCCTCATAATTCGGGGGGTTGGAGGGTGTCGGCGGAGTGGGTGGCAAAGGGAGGGTTGAAGAGGGTTGAGGGACGACTGGCGGGGCTGAGCCCCACCTCGACGGCCGAGAAACGTATGCGTTGGGGGTGGCTGAAATGCCGGAAGAAAGGAAGGAGCAAGGAAAATCGGAGTAGGGTAACTTGGACCAATAATAATCCGCTCGCGTTATGATAACATCATATCATAGCTTGGTTCATATCGTGCCATTTTATGATTGGACCTTGGCAATATCCAATGAGCTCGCGTAACCAGTTTCGTTCATATTCGTACGCGCTGCCTTCTACTTCCACTTGGAAACTTACCCTCTTCAACCTGACTTCTCTGAAATCTTATTGGTTGAAGAAACTTTTCATCCGTTATACCTATAAAGTAAAGTAAATAATTATCAATTATAAAGTAATCGAAATATTGAAATGAAAAATTTCAAACTAAAAATTTCAAAAATTTCATAATCGAATTAACAACAAAATAAGATGTCCTCCATTACAGACTTTGTAACCAAGCATATAAACTATACGATATTATCCTTAGTTAAAACTTATAACCAGTCATTTTTATTTATCTATGACTTATGTATTAAAACAGAACTGGAAACTAATAAAGTAAGAAGGGAAGGGGGGTGCAATGATAAGTAATGATCGGGATGATAAGAAAATAAGTCCTCATAAGAAGATTTATCACTCAGATTTTGAAAAATACTTAATAACGTTTTGATAGATTTGAAAACATCGAAACAAGAGAACAAAATGCACAACGCAGGAATGAAAGAAGTAACGCTAGCCGGTATCTATGGATTTGCTTTCCCATCTGCTACCCTTCGACTTAAAGTTAACAGCCCCTGATGTTTAGGTATTTGAATCGATCTCATGTTACAACCACGCGTCACGCGATTCCACCACGTAGTTAAATAAAATGTTTCCCAGAAGAACTGTTGCACTATTTGTTTCCTAGTTTATTTTCCCAACAAATTATAATAATTCGCGTATCGCAGTTTAACTAAAAATGCTTATCTATTATTTGATACGCACAACATTTATCATATCAGATTTTGCGAGATATTTTCAATGGTTCTGTTGGATTACTTGTTGAATCATTCTTCCAATTACTGGCAAATAAAGGTGGAGAATTATTACAATTCATCGTTTATCGTTGCATTCTAAGAAATTATTTACTGCTCGTTGCAATTTGACGACGCGACGCGACGCTTGTCCAATCAACTCCGATACAGAAGATGTGCCGTGCAAGGTATAAAGCGCAACAGCCTCCCTCTTCTTGGGGAATTCAAGTTAAGAATAGTTTTTATCGATATCGTTGGAGTTTATGAAAGTAGGTGCTACGTGACTTCGTAGATAGTACGTAGTACGTAGTGTGTACAGGTACTAGTTTATTTGCTATGTGACGTCCCGACATTTTGTTTTTACACAATTAGACGGAGTCACATATTTTACTGACGGTAAGCGATACAAATTCAGCAGGTTTTTCAAAAGTACTGAATTATTTGCAAAATTACGTTATAAAGTACATATGAAAAAGTATATTCATACATATATATAATTTCTTTAGGAATTCAATGTTTAAGATTAAAACCCGCGCGAAAATCCTGTCGACATTTCAACTACGTATTGTCCAAATAAATATCCTGCAGAATAGTTTCAAACGATAGACGTCGATTCGAGGCTCTTGCTAGAGTCGCGAATATTTTCAGCGCGAAACCGAAAACCATACACACGACCCTCTCGTTTCCACTCTTTACCCCTGTCCTATCAAATGCTCTGTTCAGGGAACGTGGAACGCACCCCTGCAACAATTCAAGCCCGGCCAAAGACACCCCCGGATGCATGTATTCTAGACCGGGACCGAACGACGAGATGGAGGGGGTTGGTGGCGTTCTCCTTTTCCCATCGATATTTCTTCCCCCCTACGATAAAATTCAACCTTTCAGCCGGCCAGTGTTTTACGGCCAATAGGAGGCAGGCAAGAGAATCGCAATACACGTAGCTATGGCGTTTTATTGCCGCTGGAAATGGCCCCGTATATAGCTTTCCGAGTATGCTATCGGAGGTTATTGATCCCCGCGTCCGTCAAGGAGTCCCCTGGTCTTCTAGCCGCACTACCATGCCATCCCCCTTTCATTTCCTCCTACTCGTCCACCCCCTTCCCTCCTCCCAACCCTCTTGAAGAAACTACACCGGGATCATCTCGCCCCGACATGACGGCCTGCATTTTTCACGAGTAGCAAGATTCTGTACGGTCCGACTGTTTCGTCTGTCTCATCTGTACAGCAACGTGTACTGTAGGGTACGGAATGCAGGCGGACAAAGCTTGGACACACGGGCGATGATCGGTTCGGAAAGCGTTTCGTTGCGGCGGGCTGTTTGTCTCGAGAGGTTGTTAGGAAACCAGTGGACAGAAGGATACGGTGAGGCGAGTGCGCGCGTGCGCCTGGGTGCTAACCCTGCAGCCTTCTTGTCTCGTTCGCGGGTAAAAATTCAATATTAATAACGAGGCGGGCTGAGGGAACGTCCGCAATGCGCCATGGCCATAAAACTCGGTTCGCGTTTTCAGTGTTGGCTAAGTCATAAGCCTGGCCAATGGCTGAGTCGCGGAGGGTGAACGCGATATGATGGATTTATGGATCTAATAAAAAGCACACGCGGGATTGGCCCTCGCGGAATATGACGGGCGGGGCTGCCGACACCCCGTTCAACGCAGCCACAACCGAGTCACCCCCTCGTCCGGTTTCCTACCCCTTGCTGCGACCACGAGAAGGGGAAATAGTCCCGAGTGGGGATGCAATCCTGATGTATTTCGCCTTCTCCACCCTTCTTGCCTTGCTTCCTTCGCTTGCCATCACCTCCGTCCTTCGCTTGGGAACAGGTGAGACTCGAAACGGGAGGGGAGGGGGGGTGAAATCGTGCTTTGCTGTGGCAAATGGGCTCGACGCGACTGGACGGCTTGGGCCAGTTTTCGATACCGTTCCACGACTGTCCACCGACGTTCTGCCCTTTTGGTGGCAGGAATGGCACGAGGGGGAGACGGCGGCGGCGTCGGCGGCGTCGGCGGCCTTCTCAAGGAATTGACCGACGAAATTTTCACTCCTAATCTTTGCTCACTGGTTAAAGATCATCTTTTTGAATTATTTAAATATAGGAAATATATAAATATCGAACTATTTAAACTCTCTATTTAATATATCACTTATTAATATTCTTATTTGTCTTTCGAACATTCTCCTTAAAGTGCAAGTAATTTTTGATTAATAAAATGGTGATTAATAAAAGATCAAAAAAATTGCCGGCATTGAGGATTTTGATAATTTCGTTAAAATTATTACTCTAAATAAAGTGTACATGTGTGTGTGCGTGTGCGTGCGTGCGTGCGTGCGTGTGTGCGTGCGTGCGTGTGTGCGTGCGTGCGTGTGTGTGTGCGTGCGTGTGTGTGTGTGTGTGTGCGCGCGCGCGCGTGTGTGTAATAATTTATTATATATATATATAAAAAATATTATATATATATATATATATATATATATATGTATGTGTGTATAATAAATAATTTGATCCGTTTGCATTATTTTTCAAAATATTATTGAAAATATTATTTCCTTTGAAAATAAATTGTTAAGGAAGTACGGAAACACGTTGGTAGTTATTCAGGACGCGTTTCTTTCATTTAGATCGTAATCACCGGCGAGAATTAACGATCTCTCGGTGCGCTTATACGTAAAAGGGCAATATCCCCTTTGTAGCGCTTCTCTCCCTTTTTATTTCGTTTCGCGCGAAGCTTGGCAGGAACGAGACCCGTTGCTGTACCCTAAACTTTCTCCTTCTTCGTCGAATTTGATTGTTGCTGGGAGCTGATGGCCACTCCATATCGATTTTTCCCTCTTACTCGGTGCCTCGTCCGCTTATTTTCTATCACTCTTCGTTTTTCCCCCTCGTTCTTTCCTGCTTCTCTCTGGATTTTTTCGCGGTGACGATGTTTGTATTGGATGTTTTGTTAAGTTGAAAAGCGTTCGCTTGAAAAGTGGATAGAGAAAGTAACTCGAACATTTCAACAAATTCATTTTATTTCTCGCTACTTAATCCTTCTTCTTGATGTTAATAAATATTTATAAATCTCTCAGGTATCATTGAAATTGTATTTTCGAAGATATTCAAATGGACGAGTTGATGTATGAGCGTTGAAGTTTAACAATATACTAGCAAATATATTGTCCTGAATAATAAATATATGTAAATAAATATATGATAAAAATGGTCATATCTCGTATGCTAAGACAACACACAAATACGTGCTTATTTTTAATACTTTTCTGGAGTTATTTCTATAAAAATTCATCTTAATCTCTTGGTCGTGTTGAAATTAATGAGTATGTTGTAGCGACCCGATTGTCGTCAATATTAGGTATACTTTGATAGCTTTTCTCGTTTTTCTTCCTTATACTCTCTCTCTCTCTCTCTCTCTCTCTCTCTCTCTCTCTCTCTCCACGCACACACGCGCGCGCGCGCGTATGTATATATAGGAGCTTGATTTAGGAAATTACTAAAAGAAGGAAAATTATATAAAATAAAAGGAAAGATGGAAAAGGAGAAATAAGGAAACAAAGGCGTGCGCGTAGACCGATCTCATTCGGCGCCTCAGCCAGTGAAATCTTGAAGCAAAAATCCGGCCGATTAAAATCCCCGGAAAGAACTTCCCCTTATCTACAAGGACGGTAAGCTTCGAGCAAACTTGGCCTGCCCTTTGTCCCGGTTTGAAGGTGGAATTGTGAGTTACTCGAGCGTGGATATAGAAAGATAGACAAACGATGCCGGCTCGTCCGGCGATGAGGGTAGCCCAACTACCCGGGGATGTTTCACGAAGATGGGGTGGAACTTGCACAGATAAATAATATGTCCGTGCCATTCAGCCGGGGGGTAATTAATTCGTATAATATGCCGCAGTTAAGTCGGTCATCTGTCTGCCCCTCTCGTAGGGAGAAACTCACCCCTTACCTCTGCAGCCACCCATCACTTGGTCGCTCAAAGGTTGAACGATATACGCGCTTCGCCTGATCCTGTTCGTAAGAACCTGCAACAATTCCATTTTGGTTATTCCGGAAGTTTGGCTAGAAAAAGGAAACTAACTGAACGAAGCTCAGGAATTTTCTTTTTTCATGAGAATATTGTTGACGATTTGACGGAAGTGGTTTTACCGAGGATCTTTCAAGTCTCGTAAATGTGATTTATCGTTATTTATTGTTTATTTATCATGAATAGGCATTTAACGGCAATAGGCATTTAACGACGTTAATGACGTTCCCTAAGACAAGACATCTGTGCGAGCATTGCGATAACATATTGCACAAATATTAAAAATATCGGATAGTTAAGTATGAAAGGTATAAGAGATGAACTAATTACAGGCAATAATTACGGTAGCTTCTTTCATTTATCCTACTCGTGATCGGTATCGCGATAAATGAATCAACGATTAATTATTAATTTACGTTCCAGGCTGATAGAAGTTGCAACTTATCAAGGACGAAACGCGTTAACAAAATGTCCGGTTCGGACCAGAAATGGGGAGGACTCGAAAGAATCAAAAGAATCCCCATCGAGGCGAGGAGAGAGGCGTGAGTCGCCTGAAACTCCCTCCGAACTCGTCGTATCTCGCTTATTTATCAAGCAGGTCCTCCACGACAACGGGCGGGATAAATCTTTAAAAACGGCCCGCGTTCACCGGGGCCGCTGGCGAGCATAACTCACCCCTATCTGAAAATACATAGGTAACTCTCCGGTTTACAAGTAAACTGTTTACAGCGTGTTCCTCGGTCCGCGAGCCAGCCGTCTTCTCCTCTCCCTTTCTCTTTTCTCTCGTACTTGTGGATTGCTGAGCATAGGGCAAACTCCACGTGGCGCTCGCTAGAGAGGGTAACAGGGTGTACGAGCCGTTTCAGGCCGCCTTATCTAAACGCGTTGAGTTTTCGTCGAGGTGAGAGTCGGAGTTGGGGACCCGGCATTGCTTAGCCGTTTATTCTTCATAGCCTCCCGAGCTGGCTGGCTGCTTGAACTACCGGAAGCAAGGGCGAGATCAAGATATAACTTTGCCAGATCGGAGCAACAGACTCTCCAATCTTGTCCATATTCACGGTTTGCCTGAATTTACCTAGATTAAACATGGCGAATTCAGTGTTTCACAATTGTTTATGGGAATTGAGGGTGAAGCATACTTTTGTTATAGGCGAGTGTTGAGTCTTTCGTGTTCTTTGATTGGTTTTTCACATGATCGTATTTTTCTATCGTTAATATCTAAATGCTATCTTAGAATGAAATAGGATAAGATTAAAGGCGCACATATCAGCTTCGGAAAGTGAAAGTGAAAGTGAAATTGGCAAAATTTTGGCAAATTCGATAAAGATAATGATTTTTTAGCTGATTCGTTAATCGATCAATGTAAGGATTATCGATTGTATATAAGGTTGGAGATTTGTTGTTCTTATTCTCAATCGAATAAAACGTTCCAATTATTTCAAGCTTGATAAATAAATTACAACGCGGTTTGTATTCTCTCTCCGGAAACCCTTCGCTTCAGTCAATACGATCGACAAAATGATCCAAGAAAAATTCGATTGAAACCTACTGATTATTAGAATGCCTAATTTATATCGTGTGCAATGTATAAAATTTATTCGTGCAACTTTCGCACAACCATAACGATAAATCACGATTAAGTAGTTAAATATCATCAAATTGAATTTAAATTTCACACAATTTGTTGTTTAATGGTCGATCGGGTTCCACGCTTGTACAGCTATATTAATATGTAATGTTTGCCGTATCACGAATTAAACAGCAAAAATTGATAATAATACCTGCACATGAAACAAAAATTCGAACGCCGCATTTTTTATCCTTTGCTGTTTTATGTGTCTGGAGATATGTAGTAATTCTCGATTCTCGAATAAAGTTCCTCGGTAAAATATGACGGGAGAACCTTCTGATCGATCCAATATTTTTGCATACGACGCCTGATATAAGCGCCGATACAATCTTATGAACTAGAAATCTGCGTGTTCTACGTATGAATAAACATCCGTAGTCTAATTACGAGTGGCTATATGAATTTATAATATCAATTGCTGGAATATGATGGCGAAATATATGGTATCCGGATCTGATCTACGCCGGCTCGTAGTCTGGTAGGGGTTGTTTCACGGCGATGAGGGTGGTTGGGTGGTGGACGGGTGGTGGACGGGTGGTCGAGGCAGGGGTAGAGCGGAGAAGCGGCTCTTTAATGGCCGGATCTCGGAAATTGTGCGCACATATATCTGCTGGCAGATTTATGAAAGTGCTTTTCTTCTGAAGTGGGGAAAGCTGCTGCGTCGCCGCGGCTGCTGCTGTTGCTGCCCCTGGCTTTGGGGTTGCAATGGCGCTGGAGAAAGAGGAAACACTCTCCTTGTCGCTGCTGGTGTGCTGCTGCTGCTGGTGTGCTGCTGCTGCTGGTGTGCTGCTGCTGCTGGTGTGCTGCTGCTGCTGGTGGTGGGTTCCTGGCGAAGGAGGAGGGGAAACGTACGCTTTACACCCCTCTAGATCTCGAAGCTGCGCCTTCGCTTGCTCTTGGTTCTTCCACCCCGCCAACTCCCCCCCCCTTCGCTACCCTTCAACCACCCCAAACCCACCTCCCAGTCCCAAAGACCTCTCTGACTCTTTCTTTCTCCTCCTCCATCGGCCCGAACAGCTTACGTTCCTCTCCTTCTCGTCTCCGTTCCCGTCTGTTTCCCTTCTCTGCCTCTGTCTCACATCGGTGTAATTTTCCAGTGGGAGATTTATGCGACATTAAGGTGTGCGTTGTATACCTTACCGCCGCGCCGCCTTCCGCCGCGCTGATTTATCGAAATATTTGCCGAACGATACTGCCGTGCCGTTATTCTCACGGAAGGGGGGGGGGCGCAGCCGGGTGTGTTTTACTCTTCGGCTTATTCGCTTGGAAACCATCCCACCTCCTCCACCAGAAACTTATGGCTCATGATTCTATTCCTGATTTTCGAGACTCGTAATTTTCTGATCACTCGATCTTGGAATTTACGAGCGTATTCTTATTCATGTATATCGAACAGAGTGTATAGATAAACTGAGATTTTGAGAACGTACGATTATAGATATAGCCTAGGCGCTTTCTTATGGGGAATTGAAGAGTATGAAAACGCGTAAAATGGAAATAATGTGTAAGAATGTGTAAGAATGTGTAAGAATGAGAAATAAATACGAAAGTATTCAAAGTATGTGCACTTGATGCTCCTTGTAACATTTGTTTATGCATTTATGAGCAAACAATTACTCATTTCGCCATTTCCGTTCTTCTCCTGTGAAATTGCGGAATCGCACGAAACGACGTGGCAAATATAATCGCTACAATTTACCCCGCCATTCGTCCTCCGTTCACTTTCTCTTCCATAACACGCTCGATTCAACTGGAGAACAGCCGGCGTGGATGAAAATCCGAATGGAAATAAAAATGGGAATCGCAGTTTGATTTCCACTATGGCCATCATCCCCTTCATGCCTCTCGGCAGTTTTCCGTTATACGGGGGAAGGTTGCTCGTTTGAATGCATCACGAACCTGAATCGGTGTAAGTATAAAACAAAGCCTAGAGCCTGGAGTTCCAACCCCTCTCAGGCCTGTTTCCGGGCATGTGCGCGCTTTAGGGTCGCTCCTTCGCTCGATTTCCCGATGCCGCGTATAAATTGATACGCCAACGCGGCGCGCGGTGGGATTCGCGTAAACCGCGCTTCCCTTTTTAAACGGCCGATACTCCGCGGGGGTTGCTGCGTAATTTCCTCCCATTAAGGACCGGTTTCTTTGTCGACTCTGGCCAAAGTGTACTTTTCGAGGTGAAAAATGATGTTGGCTTAAATTTTATAGCTTATTATATTTACATCATATTTTTAGGGCATTTTGGCGAACGTACAACATTTGCGAATGGAAATATTCTTGCACGGAGGATGCATTGAAATTTACCATTATTTTAAGAGAAAAAGAATCTTCACTAGTGAATATATGTTTATCGGAGGTAGAATGTGGTAAGTTGAAATTTAAATGAACAAGCTTTTGAAACGAATATGCCCGATGATGGAAAATGATGCGCAAGTGGTAGAAATTTGTAATTGTTCTTGAAAAGGGTATTAACCCTTTAACGGTCAAGATTTTAAATGACGAATCACTTTGTACCTCGTAGCCGTTTAAACCACATGATCATTTCAGATTACGAATTTATTCGCGCAGCTTATCGTTACCTACCATTGTTGGAATTAATCACGGTGATATTTTTCTTAGACAGGTAGTAGAGTATTCTTAAACCGACATGTTCGAGGCTAAAGAGTTTCACGATCGACGAAATCGTTTTAAGAAATTTGTCTAACGTAACGTAAATGTTTCATCGTGATTCAAGAATAAAGGTTTTCAGACTTTGAACTTCTAATTCACATTTAAATAAACATTCTTCAACTAGGTATAAAAATCTTCGTCCTTTCTTGTGCCTGCATCTAACTTCGTAATTAACTTGATAGCTCAAGTAATTATGCCTCTTCGAGTCTCGAAAGCAGTTAGATTTTTGGCGTTAAGAACCCAAAATTCATCGCGTTCTCACGTTAAGCGAGACAGTTGTTCTAGCGATCACGAAATAAGATAGACGAAGAAAGACGATACAGCGATTCGTCGAGGCATTAGAAACCGATCGCAGATGGCGAAGATCATTCGTTGAGCGCAGAATTTACCGGAGCAGAAGTAACAGCTGGTGTGCTTGTGACAGCAGCCCTGTATCCTCCCTAACCGAGCCCCTGCAGCCTCGCGTTTTCACCGCAACTCACCCCTTCTCTGGATCTTCTAGACGTTTCGCTGTACCTGACGTTTGCAATCTTGCTGAACTCTTGGAAAATTATAAGTCCAGACGATCCCGTTTTCTGCGATGGTTTACGTTCGTGGACAACTAACGAACCATCGCGCGACTTTCGTTCCTTCCGCCTGTCTTCTTCCACGAGCTTAAATAAGCTTGTCAGTGTTGTTGGTGTTGCGTCTTTTTTTCTTCTTTTCTCTTTATTTATTTATTTTTTCTTTTTTTTTTCCTTTGACGCAAAGGAAGGAATTTATCAAGTGCTGATATCTATCATATTTTACATTTTACATTTTAAAGATGAATAGATGTAAGAGTGGTAAATGGCGTATAAGCGGAGATTTTCAGAAGAAAGGTCATCGCTCGTCAGCGGAGCGACGCAACTAGAAGAAGTAGATTGTGTAGGATATTGACACGAAAAAGAGAAATGTTGGAGGTAGAAAATTATCAACCCTTATATAACGTTTTTGTTTGCATGTTTTTTATTTCTCACCTAATACCTAATTTACACTTTACTTAACTGTAATTAACGAAATTTTTCGTCTTTACGTTTAAATATTACGTTATGAAAAAATGTCGAAATAAGACTTCTATATTACGCACCGTTGTTTAATTGTTGTTTAGTACGTGAGTAGCGCAACGCGGTTACGAAATCGAGTATGAATGGACCGAGGGTGTAACGTTATTGGTCCGTTAGTCCATCAGATGGAACCAACCCTTAGCTCTGAAATATCATCATATCTCGCCGATGATACGCCCTCGCGGTACGCTCCACCCCGAGAGACAATAATTTAAGAGCAGCAGGGTTGGCCGCAACCGCCATTGCTCGTGAGAGAAAGGGGGAAAAATGAAGCTCTGCATTATGATGATGTGTCCATTGAAATTGTTTACTCTAATACCTTAATCAAATGACCAGTATAAATAGAAACGTAATGTAAAAATATATATCATTATCTAACGACACGAATATTTTGTAATGTTCTACAAGTATTTATTAGTAAGGTATATTTCCGTATATATAATAGTATTGTTACGTGACAGCATCACTACAATAGTATTATATTTGTTTTTGTTATTTATTGTATCGAAGGATACTGTATTAAAGGAATATATCATACGATGGTAATATCACAGTAGTAATACAAATAACTTATTCGTTTCGTTAAATCTTTAAGGCAATGCTTTGAACGAGAAATTAATGTGTTTGCGTGTTTGCAATGATCGATATTCTGTAAAGCAGTATTAAAATTTAATAAGACGCTTGAAGATAAACGCGTCATAATTGAACGAAGAACAGAGGAAGAGCAAAATCTTGACGTCACCAAGGAGAAATCTTTGGAAGTCTTGGAGGCCGCTAGGAATGCCAACCCTCCAGTCTCATTAACATCTTGCGTTTCCATCAACCCTTTACACCCCCGTGGTCCAAGGAGGCCGTCTTCATTCGTACCAACTTCCTTTCGTATCTTCGCGCGGTGGAATACGTTTTCATACACCTATTAGAGGTACATGTATTATATCTCTTTGTAAAGTTTAATTTTAATTGTAACTATTTTATCTCTCATCTCTCGTAATAACATTCTGTCTTAATTTCTCATCGTTCTTAAATCTCTCTCTCTCTCTCTCTCTGTATTATATAAAATTCTTGCGACTTTCAGTTGTATTATATGTGTATATATGAGTGTATTCATTTCTACTCTCATGTAATAATAATTTCGAAATATTTTCCAATTGTAAAATTTCGTATGGCAATTGATGCTTCTTTGAAGTTGAGAAGGAAACTCAATTATATATTTTTATATATATTTTCATCTTCAGATCGTGAAATAAATATTTAAATTCGACACGAGGATTTGCTGAAAGGAACAAGGATTTTAATCTGTAGGTTGTCTGCCGAGAGTGTCATCGTCTTTCAGAGAACTCGAGGATTTTATAATAGATGAGGATCGTGCCTCCAATGTTCAAGGACCCATCCATCTTCAATATTCAAAGATGGCACTTCAATATTCAAACTGACGGAAGCTTGCGGATGGGGCGTAGTATGCAAAGTCGGACTATATAGTTATACTAAGAAGACATTATGACGATAACTTGATAAAGTCGTTTACTTTATCCCGACAACATGAAAAAGTATATAAGATTATTTACGGTTATCGAAGATTGATAAGACGATGATTGATGAACCGTTAAGTATTAATACGCTTTAATCGTTGTATTTTAAGACCCATTTCTTATTTAATATATTCAATATTTTTATTTGATATAAATTGATTTAATTTTAATTAATAAAATCGCTTGTCAGCCTGGTATTTATTCTTAGGAGATATTAACTTAGACCCGTGTCTCGCTTGAATTTCACGCAATTTATGGAAATAAATTTATCAAACTTTTTAATTTATTTTATAAATTAGATAGATAGAATGGAGATCACAAGAGAGTGGCTGTTAAAAGAGCGAAGATTTCGTGAAAATTCCAGGACAATTTCTAATCAGAAGCGGTAATTCCAATTGTCCTGAAGGAGCGGCGCAAAACAAAAACTTGGTTTCGCGAAACGAAGGCGGGAGAGCCGGTAGTACGTCTAAAGTCTAAAACCAGCAGCATAGGACGGCGAATTCCTGCCTGTAGAATTTTCTTTGACGAATTAAGCTTCGCTCCCCCGAAGGAAGAGAAAAATTCAAGATGGAGAGGGAACAATAGCGGGAAATAAATTATGCAAGATTACAAAGAAGACACGGTTCGAGGGGGACACTTTATATTATCCGGGGACACAGCGGTAGCATAATTACTACCCTCCTCGACCCTCGGTTGTTCGTCGTTTCTAACCCTGGAACGGAAGAGAAGAAAAAGCGAAGGAAACGGCCCTGTTATGAGATGCGAGCTGGTTTTCTTGCCCAGCCAGTTCTCCGTGCCATTCTTCAGTAAGATTTCCCCAACGTAAACAGTCGAGGCTGGTTCCAGCACGGTACTCGACTTGATTCCACCCTGCCACCCTTCCAAACGAGCGAGCGCACTCCACTTTGTGTGCTCTCGGTCAACGGATACGCAAAACAGTCGAATTACGTGGACTTGTGTTCCGACACTTCAGTCCTCTTCTTTCTTCTCTTTTCTCCTTTTTTTTCTTTTTCTTTTTCTTTTTTTTTTCCTTTCTTCTTTCGGACGCTTTCGGGGTTTTCGAGAGCACTCTCGCAGGAACAAAATACGATTTTTCCTGGTTTTTCGATGTCGCTGAAGAAGTGGAAACAGGCAATTCCCCAATGTCCGGCTAATGGTTCATTTACAATAAACGGCAGCAATATGATTTTCGTGAAATATTTTAATATCCAAGACATTTTCCAGTACTCACAGACGCTAGTTCGTATAGAATAGAATAGACTAAAGCGAATATAGATAGAACATGTACATACATGGCAAATACATAGAGGAGATATTTTTAGTAAGTATATCGTTAGAAACCCTACAAACCGATATTATCGTATTGGAATCGATTTAAATTTAAAGTTATATAATTATGAGGCACCGTCTATATACATACATAGGGTACTCAAAAAAATATCATTCCCCTTTTCTTTCCAAGTACTTGCCGAGTATTAAAAACAATTTGCACTTGTTAATCAAACCTGCTGATAATACATGTATCCGATCCTACCAGTACTAGTCGCGAATAATAAAGTGAAATTGAAGACACGTAGCGGTTTGCGTTTCGAAAATCCGTCTTCCATCTTGGAACGAGGCGAACCGAGGCGAACCGAGGCGATCAGCGGTACTCGTGTCTGAAAAACGCCGGCCGGTTTATACAGAGCAGTAGAGCAGACAATGCACACGAGGCAGGCGACCGGTCGCTATCCGCCTATTTGATGTTAGTACAACAGCGGCGCCGTGTTTGCGTTGAGGCCCATATTGATTGCCACCCCTGTCGCCACCCCTCACCACTGCTACACCGCCGTACCCCCTGTACAGCACCGTTCCGCTCTCTATGCTGCATAGAGAGAGCTACTACGTTTCACGTATACGCTCGAACCGAAGCCTGGTGCAACGAGGTTTGCGAGCCAGGTATACCAGCAACTAGTTACTGCTACGTCAGCCGGCGATATTAACAGCGACAGCATCGTTGTCAGCCGCAGTGCTGCCGGCCTGGATTAACATAAAGCTAACGTTACGCTTCTCTTCTCATGCAGCCTCGAGCTGTCTCATCAGCGGCCTAGTCCCACACTATCCATGCAACATCCTTTCAGCTATCTATCCTCACGATTCGTCCATCAACTTTCCGCACAAAGCCTCTTTGAAGAAATCCTCCTCCTCGTCCTCCTACTTCCCCGTCCAGTACCAATCCCTCCCCCCCCCCTGCCGCCTGCCACTCACGAACTGTGCGACGGTTTTGTGGCGCAAGTGTATCTATGTATAAGCGTAGGTGATGCATCGTCAGCGAGAAGCTTGTATCGCGTGTCGTGGATTGATCGGACAGGGCGAAACCGTGGATGTTATTCGACGTTTAAACCATTGCTATCTATAGAGATACGCGTGTGTCTTGCAACGACATTGACGCGACTCTATGAACGAGGTTATTATTTTCTTTTTTTAGTACCTACTGGTCTAATCTTACAAACCTGTTAATCTTTGACGGTGGAATTAGCGAATTTGCAAATATTTGGATTTCAAGTTTGTTCCTAGTTTAATTACCAACGTAATTATAGACGTTGTACATTATTATCCTAATTATACCTAAGGTTTAACTAGTGATTTAAAAACTGTAAGCACGGTCCGATATGGTCTTAAAATACAGTCTATGATTGACACCGATTGCATATGATATATCACATATGCAATTTTTCTACGCCTGCGAACAAAGGAAAAGAAGAAATACAATGTTTATAATGCTCTAATCACAATTTCTATCTAGATTTCGTTCCTGAACTTGTATTCGACAAAGCTGTACATTCGTACTCGTACTCAACTTGCTAATCGAACAACATTGATAGATTAAGGAAAAAATGAATGGAATTTGAACGAAATTAAGGGGACTCGAATTAAGGAGATTTGGTGCAGTGGCTTCCATGATTCTCGAAATCAAGAAACACGCATATTCGAAGGCAAAGAGCCTCCAGAGACAACACAAGCGAGTAGCAAAAAGAAACATCAAAATTGATGCGGCTTTCGATCGATCGCTTATGGCCGTCACGGGAGCAAACTCGTTAAGGAATCAATTGCCTGGGCACGACTAAGGACTACGACTTCAGTTGGCTCTCTTTTCCGCTAGCTCGACGCAACAAACTGCCTGAACGAACTCGCAACGAGCTTCAAAGAGGACGGAACGAGTGTGGTCGGCCAACACCACGCATAGTCACGCACCTGCTTTTTACACCAATGCTTTTTGCCGTTTAAATTTTAGATACGCGGACAATTGAAACGATAAACTTTGTGAAATTTGATCTTTCTCGTTTTTAGCGAACAACAGTGTCTCTTCTTCCCATTCTTTGAGATCCTTTTTGACATACTTTACTCAATATGTCCTTATTTTATTGCATTCTTGCTGATCTTATCTTCAGACTTTGCCGTATATACGTATTTAGTCGTTTGTTGATGCGAAAGTAACAGTTTTCGATCGTATAAAGTTTAATATACGCAATGCCATTGGAATATTCGAATTTTTGGTACAACTTTATTATATATCTATTTAAATCTTACTGATCGATGTTTCTTTAAATGTATAAAATGAGTAACTGAGTTTACTAACAGCATAGATAGATATCTCTTCGCAGTAATTTACTACGATTTTTTTTTTTTTTTTTTAAAGATCAATGGAAAACCAAGCTCGATGGGAAGGATGTTCGATTTCGATGTAAGTCAGTGTGCCGGAACTCGAGTGTTTTCAAGACAATTAGCTGAATTCGTGTGAATACAAACGTAAAGTCGAGTAACTGGACTAATCTCTCAACGGGGCTTAATATAATTGACTGTTAAAGCGATAATGTGACTCGATTTAGTGGAACTTGAACGACTTCAAATCAACTAGCTCGACTTACACGAACATAATAAGGTTGGAGTCAACTTATTGGAATCCGACTAACACTGGCGATCGGATATGAGGCTTTAAACAAAAGGGACTCTTCGGACTTTGAAACGGCCGGTATTCAGGACATGCTCGCTCGTATCTTTTAATTATTTAGCTAAACGGCCTCGCGTTACGTTAGTTATAAATGCGTCCTCTTCTGCATGCCCGGGCAAGCTTTATGACCGTAAAACAGCTAAGTTGGAAACAGCCGCGCCTGTCGTATAAACTGTAAAGGGATTTAACTTTCCTTTCACGACGAGAGTCCTGTTAACCGGCTCGGCGTTTCCCTCTGTCTGCCTGGCGAAAATACTGGACAACCGGCCCTCTATCGCGCTAATCCTCCGTGTCGCGGAGTCCGTTGTTTTCCCCAGCTTTCATATCCCATTAGCGGCATCGTTCCCATCCTCTACGAATTGCTGAGAAAGAAGTTAGCTGCGGCTATTTTCCTCGATACTGGGTTGCCTGTGATATCGGTGGCGAGCCTGCCTTCCCTTGCAGCTTCGATCGGTCAAGCTGATCGATAAAGACTTCGAAATAGTTGACAATGCAATCACGATGCAGGAAAGTTGGACGTTTCATCGTGCGTTGGGAATAAGATATGAAAAGATGAATCATGTTTTGGTCAGTGAGAAGCAGAACTTTCCAGTACCTTTAGATTAGTGTAATACAACAACGAAAAGACGTATCTTCGAGTTAACTGCAAAGTATTAAGATAACCGTTGCCATTATAAATAAAACATATTTTTAACTTCTACTTTGTAATTTTAAATCGAGTTATTTGATCACATGTGAAATGTGTACATAGAAGTAGCGTCGTCTTGAACACGGATACTGTGATGAAATTCGCCCGATACTGTGTGTGTATTCTATCGTCACCAACGTATCTATACTCGAGTAGAAATTAAAGATTTTCTTTTATAAGCCATCTGTATTCATTTTCTCAACTCTCGCATCAAGCCCGTTTGAGTTAATTAACTTTGCAATAGATGTGCGAGATCTCAATCAACAAGGAATGAAAATAGAAAAATGAAAATATAAAGGAACTGATCGGGATGGAATACGCGTGCAGAGACGGTGTACATTGGTCTACATAGTCCACAGTCCACGATCTACAACATGGTCTACAAATGCGATTCGGTTGAATCGAACGACCGAAAATGCCTTCGGTTTCTCATCGGCGCACCCCATCGAGTCTTAATAAGGAAGCCCTAACGAAGCGAATGCCATAAGGTCTGCGAACGTCGGTCTTGGGAACGTCGCGTCGCGCCGGTTCGTCCCCGCGGCGTCGAAGAAAATGATGCGTGGGTGACAAATCAGTCGATTGAGCCGCGATACCCTCAGCCGGACCGGGCAGCGGTTGAAGCTCGAAGGGGGATGGCGGGGCTGGATGGGTAGCATCGGATTCTATCTTCACGTATTGATCAACGCCTCGCCACCCTCTACGGGGTGAAGCCCCGATCGCCACCCCCGCAGTTGCCGGCCGCAGCACAGGCCACTGGACCGACCGCCGGACTTGCTTGCGCGTGTGCGTGTCCATATAAACGCGCCTCATCTCCGTCCTTTCTCCCACTGCCGGTTCTCTCTGTATGAGTTTCAGCCTATGTGTGCGCTATACATATATACATATACATAGACAGTGACCGCCTGAACTGAACGCCCCCGGCTGGTCTGGCGTTAAGTACCCTACACACGGTGAGACTTGCCTCGTCGTACGTAGCGGGGCACCAGACTCTCAGATAATAGTCGACCGGTTGAAACAGTACACGCTATATCGTGTTTCTTTTTTTTTTTTTTTTTTTTTATACCTGTGTTTCCATATATTTAGGTTTATTAACGCACGAACATATTAATATAGTTTGTAGCAATTCTCCATACACGAATAATCGGAAAGTCTGGTAACTATATTTACCTTGTAACTAGCCTTTACTTGTTGTATGTCTCGTTTTATACCTTGCCTAACAATTTACGTTACGTTACGTTACATTCGGTAAATTATCGTATAGGAAACGACGTGGAAAAATGGATTAGTTTAATTAGTCAGATATAGATATCAGGTGAAATGGTAACAGGTAATCATCTGCGATATTGGAGTTTTAGAAATCAACATCTCGAAGGGTTCGAACTCGCGGAACACCCTCAAAACCCAGTCTCCCTGTTTCTGGCCTGAAAACAACTATTCCAAAACATTCTTCAAATTCCTCGACCAAGAATCGATCTCGTCAATCGTGTCTTGCGAATAATCGTTTAAAACTCGAAGTACAATACAAATATCTCGGAATGGCGGTAAAAATACGCTCGTTTCGCTTGAAAAGTGAAAGCAGCATTATCGTTATTACTTATATTACCAGACAAGTAGAAACCTTTGATGATTCGGAAAAAGTATAACGATTCGCTGACATAATCTTTATAACGCCATTGTAAGATAAAATATCCTACTTGCATCTTTAACGTTAATTTCGAATTATCTAACTGCATAGAATTATACATACATAGGCCACTATGCTGTAAACTCACGAAACTCGTCGAATTGTCTATGAAACAGTTGGCACGAATAAACTAACATGCCCTGAAAAGCACGCGACGGCATTCTACCTTTTTCGAAATGATCCAGGACAGGAAGAAGAAGAAGAAAAGAAAGAAACGAAGGAGACGTGATGGACAAGAGATATAGGGTCTAACGATCAAAGGTCTTCCCCTTCTTCTCGTTCTTAATCTCAGGCTTCTTCCAATTTGTAAAAAATCTTGGTTCGAAGCGGTCTCTTCGAGAAATGGAACGAAAACTCGAAATTGAATAGAGTCAAAAGAAAAAAAGAAAAAGAGAAAAGAAGAAAAAAGAAAGAAAAAAGGGAAAAAGGATAATAAAGAAAGGTAGAAACATTTAAATGTAAAATACACTTCAAAGCTTCCGCGGACGGAAATATCGAAAAACCGTTATCGTGACGAAATGGTTAAAAACAGCCGTTTGTCGGTACAATGTAACGAGTATTTCGTTCGAACTGCAGGCTGGTTCTCTGTGTTGCGATCAGATTGAAGCACGACTGTGTTCGTGTGAGTGCATACAAGCACGACCACCGCTATTGCTTTTTCCTTTGTTAATTACGCCGCGGCGTTCAGTTACGCCGCTCGGTTAAACCGATTATCGCGGAAATGTTATTGTCATTTTGCAGTTGCTGCAACGGGACAGCTTGTTCCTCAGAATTAACCGCAAAATATTTCAGTCTGCTCGATTCTATCGGATTAACGTTACGCTACCCAATTTGACCGGTGTTGATCGGCTCTTCTGGCTCTTTACGTGTTATAGCGTCGGTTTTCAAAAGCAGTGACACAATCTAGGGAAGTGGAATTTTCAAGAAATTCGAAATAGAGAATTTAAAGTGGAAAATTCTTAACTTATTCAACGATTTAGCGGCGAGAAAATCCTTTTGCCGCTCGTACGTAACTTCGTTAACTTAGTCAGTGTTCAGGTTTCGCAGATCTTTACTAAACTATCGTTTGCTATCTGTGAAAGGAGCATTATTTTCTCATTTTTCTAGGAAACCGATGTCATTTAAGCGGGCTAGTGAGCATATAAATGGATAACTTAGTAGTATCTGTATAATCATTATAATTACATAAATGCATATTGCGAAATCTGTATATTATAAACAAAAGAAAAAAGAAAACAGAAAAGAAATGGAAATAAAACTCTTCATAATACAATTGAGTAAGTTTACTTACTATTTTCTTATATGTATACGCTTATATGTATGCGCGCATCGTCCCTACAAGTACCTACAAGAATCTGTAATAATTTTATCGGATATATAAATAACCATAATTGAATAATTAGAAAAATGTATCTTCGGTAAACTAAATATTTCTCCTACGGGGAATAATCGGGAGATTTACAGACATGAAAATGAATTAATTACCCATGGAATCAGTGTCGAAAGTTTGAAAGTTTTGCGCGGTTCGTTCTCACGTAGGATACAGTGGGACGCTTGTTTTCTGTTCGGAATCTCGGGACAAACGAGTCGCTCGAAGGTGCAAGGTTGATCGTGAATGCTGACCGGCCTTTTTGCTCACCGTAAATTAGATTAGTTTCGAAGTTTACGGGTCGAGACTTGCAGAGGAGCGGTTGTAAGGTCGAATGGAGAAAGATTAAGAAGGAATTGCTGACAAATGAGTTACGTGTGAGGATACCGTAATGGGAATCGTTCTGTCAACTTTGCCCAAAGTTTTCGGAAACGTTGGTGACCGTTTGTCGAATTTCAAATTCTGATATTGCTATGTAAATATTCATTCGATTCTTCGTTGTCAAACTACGGGATTTCTCTCTTAACCCCATAATGTAGTTTACCATTTTCTAAACTAATATCAACTTTATTCTGAATAAAATTATATATTAACAGTATTGTCGATCATGCGCTACTCTATCATGTGATACTCAGCCTCTACCCTTAAACTTTCCCCTGATTAATCTCAATTGTATCTTTCTTAGATTAATCCTTAGGAAAAATGCAGCAAGATAGTTGAAAAGGAAAAAAAAAAAGAAAAAAAGAAGAACAGGAGAAAGATTGCCGGAAGGTACGATTAAACAATCAATCAGGAAATTCTCATAGGGTGTTCCATCGGTATAGCATCGGCATTCCATATGATCTCTTTCAGCCGGACGAGTCCTGGCCTTTTTCAACGCGGCCAAGCCTTCGTTACCGTGTAAAAAGACCGTCCGTGTCCCCGATCGAATTTCAGAAGAGCGGCCACGCGAAATTCCGGCTATTTCGTGGTCGCCGGTCATAACCCTGTAGGAGAGAGCTAGTCAAGATGGGGTAGAGGCGCGAGGGTGAGTGGACCAGACAGCAGGAGAGAAACGGAGAAGAATAGAGAAAGATAACGAAAGAGGAACGAAGCAGGAAGGAGAAACGAAGAACGTAGGGGAATAGAGATGCGAAAACGAGAAAATTCAGGGATGCAGGAAACAGAGAGGAAAAGATGGATAGTAAATGAAAGAGGACAGGCAGGTGGAGGATAGAAAATAGAAAAATGCGGAGGTGATTGGTAGAAGACAGGAGGTGATAGAGAACAGAGAGGAGAAGAAACATAGAGTGGAGATGGCAAGATGATGGATGAAAGGTAGAAGAAAGAGACAGGATAGGAAGGAGAAGGAGAAGGAGGAGAAGAGGAAGAAGAGGAAGAAGAAGAAAACAAGGAAGGGGAGGAACAGAGGCGAAGAGAAGGAAGCCACTCTCCGTTTCCTAATTCCTCCAAGTCCTCAATAAGTTGGCCGGTGAGGTTGGAGGTTGGAGGGTGGAGGTAGAGGGTTGACGGGTGGTGGGTAGTGGCCGGTGCGGGTTATTGGATGGCCACCTCGCACTTGTCACCGGCGCGGCGTGTGGCTATCGCAGAAGACGGGCTTTGTTGGCGGGGGTTAGTCAGGGGTTGCTCTGTATGTGTGTGTGTGTGTGTGTGTGTGTGCGCGCGCGCGCGCGCGTGCGTGTGCGTGCGCATACTATATAGTCGTGGAGGAGTTGGAAGGGCTGCAGGAAGGCATCATAGGCATTCCGTAAGACATACAGCCTTCTCCGTGGACGGTCGAACGGAACAGAGGGGTGCTGGTCACTGAGGGTGACCACCGCGTCAATACATGGGGTCGGAAAAAGGGGTTGCGCTTGCGCGAACCCCATACACATTCTGGCATACTTGCTGACCGGACAGTTTCACAAATCATCGGTGTGTTACCAAATGTATCTCTCGTTGTCAGATTCCTGGCCCGGACGATCGATTTCGGCTGCGAGTGAAAGGGCCGATAGATTTCATCCATGCCATCACGAGAACTGATCGCTAGTGCCTCATGATTGCCGACTTTTTCCTACGTGGAGGCCTCAGGCTTTTTGTTCGAGTGCGCTCGATCGACTCTCTGCTATCGACGCACGAGATCCATGTACACTATCTGCCATAAATATCGCGATCGTTTTATAGATTTCTGGAGATCTATGTGTCGTGCATATCGCGTATACCTGTAAATATTATCAGAATGTACAAATTGGTATTTACTTACGAAGTTGGCAGGGTATACGTTTAAACGATCTACTTGATACTTCGCATTGTATTATTTCAAAATATTTGTTTTCAAAAATAATCGTGTCGTTATAAACCGATAATTTATCGAATGATTAATTTAACCAAACCAGCATTTAACCAAACTTTTATCAAACTGTAAATAAAGTTCCTCCGAACGGTAACGTTCGGACCAATCGATCCTGTTTATCTTCTCATCCATAAATACAAGCAGGCGCGGTAAAAGAGGTCGCAATATCGTCGTGGTAATGTTTCTTCATTAGCACCAAGCAATCTTCTTTATGGCAACAAATCTTACGCCTCCGGTGACGCTGTGCCTGTGCGCCTTTCTTTTTTTCCACGATTGCCATCCTGCAACATCGAACGAACGTTTTTGGCCCTCCTTTCGAGAAACGATTTTCTTCCATTCGGGCAATATATGATGCGAACCGACCAGTGTTTCTTCCCGGGCCAGCGCAGCGTCTCCATTTTTCACCGATGCCCCCGCGTCCTTCCTGCACTTCCACTTCCACCGACAGCCATTACGGAACTTAGCAGTCGTTAAACCGAGCATTGGATTATTCTCTGGGCTTACGGAGTTTTCGCCCTTTCTCCAGGTTTACGACCACGCTTGCTGCTTGTGATTTGCCGACATAACGCTTTTTACGATAAAGTTTGATATATGTACATAGGTAGTTAATTTTGAACGTTGCTTTGCTTATCAAATGACGCTCGAGATTTCTTTCTCAAAAAATTGCGTGAGGTTCGCGTGTAAGCTGCTTTAGTGGCTTGTTTCAAATCTGTACCCTATTTCTATCGAGAATGGAACAATTTTCGTGCCTACACATTCTGAATTGAATAGGCATGTTTCCGGAATTGTCGTAGACATAATTAAACAGTAGCCATAATTAAATAATCTAGGACAAAAAAGAGAGATGTCGAGAAGGTACGAAATTATCGACAGCTTGGCAAACAATTGAACGATGCGAGGACTATTTCGAATAAATATATAAACAGTTCCTACGCTACTGAAGGAGCTGGTAGCGTAGTTGAAGTTTTGTTTGAAAAAGAAGGAAAGGAAGAGGAAAAGAAAAAAAGAAAGAAAAAAAGGAGAATGACACCTAAACGATGACGTAGGTATTATATAAAATAATTTGTCTCTGAGAACTTCAGACATTTGTTAATACTTTCCTAACCGAGTAACACGAATGAATTGTGTTGGTCGATTTGCAGAGGTGAATGAAAATTTGGTGTTGTTACTCGTCAACTGAACCAGATACGAATCGCAACTCGTGATATAATCGGATCCGCTGGCCAGGTTTGTCCTCCGGTCATCTTACGTCCATTTAATTCCTTTAATTTAGCGGAGGAAACCGTTACGGCTAACGCTAATGCCGAGGACGAGCCATCCAGGATGAGGTAACATAATGAAGGTTCATGGAGTTTCTTCGTTCGATCCTATCGTCCGCCTCTTTTCCGTGCCTCGCAAGGTTAACGTCTAATCGAATTATACGTACCAGCTACATTCAACCTTGTCCGAATCACCCCTAACTCGCTCTAACCGGACGGTACCCATAACGAACATCATCTTCCAACTTTGTTCGTCTAAGTTGACTTTTATGCGCCTCGGGAATCGACGACTCGAGTCGAGCAATTTGATCGCGGTGTATTTCGTGTTACGAGCTCGACACGTACGGTCAACGGATGTTGAACCACGGAACAAGCAAACGACCGAGAATTTCTACAACTTGTATAAGAAATGTTTGTGTTTTATGCGCCTCGTGTAACATCATTTATCCGATCTTATCCGATGTCGTCCGATCTTATCCGATTTCTATGTGTTTTGCAATCTTAACTGATTCATCTTATCCCGCCTCTCCTTGATATAATACATTCACGGTTACTGGAATATAACTACTTCATATCTGAAATTGTATTACTCGTTGTATCGTAGTTGGATATAATTGAAGCGACGCATGCGTCGCTAGCGGTGAAAGTGTCGTGCAATTTTTATACGAGTTTCAAATATTTGTAGCAGACAATTTTCCAATATTCCAAATTAAGAGGAATCGAGAACTTCGAACAAATCGTAATTTTCTTTCGTATTATCGAGCAAATATATATCTGTTTATCTAAATCTGTAATTAATCTGTAATTCGAATTCCATGGTAAAGGAATAATTTCGATGGCAAGAGAAGGAGTGTAGGAAACGGTGTAGGAACAACAGGCACGAAGGATTCGCGATGCAACGAGGAGAATGACACGCGATGAACGGGACCAACAGCCAGAACGAGACTGGAATCCACTCGTCTGACGCGATAACGAAACCTATCTCGTTTCGGTATTCCAATGGTAATAGGCATGCAGTGAATATTACTGGCAGCATTCGATATTCGATAGATACGAATATAGAGGGATGCGGGAGCAAAATGAATGGGGAGTCAGGGGTTAATTTGAAACAACGCGTATAAATGTAGTTAATACTGGACGCAAGGGGAGCGAATATCGGCCAGGGGTGCTGCTCCCGGAGATCCTGTCACCAACCACCACCACCACCACCCTCCCCCCCCTCTGCAATCGACACTCGTATGCTACCATCTGTCTCGATTCGCGTATCAGAAGATGTCTGTCGTGCGTGACGATGCGAATTTTCATTAGGATATACATATACATATAAAAATACATATATGAACTCGTACTTAGTTTTGATAGGACGTAATTTAATTGGAAGGATTAGGAGTTGCGGATAAAATACTCTAAGTCGAAAAGATAATCATTCTGGGCGTTATTTATAAATCTATTGTAATCTCGTGTAACGTTCAGTAAAGGTAGGGGTAAAAAAGAAAGAGCGAACACGAGTGACACACGTTGGTAGAATTGTCTCGGTCAATTTAACCTGGTTTTCGCGATCACTCGAGACGAAGCAACAGTGGGAAAATTACTTGTAGACTTCTCCCTCTTACGATACTTAACTACGAGTGTTATCGCCGTGCTACATTGATAACGTAGCAAGTTAATGAGCGTTGTTTCCGTTGATGCTTTCCTTGATACTTTCTGATTCCGATCGTTTCAAATTTTATAAAACGCTTAATAGATCGGGTGCAAGAATGGTATATACTAATAGAGTATCATAGTACAGATCGTAGCAGAATGAGAAGAATTAAAATGGTTTCACAGTTAATCATTAGCCTGTTTCTCTTCATCCCTTAATCATTTAAATTTCACCGTGCCGAATACCCTTCTAATTTGCTATTCATTTTCCTCGTGATCCATCCTAAATAATCCCCCCAAAAAAACAAGCTGTCCATAGTACCACCGTCTGTCTTCCCGGCTTCCTTTCGTCTCGAAACGCCTCGTCACCGGCTACGTCCGCGCGTATACGAGACAGAGGGTCGAGAAAGGACCAGGGTGTCCGCTTAATGTATTTAAATCGCATGCCTCCGTCCCTGTTCGCCGGGCGTCGATATATTAAATGGAAAGATTGCAAATTTCCCGACATAAAGTGGCTAGCGTAAGTGTAATGGAGCGAGGGGTGAGGGTTGGACCGTGCCTCGGGAAAGAAGAGAGAGAAAACTCGTGAACGATGATGCGAGCGAGGGGCTGGAAAACAAAATCCCGAGAAGCATGCGGCAGACGGCAAAGGGATTGTAAGGTACCCGTTCACACTGCGATATAGGGACCGGCGCATGCAACGAAACTGTTCCTCGTACAAATATCAAAGATTTTACGGATGTAGAGTTGAGGCGGTCGTAATGTGATTGACATTTTCCTTGAGACAAGATTCACTAGGGTTGCCCCCTGAAGCGATTCTCATTGATTTTAATAAAATTCGCCAAAGAGACAGTTTCTATATTTACAAATTAGCTGTAGATAGTCAGGCAGTAAAAACATGTTTAGAGTTTGGAACGTTGTATATAGGTATTTTATTTATTTGCGTGGGCTAGTGGAACAATAAACTTCTTAAAATTCAAACGTGGGATGCGTTTTCAGGAGGATTTATTTCATTGTTTATTTCAAGTTTTCCACAAAAATGAGAAAAAATCGTCATGTCGTCGTATTTCAATTGGGAACTCTGAAGACTTTGAATTCTTCGTGAAACTTTCTCTTCGATGGGCAACTGTCGTACGCGAATTGCAATCTATTTGTCACACGATAAGACGTGAAAACCGGACGGACTTGTAGATACAGGTACAGGTACATGTTACTGAGATGGTTTCGCATGTAACGTTGTCTGATGTTGTCTTGTGTAGGGTGCTTAAACGAGAAGAAAGGAGGTGGCGGAGAGAAAGCGGGGTCAATCTGGGGCTAATCAAATCATGCAGGATCCGACGCCATGGGGGGTGACCCCGTCCACTTTGTTATATTGGGCGCCGAGTGTCCCGACGCGGGAGCAGATTGCTCGGCCCCGCTTTATTAATTCCATCGAGAACGACGGGGCGCCGAGACGTCAAATCTGGCCGGTCATGTGGGTAATACGGCGTCGGGACGCGGTGTAATCACGGGCGATACGCGCAGCCGCTAATCGGGCCATCGTTTTTCTCTTCTGTCCGCTCAGATGCCCCGCGTGCGCGAAAAAGGGCGCCCGGGACGCTGGGCACATGTTTAGAGGGTGAGAAGCGACGAGCAGGATCCTGTTGGTGCCATACACCTTTTTGTTGGGGTGCTTTTGGTCCGTTGAGAGGGCAATCGTATCAAGGGGACAGGTGCACCATTGGCTGTTTCTTTTAGCAGGTTTACAGGTACTTGAGGCTTGTATGTTAATATATATATAAGCCAGACAGATCATTTTCTTTCGGTTGGTTTGATGATGTTTCGGTGATACTTTTGGAAATGTATGTAACAAATTTTCTTTGTAAAGTTCAACTTTGATTCCCATTGAACGAGACATTATCTATTTATCGTTTTTCCTATGAACATGGAAATTTCAAATATGAAAGATGAAAGAATCTTTAATCGTTTGCGTTTACGTATGGCCGTTAGTGAAGCACGTCTTCTAAAAATTAAATAGTATACGAATTGCAAAGTAAAATATTTACACACATTTGTGGTACATAGTATGGGAATTGTATAAACGTAGGCGCGTGTTTCTCGTGCGCTGAATTTGTATAATCACCATTAGCGTTAATGGACTTGTCTCCGTACCCGATCAGTCGATCGATCTCATCTATCCGCCGCCAGTACTAATAATATATAGTAACGAATAGGACCATTCTTCTAATCGACTCGATCCTACCTCTATCCATCAGTGTTAATCTCGTTGCTGATCAAACCGCGAACACATGGATATTGAGAATATAATGCATACTGGGCAATTGCACCGATTTAACAAAAGGGCTTTGAGTCTCAAAGGAACGACTTGGATAAACGCGTTTCTTGGAAGCAGGACTTTTCTCTGAATAGCATTGCAATTAACAAGGGTTCGTGTCGTCGTAGAACCCCAGTCTTGGTGCGTATCAGCGAGAACGTGGCTGGCACGGTTCGTAGAAGATAAGCAAAGCTCGATGTGCCGTTGCATATTGATTGACGGTGCTAGGGATGAGGAGGACTAGGCGGCGAAGAACAGGGGTGAAACGGAGAACGGAGAACGGAGCAGCCGCCGCGCCGGGAGAAGGTGTAATGAAGCACCGCGCAGACACACCGTCATGAATATTCATAATGTAATACCTGAGCTGAACCGAGTCGAGGCGGGGCCAGGTCTCATCATCTAGGCCTTCTGCTATATTAGACATCAGCGGTGGAGGGGGGTAGACGATTTCACGGCCACAAGGATTCACCTCTTCCCTCCCCCCCCTCCCAGCCGAACCCTTTATCTACTCTCTGAGTCATCTACGTTTCGTCTTTTATTAATTCGCTTCGAAATACCGCTTCGTGCTTGAGATGTTAGTAGCGATGTTAGCGATAACCAGACCGCGGATGTTTATGCGTTTATGAGAAATTTCAAGACCTAAGGAAAAACCTATAAGAATAGCCGCGATATACGGAAGAATATTTAAATATTAAAGATATTCGAAAGAGGGTGTAAGAAGTATCTTTCTGATAGTTGGTAAAAGTACGAAGCCGGATAAATTAACAAAATTTATAACTAAACCGATCTGGTACTATCGTTATATCGTATCGTAAAGATACTTACTGATATATCGATGGCATTTTTCAATTTCATAATCGAGTAAGTTGAGCGGCAGACCCGAAGAAAGCACACGATGCGTTTTACTGCACATAAATGACACGTCCGTTTAAAGAAGATATTGGTCGAAGGTGTTGAAAGAAGCTTTTAAGGAGTTAATTAAAAGTTTGCAAAAGACATTTGCATGCGAACAAATTGCGAAAGTAGATTGCTGTCGGTACGAGTCGCTCTTTAATTCGATTGGATGATGAACGTACAGATCATCATCATCATCACGGTTGTTTCATTCAAACAGATACACGCTTCCTTCAACTAACGAAAATGATTATCGAATTCACATTTTTACATTGCTAAGCTTTTAATATCTGTAAATGAATGCCGCTATATCACGAATTTCAACCTTTAAATTACGCGTTAAGTTAATTTTTGAAGAATTTTTGCGACATCTTTATCACAAATTGGTATTAGCTAACTTCCTAAAGCATTGGAATCCTTTTAAAAAGATGGACGGTGTACATGATATTTACCTTGCGATATTTACCTTTCCAAAATTCAAATTACACGTACCTCGGGCGAACAAAAATCAAACATCAACAAAATACGACTTATCCACAAAATTGTTCCATCTATTAGAGTCGGTTTGCCAAAGCTCTCAAGACTACTCGCTGCTGTCTCGAGGCAATAGCCATTTCTGGCTGGAACGATGGCACGACCAGTGAAAAGCCGCGTCAAAAGTTTTGCCCGATAACAGATAAAGTCACCCCTCCAGAACCACGTAACTTGGGCAACAGTCGCGGAGCGTCTCGATTCGTCGTTTGCATATGAAAAAAGTTGTAAGCCACGCGCGCTAGATCACTTCTTAACTCGGTTCGATAGTCGCGAGGCTGGCTGGTAGCAGCGGCGCTCCATCAGGCCAATATCTGTGCGATATTGCCGTTTTATGATAATGTTATCAGCGCCCGGCCCCCGATGAGCTACCGTGATACCAACACAACCGCGGTTGCATCGTCACGCGCACAAACGTATGCGTGTACGTGTCCTGTCGCCAAAGAGACACACGTATGTACGCAGCCTGGTTTCATCAAACCGGGGATTTAGTAATCTGCCAAGATTTATGAACGCCGGTTCATCCCTTCGTTCCGCCCGGCATCGTTCCTGCTGATTGTTGCCGCGTTCACCCGCTCCTCCTTCCCTCGATTTCGTGCCCGCCGCCTCGACACTCGTCTTCCAGGGTTCCCTGTGAAACGAAAGCACCGCTGTGTTCGATCCTTTTCGATTTTTATCCTGACTGTCACGGAATCGAGACCACGTGGTGTCTTTGACTTGTTCGGGGTGCCGTTCCTTCAATGTCTATTTCGTTGGGTATTTTGACGAGTTGATGGTTCGGATTGGCATCGTTGAAATATATATATATATGTCGGAGATGAAAGAAAACCGGAGCCTTTAGAATTTTGGGAAAATCCCACAACATTGTAATCTAGTTTCTATCATAGCTATAATTAAACAGTTGTAGTCATCCAGTCCGATTGTAATTGTTCGAGACTCGTGATAGTGAGCTTGGGCTCGAGGCGACAGTCAGTCGCCGAACGAGGCCGCGGTCAAGGGATAAACGTTTACCTAGACAGAGGCATAGAGTTACCGTATGGCTCTCTTTGAAAGAATATAGCAGCGGCACGCGACAATAAACACTCCAACGGATTCTGTCCCGCGGCCCGCCATAGATCTTAGAATTTATTTAGCTGAGGTTCTTCAAACCGACAAACAGTCTTAGTCTTCGCAGCTCCTAAATCTGTCATCTACTGCGAAGAGATACGAGAAATCTTCTTTTCTCACGTACGACGCTTCCGCTAGCAACTCTCTCCCTCAAGGGTGGCTAGCATCCTTTTCTAACCGCCGATATGGAAATTGAACAATTAACAGCAACGTAGATTTCCCTCACCTTCTGAACAAAGGCATCGCTCCACGAATCCGATGATCTCGTGCCCTTAGACACACCCCGTCATATGCCCTCTGGGGCATCATCGCGACGGAAATTCATTCCTTGTGAGAGCTCATCCACGAAAAGAGTAAAGCCTTTACGATCAGTGAATTCTTCACGTTTTATTAATTGAGAGTCAGACCTAGATTTGGTGAGAACGTATATCTATCATCCCTTTGACCGCGGATTCGTTATTGAACCTAGGATCATTGTCATTAGCATCTCGAGTATCTAATTACTACGGTTACTTATCGAAGTCTGTAATAATCACATTTGCACTAGTCAATATCTTCTCTATTGCATAACAACAATGCCTAATCGCGACGAAGATTCATTTCACGCCCCTTACCCCAACCTTAATCTTAACGTTGACCCGACATATATATGTATATATATATTTTTTCTATTTTGTATTTTCTTCGGATACTGGGATTTCCATACGTCACAGGCACGAGATAAGCACAGCTAGGTCTTTATCGTCTACATATTTTAGTCTTTTAATTTCATATGAACCGTATGGTGTAGCGACTGGCAACGAGGGAACAGCGAAGAAGGTTTAACTACTATTATTTATCTCTTATAGTAAGCGCGATATACTTGTTGATTTACTCGTATCGTTTGTTTCAGGAAAATTCCATCTCTGGTTGCCGTTACGTTGCAGCGTCTTACCTGTTTAATAGCTTCAGAAATCTAGGGACGAACAATTAACCAGCCCAGCGATTAAAAATTCTAGCAGTAGCTGCATTACGATAACACTGATATTTAAAATTCATTTGCCTAGCGTTCGTGAAACCGAGGCCACAGCAGCAACCGAGCTACTTGCAACCACGCAGCCGAATAGAATTATAAACACAACCTATCCCCGCTAAGAAATGGTGCGCGGAAGCCGGGTAGAATGGAGGATTGGAGCGAGTCGAGTGCACGATTTCTCCGCAAACGGGTCTCATATCTACCCTACTGTTGGGCTAGCATAATCCCCCTCCAAAAGGCAAAGAGCTTCGCGGAAAAGCTCGTGTTCCGGGGCCACGGGTAAACATAAATAGAGAATAAAGTTTGGGCGGCATTGAGCCGCGTCTTTCAGCTTATAAAGTATTCGCAAAGGAGGAGCGAGTCGATGGTACGGGGTTAGAGAGGAACGGAAGGGTTGCGAGGAAGGGTTGCTTCGAAGTAGGACAACGCGTCGCGGTCGCGGAAGCGCGACGAGGATCCACGGTTGCGAGGGATTTTAGTTTGTTCAAGTAAATTATATTCAGCATGGTGGATGTGTCACCCTCTTCGCATCCCTCTTCAACCCCTGATTTTCGACTGTATCCCGTCGACGCAGACGCCAAGTATACCCGCTCTCCCTCCGCGGCCACCCCCGCGTTCTACGCGTTCTACGCGTTCTACTCTCGCCCCCCCCCCCCCCCCCCCCCCCCCCCCCCCCCCCCCCCCCCCCCCCCCCCCCCCCCCCCCCCCCCCCCCCCCGCCGCCCCCCATCACTACTACTACTGCCACCTGGCGGACTTCCCTTCCTCGCCTATCATGAATTATTAATTAATTGTTTCAGCTAACGGCGTAATTTATTATTCAGCTCTCGCGACGCGACGGCTGCCGCGTGCCGATTCCGCGAACGATATCGGGGAAACGCGAATGGAAAATGGCTTTCGGCTGGTTGAATTTATGGCGCGTGTATTTCGAACCCGCCTCGAGTGCCGTTTCCCCAGGGATCGTTGCGTATGTGAAGGCTTGCGCTTGTTCGCTAAGGGAAATTGGATGGGGCAGGTTATCACGCTGTGTCAGTCGATGATTGCCTCTGTTATATCTTTGTTGAGATTATAAACGGAGACACGTTTGTTTTTACGCTTGGACACTGTGCATTATCTTGAGCGATTAAATGAACTTTCGTCGAGCTATCTTATTATCTTACTATTATAGAATGGAATAAGCTTTTATTTCGTTATGTATCTCGTATTTGAATGGACGATTTCTACGATAATAAACTGATATTTTTTATACTCACGCGTGTATGCTCTACGTCAATACGATGCTGGCGCATCCCTAAGAACATGGTTTCAGCGAATAAAACAATTGTGCAACATGAAAACATGATACTTGGAAAATAGAATTACAAAGTTACGAAATTGCGAAATTACAAAATTGCAAAATTACATAGAATCAAGCAAAGTCGCAACGAATATAGCGATTTATCCCGTCGCTACGTGGAAAAAGAGAGGAGAGGCATTCACTCCCTCCGGTTTACACGTAAGAACCATAATTATTTGAACGCACGAAACAAGTTTCACCTGTTCGCGGCCGATCCTGGCGGTTGCTTGGGCAAATTAATATTTACCTTCCTTGGCACCCCGATATACGAAGGCATCGCGCTTTCGCTCGCTTATTAATGGATATCCCACCCCCTAGTTACTTCTCTCCTTGTGGCTCGACAGACACGCAACCCGCAAACTTCGATAACCGAGCAGCCAATTTCCGGTTGCGGTTCGTTGACTGGTTACCTGGAGAGCCCGACTCATCGCATCGGTCTGTTAACTTTCATTCAGATTGACGTATGTTAATTCGCACGACAATCTGCTTTACTCTATCACAAGTTACCGTTTGTATCTTTTCTTCAATTTTCTCACTTAGCATTTTCTCGCTGAGAACATCTATCGGATGTTTGAAAATGTTGGATATCGCTTAAAGGGAAAGTTGTATCGTTAATACGCTTTGTTTCAGGTAACACTACTAACATGTAATAAACGTGTATTTTCATCTCAAGTCTTCGAATATTACTACCTTATTTATTGATATTATTACTGTTTCTTCGCAGATTCGAATCATTACATTTCTCGAACGCAACGATCTTTCAGTTTATTACTAATTGGAGATTAATGCTACGGAGATACGCAGTATCTGGCAGAGTATAGTATATGTAGTAGATAGCAATTGTTGGCCGTTTGACTTATTTCTAAACTGACTTTTCCCATCCATAGGACCCTAATGTCCAATGGATGGAATAACACATGTAGCGATATATATGTACGCGATACACGATATACGTTATACATGAATATCGGTGAATGTCGACGCTAAATAGTCGAGCTTACTCGAGAATAATGAGTTCACTCGCTGAACTGCGTCGAGTCAACTGTCCATCGGAGCATAAATTTCGGGCTTTTGTACGTCAATCAGATGAGGAGTGGGAAATAAATGTTTCAAGCGTGCGATTCGAGATGGGACGGCTCGAAGGCAAGAAGGCCACTTTCACCGAGGCAAAACGTTCGCGTGACGGCCGCCATCGGGTTGCTGATTGTTTGAACAAAGCAGTATGATGAGCACCAAGTCCCGGTGTTGGCGGTTTACGTGACGCCAGCCATTACGGTTCGAACCACTTAATTATAATATCGCCCAGAATTAAACTGTGCTCGGCGCGAGCACGTACTTGTACCGCAATTATTTCCTAGGGCCCTTCCTCCCTCCCTCCCTCCTCTCCCTCTCGTGTTATTACACGCAAAACCAGCAAGGAGTTCGGTTTTCGATTCCAAGACACGTGATTCGTTCGAAATGAAATGGCGGCCCCGATAAATCGGGAATCGATGTCAGTGAGGATGAGCTTCGGTGAACGGGTTATCAGGCTGGTTAAAAAGTGATTCATTGGCCGCGGCGCGGCGCGGGACACGTCAATGCGGGAGAGCCTTGGGGGCAAATGTAATGTTAGGCTGCTTTTCGACTACCAGAGTTAAGGAGATATCGAATGTCGGCTGGGGTAATGGTAGGCAACAGGAGGATAAAGTTGAAAAGAAGACTTTGAGAGTTCTGCAAGTTATAAAAGTATTTAGGTTTGGGATATTTAAATCAAATGTTTGGCAAATGATTAGTTATTGTTTGGAGAACGAAGGGCTTGCTAAAAGTTCATTTTCGGATTTTAATTTATTATTCTATTCAATTGAGGAGTGAGAAGGTGGTAGAATTCTTCGAAACCGATGGAAAGACTTTAGATGGAAAGACGTACGATAAGTACGACTGACTATATGCCTACGTAATACGTAATGTAGTAACTGATAAAATATGCGTATTATTATTATTGTTATATCATTTTATTATTGCTCTATTATATTATTTAAACTTAATCTGCGGATTCTATAGAGGGGGATAAGAAGTACCGCTGCTAATTATTAATTCACCATTAATTTCTATACTATAGCGAAATTTAGATACTGTTGACACAAATCGACCAAAGTGTCGAGAAAATGAACGGTGACGTATATGATTCCGGTATTCACAAACGCTAGGATTCTTTCATCCAATGGTAAATCAGAGTTCGATCAGGAAAGTCACCAATCATCCTTATCTCTTTTGGTCATTTTCGCGTCATCGGCGGAAATGGGCGAAATCCCACGTTCTTTATGGAGCGACAGGATGTCGTGGGCCAAATGGAAGCCGGATCATCCAGAGATAACAGGCTGACAGTGGGCATGAGAAAAATTAGCCATGTACGGCTGTAATCCCGTTCAATGGCAGGAGGACGTATCGAATGGCCGATCCACGTGACAGGAAGCGTGTCGAGAATTATGCTACATCCCCGATTGCGCTGCACCAATAGATCATTAAGTTGTACTACGGCCTGTATTATGACAAGACACCCCGTTACCCAGGGGTTGCTGTCGGCTGTCAGGCTGCCAGGCCCACCAGACTGCCAGACTGCCAGACTGCCAGCCAAACCAGGGTTGGGCGAGGGTTGCTCGCTTTTCCACGTCGTCACTCCTTTTCAAAGAAGCCACCTTTTTGATCGGCCGAGTAGTACCGTTTAACACGGGGCTTTTAGCATTTCGCAGACCTTTAATTTCCCTTTTGCAGATTTCTACGGTTCCCTTGTCCCTTTAACATTTTCTTTTCCTTTGCTCTCTTTGCTTCTATCAATTTTCGCGCGTTATGCGATTATATTAAGGCCGACGTCTTTCCGCCTAGGATTAAAGTGCATAGTTCTACTATCAGTGCATTTGTTCTACTATCCTTGATAGAATGCGCGAATTGGTAAATTGGTAATTTACCAAGTTGTTTAATTTTTCGTTAATAATCATCGAACTGCGATTATTTATGTAAATGCGTATTAACGGACATTTGTTTCGACATTTAAATACCTACTTATTACATAGCGAATATTAATTATGCTTTTAATATTTACCGCGTTATCGTTACATGCAATATTACACGTTACACCTATTGCACGTTTGAAGTTGCCACAAACTGTCAAGGACGCTTTCCGATACAAATTACCGTGTTAAGGATCGACGCATTTTGCATTTAATCAGTTACTACTAACTAGTTACTACTAACCAATCGAAGATGGTAACGATCGCAAGATAAATAAACTAAACGTCGTTTCCATCCAATGCAGGAGGACAGAAAATAATCCCAGCTAGTGGCCATGATGAATGGCACTGTACCGTTCACGCGTGACGTAAACGCATATTATGTAGATTATGGGTGTTCATCTGAGGATCAGATATCCGGGGCATTTAATAATGCTGTTCCTTGTCAAAACACGCGCCGTGGCTAACCGAGGGTATAACGCGGATAAATTGCTCCGTGGAGAACGGCATGGGGGATAGGACGAGGGGAGGAGAGACGAAAAACCGGAAAAATCGGACACAGATCGTAGAACGGGAAGGTGAGAGGAGGATGACCCTCTTCGACCCTTGTCGCGGCTATTATTTGTTACCATCGGAGAATAGCATAGAGGTGTTTTAATATGGAACCGATGCCTACACCACGGATTTACGCGTAACTGTGCAAACAGCGAATGATCCCCGGACTCGTGAACCCGTCAAACTAACCGTTGCTAGATGATATCGGCGATGACAGTTACCAGTCGATTCTGATTGCCATGCACCATGACAATTCGAAGATGAAACGTTTATGTATAATGAAGGATATTTTCCAATATTTTATCTTATTAATTCCTTTCACGTCTATGACTACCACTAATCCGTTAGAAATTCTATAATAAACTTTGGAATATTTTCTAGTGTCGCGTTTCTTAAATTCTGAATTGATTAGGAGGGACAGACCACGGATCAGTTCTACGAGTGGCTAACGTCCAACCTCGTAAAATAACTAGTTGATACGATTACTTATTTCAAATTACTATTTCTTTTCTTTGTCTCATATAAAATCTCCTCCAGATTAAACCCTATGTCCTCGTGTCTGAATTCTACGGTTCTGTGTATCCAGGATGTATCATGGATCTGTTTAATTTTGAACATACCTCAAGTACGACTTTGCCGTTTTTCATTTCATTACTTGTTACCGTATTAGATGGCCTAAATTTTCCAATTAATTACTCAACTTGTAATATTTCCCGCTTCAATCACGTTATTACGATCGATTCGTTGCGTCGTTACAATATCTGTTTGACGAAATACAATCCTCCGGTGCATCTTCATTACGCGGACAATTTTCGCCCGTTCAAATATTTCCATCGACAGTTCCGCTTAATTGCTACCCGACAATTCAATCGCAAAAACGAAAAAAAAAAAAAAAAAAAAAGAAAAAAGGAAAAACGGCAGCAAAAAAAAAAAAGAAAAAAGATGGGGGCGGACAGAAAATTCAAAAAACAACGTAACTCAATCTCTCTTAAAACGAGCGTCCACGCAGCGAAACGTTTAGCCGACGCGTTCCCGTTTTTGCTAAAAAATCCCGCGTGGCCGGGGGGTTGAGGGTTCAATGCGTTCATCTATTTTTCATTCCAACTGGTCCGGTACCGGGTGGTCCGACGGTGACAATCGGTGATCACAGCTTTTCAGATGGCCTGGAAAAAGCTCGAATCGGCCCGGTCGAAGAATTGCGCGGCGCACCAAAAATATTCAATGGGCGAAAAAAAAAAAAAGAAGAGGAGGAAGAAAAAAAAAGGAAAAAGAAAAGTCGGTGATTACACGTTTGCATCATTGTGATCGGCTTGGATCTTTACAAATTTTTTCGAAACAATGACACCCCTCTCCCCCGCTGCCTCCCCAAACGGCCCCGGAGACCGTGGATTTCCACTCTGACGTCAGTTTTGATCAAATATTTGCCGAACAGAATGAAAGTCGCGTAGCCAGCCGGTAACCATCGATCGATTCTTTATTTCGCACTCTTTTTACGTTTACCTCTTTTACGTTTAGAAAATTAAACCACATCCTGGACGTGTCAAAAGATACGAAAGGATGTCGACGTAGAATAATAGTAGAGTGGGAAGAGAGATAGTTTTTGGATCGATCGGAATCTGAAACTGAACTTGAAATGACAGTTACACGGTTTGTGACAATGGCAAAGATCGCGCCGTATAATTTTCAGTTGGAAATCTGTCGTCTCACGAACAATTCGAATTTCAAAGTTCGAGCGACGAGTTTCCAAGTTTGAAGTCCAGTATGTAGCAGGGTGTACTTTGAATTTCGAAACGATATGACGAATTATAATTTTCGGAAACGTGATTTTATCTACGTTATATATTCTTTGTTACACATCAGGCACATACGTCGTACATGTTTATTTGATCAGAGCCAGATACTTCATCTGGATCGTATCAAGATGTATATTCATATATTTTTGTATAATTTCTACACTACTGTCGCGTTTGCTTGCTGCGTGGTTTATACGAAATAAAATATCGTTTCGTGTATCTTTTGTTTGAGATAGTTGAAAATTCTTTTTAGAACGGTTGAATATGCATGAAATTGCAGTGATTCTCTTTCGAGGTTAAACCGATTCGTTTCGCAGCCAAAGCCACGTACGATATTAATAGCGTTTTTGAAAAGAATGCTACTAGAAAATTCGACGAATTACCTTGCAACTTTTTTAAGTGTTAAAAAACGAACAACGACGTAAATTAGCAAAGATTTGCTAAAGATTCGAGAAGAGAAATAAATTTCGAAGATAGTACCCGAGATACGATTGTATCGTATTTCAACGTAATGATGAAAGAAGGTCCTTCTTCGGCGTTTGGCTCGTGTTTTTGGAAACACTTCACGATCTTGCCACCTAGGCAAGACGTCGAGATGTCGTTTCTACCGTTCTACGTAAGTTGAGGCCGAGGCTTCGGGATCGGCGAGCGGAATGCGTAATCAGGCAAGATTGCATTAGTACAGCTAATTAGTCGGGCACAATGCTCTGATAATATTATAGAACCGCGACAAGCAGAATTCAACTACTCGGTTATTCATGTCGTACTCTAGTCATGCTCGACACGCTCGGATAAACAGTGGCCCCCGGAAGCCGGGGCCAAGATTGGCGAATAAGGGCGAATTGTCGAGTCGTTAGCTAGTTTTCCGTGTTCCCAATGCCGTGAAAAGCTGTTTCTGTTCTTTCGACGAGGGACCGAGAGACTCGGTCTAGCGGCATTGTTCCTGGCTGCCGCTTTTCGAGCACGCATCTCGACTTCGGGTTTGTTTTCGTTCCGTTTCCGAACAACTTTCGGCTCCTTGGACCGCCAGCTCCGACGAACATCGCTCCGTTGAATTTCAATCGGGGTTCGCGTCATTTCGTAATATTCCAGACGATTTCTCGCGATTGCTGCGTTTTTCTAACACTTTGGTATCACGGACAATATCAATTTACTTTTTTAGTGGATATCTTAACGGGCACGTCGCATCGCATTAACAGTTTCTGGAAATTTATCTTTTTAAATCTCGAGAGTGTAGAAGCGTGGCAGATATGGTGTAAAATGTAACGAGTTCGCAAGTTCAGAGTCGCGCGAGTTTCAAAACATTTTCTCCGAATCAGCCGGGGATTTTGATTTTTCGTAATTACTTGAATTTTCTCGAAACTCGATTCGAAAACGATTCGATGGTGCTTACCCCCCTCCTCCCGCCTCCCTTATGTCGACTAAGTGTCCTTTCGCGTCTAGTGATCACCTATAACGAGTTTCATTAGTTTTCAGCGAGTATTTAAATCGATACGAAGGCAACGCGGCCGTACGATTTCTATCGGAAATATTCAACGGTGGAAGTTATCGAACGCTCGACGCAATATCGGGCATCGGTGCTCAACGGTGCCATATATCGGTGGAGTAGGAAAAATAGAAACGGACCAGGGACCAGGGACCGGGGACCAGGGACCATGGACCGGGGGTGGTGTTGGGTGGTGGGGAAAGGATTTTTCATTAGGGCAACCTAAGCCCCGATGCGAAAGGATTAATAGAAGTTATAAAGTAGAGCCCGAAGAGGTGGAGGAACATTACGTGACCTGACTCCGATCGAGTCTTTCTTCAGGTTATATTGCAGGTTCCCGTCGTTTCTCATTCACCCCTACGGCTCATGCGCATCACATCTGACCAATAGAATCGCGTGGTCCATCTCTGCCGCTGACCAAACCCCTTGACTCGTACCACTCTTGCCCCCGAGATACATTCCCCGCGAAGAAAAAAGAAAGTTTGAGAACGACCCCCCTCCCGCTGCCGCCATCCACCCCCTCCTGCCGCTTCTCTCCGCCACTCGAGTGTGTATTTTCCAGAGGAAACCTCATCAACTCCATCCAAACTCCATTTCTAAGAACGGAATTGGAAAGCCGTGGAATTCATTGGATCCATCGTATGGCGACACACGATTCACGGGCAAACGGCCTGGCGGATGAAAAGTGTTGCCTCGCTGAATACATCTTTTTCGTATTTAACCTTACAGTAAGCGTTACCGAGCGATGAATTTTATTTCCAAATAAGAGAAAACGATCGTCGATTTTCTTCTTTAACGTGTCATTCCTTGTATTCTACCGTCATCTTGTTAAACCAGGTTACATTAGATACATGGTTAATAAACATATTCGTCTATTTTTATCCGTCCGAAAAATAATGTTCACCCCATGGGTAATAAAGAAATACGCGTCGAACACTTGTATAAGAACCACTTAGTATGTCTAAGATCTAAGAACTAGCAAAATTTAGTCGATAATCGATTATCGATTATGTATGCTTTCCATCGTACAATAGAGAAAGCGACGCTAAAATTTCGATCGCCGATTTAAAATAGATGCTTGCGTCTCATAAACGAACGACTCAAGAAAGTACATGATTCGGGAAGGGGAGGGACGGGAGGAGGAAACGGCGATTCTTCGATTTTAAAGACGAGCAGTTCAAAAGATCATTGACTTAAAGGACAAAAGGACGATTCGTGATTACTCCAGTACGCGACTATACAGGTGAGATCACCTCGGCCCATCTTGCTACGCATAGGCAGCAGGGTCGGGGGATGGCGTGGATCCGGATCTGAAAATCGCGTCCGATATGTCCATCTTTTAGCGCGACGTGGACGCGAGCGGGCTGCCGTGCCGCGCAAACAGATCAATGCTCCACGTTCCAATATAAACAGTATTATTGAAACAAAGCGGACGGGAGGTGTAGCTGGACGAAGTTTGCTGGCACGGAGGGGTTGCAGCGGGGGCACATGGCTACCGAGGAGGATGAGGGTTGATGTTTCTGCCGGGCTGCGGAGAATGAACGAGGGGAGAAGAGTTATGTTGCCGCGATATTGTACTGCGCGGCACGAGCGAACCTCCAAGGGTAGAGGGAGGGGTGGTTGGCTTCCTGTTCCGCCCCCGCTTCCTTCCGACCCCGCGCCATACAACCGTTCGATCCTTTGCCCAGACGGCCTCGCGAAAACTCCGCTGTCGATGCTGTATTATGTGCCAGCCAGGGACCGAAGCTCCTTGATACACGCGTGTACGTACATCTACGATATTGTACACGTACACGCGACAGCTTTCTCAGTCGTCGTGAGTTACCGTGCTTGTGTTTCCGCTCTCGATGACGGTGCAATAGGGTAAGTGAGTTGAAACGACCAACCAGGAGCGGCAATCCTCAAAGGGATTGCAGATATAGAATGTATAAAATATACTAGGAGATAAGACTAAGGTAAGACTAAGATATAGTATAAATTAATCGTAAATTAAGATAATCGTAGAAGAAGAAGCTATTAATACTTCCTTATTTAGTCGAATGATTCCAAACTCTAAATTTCTATCGCGTATCGAGAACCTTGGCGAACGTTTAACTTTGTTTTACAATTAAATAACAATGTTCGCCGATATGTCCACCGCCGATATGATGTATCTGCCGCTTGATTCGAGAGTAGAGAGCAGGATTCGCAGAAAACGCGAGAAAATTTTCGTCTCGATGAAACGAGACTGGATATAGTCGAATAATTGTCCGTAGATATTAGTAATAATCAATTTCTTCCATCGAAGAAAATTGTCTAATTTTCAGAAAATATGCCCTCTTTCGAATGAAAACGCGTACGTGTCCCTAAAATATCGATCGTATTCGTAGCCGTAGGGAACATGAGGCCGGTCGAGGACGATAAATCTAGGAATATTCTTTCTAAATCGAGCGAGTACTCCGCTTAATTGGAAGTTGGTCGGGAAACGTCTTACCGATTAACAACAATAATACGAGGGAATTACATTTTCTTGGCCAATTCCTCGGGCAAGGATTAATTGGGTCAACGACCATTTAATACCGGTAGCGCGCGGCGACTGAAAATCCAGACTCGCAGGAATTGCGTCCCCTTTCCGATCCAGTCTCCTGGAAAATGAACAGAGAAGCTGCACCATGAGCCGTCACCGCGACATCTGCGCTAATTTCACACCGAGCTGACTGCGTCCAGCCAACCACCCACCCCCAACAACCACCCTGGTTGACTGGCTGTTCCGTCCTGCTACCGTTCTGTCCATCCTGATCCCAGATGGACTGGAAAACTTTCACTTTGATCAGGCCAATTCGGAGATGTCTATGTTCCGAATAATTGGTCCGTTGATCTTTCTTTTCGTCCCAGTATCCTAGCTATCCTACCAACGTTTCTCTCTATACGCGAAACATTCGATCATATAAAGCCGGCCGGTTGCATTTTCCAGCAAATTTTCTCACAATCGGAAACGTTCGGGACGCATACGGAAATATTTATGTTAGCGGAGAAAGGATATTGATAGATCGATATTAGATTTCGATTTCTGTCTAATATCCCCCTGTCATATGAAAACAAATGGCACCAAAGGGTTGAACAAATATTAACAAGTCGATTGGAAGACTTGGGATAAGATAGGGCTGTCACGTCAATCTCTTCGCTTGGTTTCCTGTTTTCTTACTGCACGCACACAAGTGGAAACTCTGTTTTCGTCGATGTTATTACAAACGTTCTATACCTTCTACATTGTACAACACATATTATGTGCGCGCACTCGCGCGTGTGTGTGCGTGTGTGTGCGTGTGTGCGTGCGTGCGTGCGTGCGTGCGTGCGTACGTGTGTGTGTGTGTGTGTGTGTGTGTGTGTGTGTGTGTGTGTGTGAAACACTCTTACGAGTGTTGCGACAGTAAAAATATCAGGGTTTATTCCGTTAACGAATAATCTGCCGTCACTTTTCCAACGAAACCTACACAGAGAGGAGAAAAAAGGACACGCAAGTAGAATACGAACGAAAAATAATAACTCTCGCTGCTTAGTCGTCATAGTTGAAGATGAATATGTTCAAAGAAGACAAGTCGATAGCAATCGTGTGACTCGTTCGAAGATCCATTACTAAGACGATACTTTAATCTGACTTTAGTCCACCGAATAGACGAAGACGCGCTTGATCTCTTAATGGCAGGCACACATGAAAAAAAAAAGAAAAAAGAATCTGAACGTCACTGTATAACCGTATACGGCGTAGAAGCTCGTGTGACCATTGTGAGAAGAGTCATCTCTTTTTGAGTTAGCGATATCAGGTTTCTTGATCGCGTCTACTCGAAGCTCGCCTCCGAGGGTTGAACCCTCGATGCTGAGCCTCGCATCTTCCGGACTCCGCCTTGACTCTGCCGCCTTTGATCAGGCCACAACCCCAAACACCCGCTATTATGGACAATCAATCCAAAAAATGGAGCCAGGCAACCCCAAAGCTGACCACCATGCCATGATTATGTACTACCCTCCACAGTAGTCTACCCTCTACGCGGGGATGATCGGCGAGATCACCTCTCGCAGCACCGAACGTTTACTCTCCTAAGTAAACCGGTTAACGATTTCCCTTTGTTCGATCGGTTACTCGTTCGAGAAAGAGGGAGCCATTTTTTTTACGGCTTCCTGGCTTTTATCCGTATCCGATACTATTTGAAGACAATCGGACACGATGACGGTATTTTGATCGCGAAGCGTCGCGCCCATATTGCAAATGCACAACGTTAGATAGAAGGCGATTTCTCGACGTTATATCATTTACGAAATTACAAATTTTCGATTATCCTCTTACATTTTTGCAGCTATCGTTAGTGGTGGTTTAATGGTTGTTACAATTGTCGAGATTATTTCACATGGCGTATGAGTAACGAGTACACTATCTCAGGCAAGAAGGTCGTCGATGCGAATGTTTCTACTTTACCACGCAAACGAGCAGAAACGAACGCGTCTTACAGTCTCGCAGACTGTACAGTGACAGAGATTGTACGTATTTAGGTTATGTCGTTGAATGACAATAAATATCAATTATTTTATTAATTTATAAAATTTTGAAAACGGTTTACGCATAAAGAAAAGATTTTTCCTTTGAAAAGTCGTATCATACCACCGTATAGGGGGTAAACCGTCTCCGTAAATCCGGTCGCGACTCTCGAAGCGACTTCGGGTGCCATGGTCGACGAGCAACGAAACCCGGAATAGCATGGAAAACGAAAAGAAACCCAGTCACGATTGTTATTGCAAAAGCGGCACAGCCGTCTTTCGTTCGGGCTGTAACAAGAATGACCGCATTATTCAGGACGCGTTTGAAGCAACATGGCAACGGGTAGGATGGGGGGGGGGGAAGGTAGAAGAGCGAGGGGTGAGCAATCTACTTGCCGCGTCTCTGCAGCCAACAATCCGCGTCGATAAATAAAGGATTGGCTGCTCCTCGGTCAATATTGATTTTTAAATTGACCGCCGAGCGAATCCGCGCTCTGCCCCTCCGCCCCTTCCTCGTCGCCACCCACACGGCTGCTGGGGCTGGACGGTAGAATCTATCCTCGATCAGGAGGGTGTACAGCGTACACGTATTTGTACACGTTTGTTTGTGCCGAATCCGTCCGTGTCGCTCTGCCTTTCTCTCTCACTCTCTGCCCTTCCATCTTTCTCTATCCGAACCCTCTTGCTCGTCTTGCGTTTCCCTCTATCAGACGTACAGTTTCATTTTTCCATCTCTGTCTAGCATTTCTATTCGTCAGATGGTTGCACGCGTGCGCTCGCGCTCTCGTGTTCGCGTCCGGGCTCGCGCTCGTACTCGCGCGAGTTCGGGCGCGTGTACACATTCAGGGGGATAGAAATTCAGTCGGGCATCGGTCGCCGGTATACACGGAATTTGATTATAAATAAATGCGAGCGGCAGCGTAGCTCCAGCCAACCATCTCGCACGGTGTACACGACGAGGGTGAAGGCCGAAGTGGGTGGGAGAACGGGGTGGTGGCGGCGGTCCACTCCGTTGCATCCATAATGCAGAGACACGGTATGTTTGCGTTCCCCTAAACATCCCCCGTGTGTGTTCCCGGATACTTGATACTCGGTTTGTCCGCGGCAATCGGCTTGGGCACCCTTCGAAATTCTGTGATCGTCGCTCTATCTATTCCTGTCTTTACTTCCACGCGAGACTATCTCCGCTTCCGTTCACCTTCCGTGCGCGTTTTCCAGATTTCGCTTGGTTTTCAAGTTTCAGCAGGTTGGACTCTTATCTTTTTACATTCGGTGTTTCGCGGCTACTAAAAATTCTATATATAGATTTTATTTTAAGTCGTTTGATTTTAAGACTTGAATATTCCTAGATCCACGGTTTTTGTAGAACTAGGAAAATTGCAACGTTCTTGTGATTATGATATATAGATGCCAATAATGGAAGAGAATGAAGAGTAAATGTAGAGGTGACGGACGAGCGGGAAGGACGGCTATCAAACGATTGGCGGTGGCAGCTTTTAATATTAGTATTGACTTTGGCGTCGCAAAGTTCCCCCCTTGAAAATTTCCGCCTGGTGGAGGGCAACCCGATTATCGCGGGCATTCACCGAGAGATGGCGCGGAGGGGACCGCACGCGGGGGCGATTAAAGATTCTTTGATGTTGTCTAAAATGTTGCCGCTGAAAGGCGACCTTGTCCCAAGCAATTCCGGCAGGTGAGCAGCCCGTTGCCTTCTCGCACGCAACGGCGGCTTCCTACGGTTCATTTAATTGTGGGAATTCGAACCTTACGGGGAAACTTCTGAAGCCGCTTAATAACTTGGGAAATCCTTATGTACATCCTA
>CM026187.1:15375848-15388348 GCA_014825925.1 Bombus breviceps | reverse complement strand
GAAGAAAAGAAAAAGAGAAACTCCAACCCCAGTTTTCTTTAATGAAAATTGTTTACACCGTTAACGGCGATCTTCAGCGGGGGAATTGGTTGTACGTGGGGGCAGAAGGTGGTTAGCTGGCAGTACATTCGGCGCACGTTTTTCCTTTAGATCTGGAGAGCATTAAGGATATCCATTCGCGTTGGTAATAGAAATTACAGCGGACCACGTACTCGACTAGCTCTCATGATTTGCATATTTGTTTGAAACAATATCGTCGGGAGGGGTTGTTTCTTCGACGGCTCGGCCGGCAGAGGTGTTGGACTGTTTCAATCGAAATAAGCATACGCCGGTGATGTGGTAACTCCGGTTGCGCCACGTTGCGTCACGTTGTGCCGCGCCTCAACGCCCACCCCTTCCAAGGGAAACGACGGGGAAAAGAAGATACCCCCTCGGCTTTGCCATATTGCTCGCCACCGTCGAGGACTGAATGCGAAAGCAACCGGTAAAAAGCATTAGTGTTTTCCTTTTCTGCGTTCGCGTGGAGGACCCGCGCGGTTCTTGATCGGGATATGATTTGCCCGCGATCGAGTATGTTTTGCTCTATCATTGATTAGCGTCTGCAGAGAAGCTGTTTGCATCTGGGACAAGTGTTGTTTAGTTAATATAGACAAGTAAGCTCGTGTAACTATTCTAATAGTTACTCTTATGATTTGATCGATCGATAGAGAAACGACCAATAGCATCGACGTTCGATATTCTATAAAAGTAAGGATCTCTTCTCACTGAAAATTCTACTCTCTTGCATATTTTCTAGCTTTTATAAATTCTACGTACGTAATTTTCCATTTGGTTTCTCCGAAACCCATCGTCTTCTTTGCCTCTGCCGAGGGACGCAACTTTCTAAATTCTATGGAACGTATATCGAACGATATTCGTCAATGAGTAATTGCAAAGGTAATTTAGTATAACGTGTGAAATAATTTCGACGAAATAAGTACGATTCTAAGCCAGATATAACACGTACAAGCGAGAAGGTACGCAGGCAACAGGATGGGGGCATACTCGGTTTCCCTTGGAAGTAAGCAGAGTATATATAGGTTTGTGCGAGAAGGGGTGAGAGAGGATGGCGTCGGGGTGGTGGCAGTCAGCTAATATTTTTAGACACCATCAACCCCTAGCCGGTCTCTCGATGCTCACCTCGTCACCCCTGCCACCTCTAGCACGTGTATATATAAGATCCTTTAAATGGGAAATCGAAACGTTTCGGAGATAACTCTCCTTGGGTGAAAATGTATTCAAAATGGCTGCCACAACGGCTCGAAGCGTTATGGATGGGAAGGAGATGGCGGGTTACCCCTCTATGATGATACGAAACATATTCCACCCTGAGGATCCCGAAGGCTTCTTCCCCACGCCGGCTATAAAATAAAATTCATCGTCCTCGTCCCTTCGTGACGATTCTCATTGTCAGGCGAATTCGAAGATGGCGGCTCGCACCTACTAGCTCTCACGAAATTTTTCCTTTTGAGGGGTTGAAATGAAGCTTGCAAATGAGAAATTCCTGACGAAGCGTTAAAATATTGTTGACTTTAAACGGACGTCGAGACGCATTTACGATTAGTTTGAGTTGAAAATATTAGCGCAATAAAAATCTTGGAAAATGTAGTCGCAGCTCTGTGAATCGCAAATTACAAATTCAAATAATTGAACTTTCAATTGCGTTTTAACAAAGACCAATTTTAAGTATCTATTTAGCAGTTACGTTATCTACGTTGTATACAATTGGGAGAATTCACTTTTCCACAGTAACGTGGAGAGACAGATTTTACCAATATCTTTTGAAAGAAGAGCTTTATATACGTAGCATAGCTAAAAGTATTCATTTGATAATTTAGATATCGGAAAATTGTCTTTCCCATTAAAATCTAGAATAAATCGATGAAACCAATTTAGATCGAACCTCCCATTGCTCGCTTGTCTAATATTCTGGAAAAAATAGATCTTCGAAGGCTGCCTATTCCAACGAAACATCAAATTCCGAGTCCGTGGAAAATGTATTGGCAGCGCGGATGTAAAATCGAGCAGCAGCAGCCATGATGGCTCGTCTATTCCAGATAACGCGACTGTCGAACGAACTGATGCCTACTACTTCGGCCTGGTGATGCATCGATTCCTCCCGCGAAATCCTCCCCTGGTCTTATCCCCGATACAGAGTCGAGCGCGGAAAACGTTTCGCGAACGAACGAACGAACGAACGAACGAACGAACGAACGAACGAACAAGACTCTGCTCCCGTTCGCTTATGCGCGGAGGAAAGAACACGCAGGGGTGGGTCGTGGCCTGCCCAACCCCTCATACATCACGCTGACACTCGTCTAACTACGTCTTTCCAGATTTATCGCGTTTACCAACCGTGCCTAATATCGCGCAACGTTTTCACCACGCCTTATTCGAAGGGCTGTTTTCCACCGAGCACCTTCACCCACGCCGCGCCGGTGTCATTGCGGATCGTGCTGGAATGCAAGAACTTGGAGGGCTATAAGCTCCTTTCTATTATTACCTCCATGGACAAGCCTGTCTCTCGCGATGCGACGAGCTCGCGAATGCCACATTTGAGGCCTTGCAATTTTTCTTTCGTCACCCATTTGTCAATTTCTTGGAGACGCAGTTTTTAGCCTTTAAGTTCGTAGAACCGAATTTCTTTCGAAATAGTCTTTCGAGTAATATGATCCGGCTGATCGTGGTAACAGCCAAATGTTCATTCAGGCATTTCGTTTAGGAACTGTATCCGTGTAAATTATTGTGCCATGTAAGCAATGCCGTTTACGAAAAAGACCTATTCTCGGCAAATATAGTTATTGCTCCGGAGAGAGATATCGAATCAGAAATTACAGATCCAGAATTTATACATATATTATAAAGTTATCCTATAAGAAGTTATGAAAAATCGCAAGGCGAAAGAAAGTTATAGATTGCGCTTGGGAACGTTATTGATGCACAAGTTAGTTGTAGGTTTAGAAAAATTTCGGTTCTCTCCTCGCTTCCTGAAAAATGAAACACGACTTTTCTCACAGTTGCGTTTATTATTCTTCCATATTCATATATCCATATTCCATATATTCATCCATATACATACATATATTCCATATACATATATTGTAACAATGTTCGCACCATAAATATGGCCTAGGTCCCTAATCCGTAACGCTTCCCCTAATTCAAAACGAGATCGATAGAATCGCGACACGGGCCGGAGACAGGTCCATTTATCCAGAAAATAATCCGTCGATAGCATCGTCGGATCTTGTATTCGTAAACGGGCGACCTCGTCCTCGACGAAGATTAAAGATATTTATGAGATGACGATTACGTTTTTATCCGGCGATCGGTATCGAAAGGGGTGGCTCTGGCAGACGTTTTCACGACAGACCAAGCGGGAAATGCTGCTCGTCACCGTTCGTTCATTTGTCTGCCAGTTGGTTGCTGGCTTGGACGGACAGAGAGAGAGAGAGAGAGAGAGAGAGAGAGAGAGAGAGAGAGAGAGAGAGAGGTTGGACAGCAAGGAAACAGTTAGAAACATGGACACGGACCGGTGTTATTAATCGTTGCCGCTCTCTCAATCTCAACTGGTCGCGAACGATGCACCCTGGGCTACGTGTCACGTCCCTTGGTTACTACGGTTACTAGCGCTGATTTTCGGACGGTGGAAGTAATTTCGTGGCAAGTTGGACGAACCAGTCGAAAACAGAGTGCTGATTGTCTGAATGAATTAACGATAGTTTCTATCGTATAGTTTTAGGTTGTTTGAGAAGGATACATCGGGTGACCGAAGAAAAACAAGAATTTTCCCAACGACGTTTCTCGAAAACGAGATAGCGCTTACCGGCAGACGCTCCAAGCTTTCCTGTGAGAGCAGATACGCGTGTTAATGCAACAGCATGCTCGTTATAATAATCTGCGAGCGGAATGCACGTATAGCCTAGTGGCAGGTTGTCGGTGGTGGCAGTGTCGCCGTTATCTCGTGCATGGGATCAGGTCCGATGGGGCCGCGAGACTGTTCCGTAAGCCGGTTATCTAAATACCGTAAATAACAACGAGCCCCTGTGTAGCCGGGCAAGGCTAGCCCCGGCAGACCGTCAACCCCTTCGCGCACCCCTACCACCGTACCTTATAATCGCCGCTTGCACGTGTCTCAGCGACTCTAACGATTCCTACGAGTGAAACGTCGTTCGGGCTACTCGAATTACGATAATCTTCTTTTTCTGCGCGATGCGACGGTCAAACGATTTTTACGCGCTATACGCTTTTACGCGCTTATCCGCTTCTCCCTTCCCTTCCCCTTAAATTACGCATCTGTAGGAACCGGAATCGCTGCGCAACATCGTTTCTTTCCATCGTCAACAACGCTCTATGACGACAAATGATTATTATTTTGCAGTCGGATTCCACGTTTCAGTTGATATCACACGCGGTACTTAAGAGTAAGGTCCGTGCGATCCGCGGTGGACGTGTTAAATGTACTGTAAAGAAGAACTAATTCTGAATTGGCATGGTACGATTCTGCGCGATTCTCATCGTCCGTCTCCTTATCTCCCCTTCTATGTTCCGCGTTACACTTTCGATTCTCGAGACGTATAAACCTGAACGCCTGACCGACTTTTATGACTTTGGCATATTTCTTTCGGTAACTACGAGTACCAACACCTGTTCGCGATAATTCCACGCAACCGTTCGAACGAAAGTTCGCATCGAGATTCTTTGTTCCCACAAAGATAGGTCGGTTCTCGTTGGCATCGCTCGGAACAAATACAGAACGACTGGAGGGCGACTCGGTGATCCGATAAACTGATAGATATCCGGCCGGTACCACTATAATTAACGTTGACCTGGCCGCGACCCGGCGGCAATTTCAGCAACCGGCCGATACGACGATCATAATAATCGCGGCTAAATCTTTCTGCTTGTCAATCAGCCGACTGACACACGAGTCCAGGTTGCCCCGGGCTTTGCGTGTCTCGTGCTGGATCGTTGCACGCCAGCTAACGTCGATGCTCGATCATTAGTCTCGTCCGTGTTTCCTCCTTGCGCGCGGCCATCGCGTGCGATAGATCGATGCCCGTGGCGCGAGATCGACCAGCCGTGCCAGATGGACATCGGGACTACATTGCCTTTCGATGCCCCTAATTATTTCGATTTGCGTACCGCGCGCCGGCTTCGGGGGCCCACAGGTCATCCCGCAACCTTTCATTCGCCTTCGTTCCACCAGCATGTGCAGATGGAAATGGGGAAAATGGGATCGGTCAGTTTTCGTCGTCAGCGATCGTCGACACTGTTACAATCTATTATATATAATATATCAAATAATTCGTACTTGAATATTTGCGCATTCGCAGCCCTAATATCCTTCGGATACGTGGAGATCCGAAGATTTAATATTTGGATATTTGGAACGCAAACCTATGTGGCCCTTCTTAACGTAATTATGCCGTTAATATCTAAATGTTTAATCGTGGAAGGCAAACTTTTCATGAAAACCTGTTGCAATGAAATAAAAAGTCCGTCGACCGATGCATAAAGCGGCTCAGATTTTTCAATAAATTATAAACACGTAGATTCACTATGGACGATGTCATTTGGCCGTTGGCCAAAGAGATTAGCCACGTCAGAGGGCGAACATTCTTGTCGCGATCGAGAAAGAGAAGCGAAAGAGTTGCGACGTATAAGTACCTACGATCTGTACGATGGTTTAGTTGGCGCGATATTTATCGGCAGGAAGACGCGGCTAAGGAACCTGAACGAAAGTCAAAGTCCATCGGAGCGTGGAACCCCGATGCACCTGTTTGATCTGCGCTGATTAGTTTCATTTTTACGGCGGCCGCCTGTGCCGTACGACTCGCTCACGCTCGCTACTCGCTTGGAATCGGCCGAAATTGCGTAATTTCACGCATGTGAGCTACGGCCAGCGATATCGTCGGATTAAACTGTTTAGAAACACGTGTAAGGGGTTGTCGATCGGCATCGCGCGTGAAACGGACCCGGGATCCTGCGCCTGCTAATCTCGCATCTAACAGGGAACGTGACGCGGGAACCACGCGGCCTGGGAACGTCAAATAATGGAAAAGTGCAAGTTGGAAAGGGTCTGATGGAATTTTTGTGTCGTGTCGCCGATTAAACGGTAGCAATCGGCGCTATGAAAATGTTTCATCGTTTTGCGAATCTGTCTGTTTCCAAATTTTCAGCCAATCGTTCCATCGTTGAGTCGAGGCACGTGGCTATCGATCGAGAATATACAGCTTTCAGCTGTGATTCACCGTGCACCCGAGAAACGTTCACGGTCCTCTAGAAAATTGAAGAACAGCCGGATCGACTCGTGGGTGAAATCACAATTATATCGGTCAGCTCATATATATCGACGACAATAGGACACTCTAGTGGGATACAATGTGCATGAAACTTTATTGTTCCCTTGAAAGCGTTGGTCAGTTTGGTCCATCTGCTGACCCAGCGGCCGCTGCCGCACGTACCAGCGGCGTCATCAAATGCATCGGCATCGTTTACAAGGAATTCAGGCTGTACGTATTCCCAAGGTCCCATTCGACGCGAATCTTGCCCGTCAGATGCGATCCAGCGAAGAATATACTCTGTGTTTCTCCTCGCATGCTCCAGTTTATTATTCATCGAGCGACCGGGCTGCGTTACTCGAACCTCCAGTTTGAACCATTTAGTCGCAAGTGTTTGTCGATCGTTGTCTGTAGAATGTTTTAGTAAAATAAGTATTTAATCAAGTCTGTCCGGAATGTGGCAACGGTAATCAAAGAACATGAGAACAAGAGAATCATGAAGATGCTTGATATTTACCGCGATATCCGGGATACCGATTGAATCGAAAGAGAAACTAGTAGTTTGCGAAATAGGTATCGGCACACAATACGGTATCTTATATCGTATAAAATTCTAAAGGAAAATATTAAGAAGAAGGAGTATAATAATATTAAGAAGAAGGGATATAATAATATTAAGAACAGGGTACGATAGAAGGAGAAGCGATCTCGCGATAGTATAATATTATCATTCGCTGTTATTTACTAAATATCCTGGCCTGTTATACTTTTAAACATTTAACAGCTGCTTGTTGCAGGTACTGCGTTCTACGCCAGTCTATCGCGTCTATCTGAGCTTCTATGTTTAATTTCTTCTTGATGTTTTCTAGAAACGGCAAAGCCGATAAAGCGTCGCGAAACACGCTTCCTTCTGTGAAAAACTGCTGGAAAGTTCAAGGTAAAATGAAGGAGCAACAGCGATGAAAAATTTCTCCCGATAGAAGATTGAACTTTTGGCATTCCAACGTTCTCATAAAGCCATAGAGAAAATCGGCTGTGGCCCGCACGGGGATGTTGGCGAACACGAGGAGGAACAACCGAAAGGGAGCAGCAGCCGGGGAAAAGTTTTCGAGGGGTTGTGCTGACCCCTGTTCGCTCGTTGTTAATATTTAGGGTAGTGCAGCGCCATGAACAATGCCGGCTGTCCCTCAAACGAGCGACGCGATGGGGTATGTCTAACGTTAACCTGTTTCAGTTACGGACCGCTCGCACAGTTTTCCAACCCCCGTGGACACGAACAGGGGTTGCGTGTATCCCCGTGCATTATGATTAATGGATCTGGCGCATATTAGCACCCACTTGCCGCACCCTTCGCGATTTACATTTCGAATTTAATGATCCCCCCTCGAGACCGACGATTGACTTGTGCGATCGGTAAAACTGATTTTTTCCACGCAACGCTAACTGTTCTAACTCTTTAGGACGGGCATGAATTTTGGATGCTGGTTTCCCTGAATCGTTAATCTAATCGTTAATCGAATCGTGAATCGAATCGTTAATCGAATCGTTAATCGAATCGTTAATCCGTCAACGGTATCAGCATCTATATTCGTTGAGATTTATTTGCTGGTTTAACGACCTGTTCGCTTCTATACCGTTGGCTAAAATAATGAAATACGATAGTAGAAGAAGATAGCCTGTAACTTGTAATAAAAAAAAAAAAAAGTAAGACAAGTATTCTTATATACAGCTATACAATAGTTTGGATCGAGCTATTGAGTTCCATCGAAAGGGCATAGATTAATTGAAATTCCCCTGTGTATCGCAACTCTAGTTATAGCAACTAAAGGATTAAAACATTGACCATTTGCCTGTTCGTTTCGGACGATCGAACGATCCTTGCGTTAAAGTAATCGATCGAAACTCGAATCTGTGCGCGAAACTCGTTTCATTTCGACGAATTTTTCTTTGAAAGAAGTCTGGCTGAAGCAACGGAGGACGAACTGGACGAGACGTCGTGGAAGTGTGGGCATGCGCGTGCGCGCGTGCGTGTGCCGATAGCGATCAGCTATCGGGACAAGTGGTGAAACTGCTACGATATGAAAGGCGACATCCCTAAATGGAGCAGTCGGTTGTGAAGGCAATATGTACCGCTCATGTGGCACGCGATTGCGCTCACAATGTCTTCCCATATACGGTCCTGTACATGTGTTCCGGTCAGTGGTTCTTCTCCCTCTGGTCCAGGCTGCCTTTTCCGGCTGTCGGGAGCTGCATTCCTTATTCGATGCGCCTCTGTCCACGTGCACGGTGCTCACCTGTCTCGGCCCCGAGAGAAACGCGCGCGCTCCACCGTCTCGATAAAATATCGCCAATCCCCGTTGCTGCAACTACAGCTGTCGGGAATAACAACCAGTCCGAGCGAACGATAGCGAAAGAACACGAAAAAGCAGAAAGATCAACGGGGGACACTCTAAAATTCTACCTCTTAACGACCACTGCCACCGGGGGGGGGGGGGGTAAATGTAACTTCTAAGATGCTCCCGGTGCTTTAACAGTATTCAGAAAGGCACATAAAAGGAATCTAAACGGGATGCTGCATCGAGAATAAGTATTATTCTTTTTAGGTATTGCTCTACGTGATGCAGTCTCTACTTCTGAGGAGGTTTCGCTGTTAGGGAAGCTGGTAAGCACGTTTTTCGTATTCAAAAGGCATTATACAGGGTCAGGGTGTGTTGGCTTGTTTGCGCAAAGTGGTGCTAGAGCATGTTGCGCGAGTAAAGATAAGAAGGAAATGTCATGTAAATGTAAGCTCATAAATACTTTGCTGAAAAGTTACAAGACAAATACGAATTAATAATAATGGAGTGGGATTTCTTGTCCAGCAAACGGCAGAAAATTCATTTCTTTATGATAGTGTTCATACTTGAAAGTGTCGAAGTGTAAGAATTGAATTCATTACGTTGTATAGTTTTTGCTCGCCGATTTTAATTTCACTGAAAGGATCATGAATTCTTTGCGTTAATACCCAACGCGCAATTAAATTCCCAGTCGATCCTTGTTCCGTAATTCCGTTTCACTTTCAAAGTTTTCCGTAGGTTTTCTTCAGTTCGTAAAATCGAACTTTGATCTATCCGTTGTCGTTTCATGCTTTTCTTACAACTCCTCTTACATCTTCTTATCTTTTGCTTGCTCTTTGATAGAATACGTTTGCAGGAGACCGGAGACCATCCTGTATACGTTATATGTACATATATACATACATTTATGTATGTACGTTCTTCTTGCCATATGGTAGATCTTACAATTAGATCGAATCCAAGTACGTATCTAGTACACATAGATCGAATCTGCTGTACATATACGTATACGTCGTATACATATGAAACACGTTTAAATAGGAAATAGCAGTAGGTAGACAAATTTGTACGAAGCGCGATAGCACCAGGAGACCGAGCATTAGAATCAACGATAAAAGAGAACAATTGAAACTCTGGCAAACAAATTTCAAGGATCCTCGTTACACGCGTGAGCTGCACTAATGTGAAAATTATGCGCGGATTCGCAATAATTCCCGCATCAAATTCCCTGTCCGCGATATTCGAAAGAGCGCATTTAAGGACGCGCGGTCGAAGGCGCGAAGAGAAAATTCATTCATTAATATTAACCACGCGGGAGCCCATCGCATTTGCATTTACTGTTCTTGGCTTGGCTGACCAGGAAACGGAATATCCACGTAATTCGTGGCAGTAGGTAGCACCGTTGCAACGTTTTCGTTGTTGTGCAAACTGGATGCCATATGATATCGAACGGAAACAATCGGCTACTATGATTCCCCCGCTCTTTAATAAATTAACGATCATTGTGGATACTAGAATATCGTATGTTTATTATATGGAGTAATCGTCATTGAGGTTTCTTACTTTTGATAGCTCTTCAGCTTCTTTCAGGATTTTCATCCCTAGAAATTATTTTTAATTCCGTACATGGATGCGTTTTATGTTCGCAACTGGGACTGGATCGGCAACAAGATCTAGAACAAGATCAAAATTATCTGAAAATCGACGATTTCTGTCGTATTTATCAAGCTGACGATACCGCGTTTCGTGTTCAAATTCCTATCAAGTGCAGAGCGAACGCAATCGGTTAAGCTTCTTTTTGGCTCGTTTTTCGATCCACGCTCCCCTCTCCTCCTCCCCCTCTCCCGCCACCCTCCTTCTTTCAATTACGCGATAAAACGGAACGAAAGAGTACCTGTTAGCGTTAGGGTTAGGCATGGAGCAGCTGTCGGTCACGACGAAATAATCGTAATAGAATTGTCAAAACGTATCCGTCCCGTTATTTTACGGGGTTTGAATCTGAACCGGGGATGGAAGGAGTCGTACGTCCCCTTGGATTCGCGTAGAATCGTTTCCCCGGGGAATTACCGGGTATTATATCGAACTGGAAGGACGTCGAGATAGGGGTCCGGGTGCAAATGGAGTGGCCCGGCAGAATATGCTAGTGTCACGGGGACGTTTACTAATACCATGGATTATACCGGAGATATCTGCACGGTATATCTTATTCGCGCGATCGCTTTAACGCGGCTGCATCTTTCCGCCCGAGAATTAGCATACCGACGCGGCGCGGCGATAAAGCCGGACCAGAGCAAGAAACATGTAGATGAGCCTTAGAGGAGTTTTGCGACGGAAACGTAACGAATCTGGTTCTATGACTCATAGAATGGAAAGCTGTTGACACTTTTGTCGTTTTTGACGCATATGAAGACCGAGAAGCTAATATATCTGACCTGTACTGATCAACTTTATAGATTGAAAAGTAAAGCAAACGAAGAGACGTTATGTATAGTTTTTGTTGGAATTGAATTTAGTTTCAAGGTGGTAAAAATTTGTGTCGATCTCTGCAGTACAAATAATAGAAGATGTGGAAATCTTTTAGTCCCAAAGTCACCTCGGTACAATAATTCATAATTTCAGAAAATCGGTACCATCGCTTGTTTAAACGTACCACGTCGGGGTAATATTATTCATATCGTTAATATTAACACCGCGAGATTCTGATACTCGTTTCTTTATTAAAATTTTCCATTTTTCAATAAACGCTCGTTCCTAGACAGGCAAGTATAAAGAAGTAGTAACGAGACGGCGGGGGATCTGGACTCGAAAAGGGTGTATAAAGTGCAAGGATCGGAAAAGGCGAAGCCGGATGATAAATCAGTAGGGCAGTTTTCCGGCATCGATGACAAACACAATAAGTCCCAATTTCGGTCATTTATATACGGTACGCCCGGGATAATATGACGCTGGATCCTTTGTGCACACAGGACCTACCGGAGGGGTGGCTCGACGGATACACACGAGTGACGTCACTTACAATGACATAAATCAAAGCGAAGGAGCGAGCGTCCCGGACATGGCACCGCGCCGGCAACGTTCCCCCGGGAACCGGAGGTCCTCTTTTGACTCTGCCTCTGGAATTCCGCGGACAGGAACTACCTAAGGATCGGTCCACGTGCCATGCTCAAAGTAGGAGGGTTGAAAGGGACTTTAAACGAGAGGGGCAAGGTTTTGCACTATTGCGGGAAATTGAGGAAGATAGAGGCGATGTCGAGCTTGTGTCGTTTAAGAGGAAGCGAAACGGATCTTGACAAAAGACCTTCTTCTAGGAACGCGCGGCCCTGATTTTCATGAAATTGTATAGATTTATGATGTAAATGATCAAAACGAGTACGTTATAGCACGAGACATTAAATATACAAGGATATGTGATAGAAATAGAAAAATCTGATGGAACGTTGATCAATTATTAATTGGTAATTGTTGTGTCATACAAGAATCTACAAGAATTGCTTATTAAGATGTGCCATATTTTTAGTAAATTTTATTAAGAAACTCTGATAAACGTTGACAAATCAGTATCGGCAATCTCGCGGTATGCCAAAAACTTGAAATCAAAGCCATTTCGGAACGGGGTTCTTTTAAACAGTATCCTAACAACAGCGTATAAAAGGAAAATTCGATTCAATTCCGAACGTTACGAGAAAAGAAATTAGATTCATCCTGGTGGAAACATCCTCTAAAATTTCACGATTAATTTCCTGATTAAAAGAACGGAAGCGTGAGTGAGTGATTGAGTGAGTGAGTGAGTGAGTGAGTGAGTGAGTGAGTGAGTGAGTGAGTGAGTGAGTGAGTGAGTGAG
>CM026187.1:15344725-15375475 GCA_014825925.1 Bombus breviceps | reverse complement strand
CTTGGCTGAATCGCCCACCTCTCCACCCCTTCGCCCCTACCTCTGCCGTCGGCGAATTAAACCGAGCCCATTATCTTATGATAATTTGCACGGCAGGGTTGAAATTAATCGAGTAACTACAATTTCATAATGGCCGCCCCCTGGTCCTCGCCAGCACTGCTTCACCTCTGAGGGGAGATCGTCCCTTTGTCTCTCTTTCCTTCCACGAGAACGAGTCCCTCCGTCGCGCCCGTATAACTGGAATGACATAATTGAATAATATAACGCGCGCAGCCACCCTTGCCGGAGCAGAAACTGGAACCGCATCGAGCTGAACCGAACTGAGTAATGGTGCGAGTCGAGGACTCGTGGGACCTCTCGTCACGCATATTTCATTACGCGATCCGGCAACCCCTGCAACCCCTACGCCGTTTCGCCTCTCTCTCTCTCTCACACACACACACACACACACACACACACACACACACACACACACACACACACACACACACACACCACTCACCACTCACCACTCACCTTCTATCTATCTATCGAATTCGCTTGTCCAGCTTCGACTGCCGAATCGAATCCGGAAATCAACGAACTTAATTAAAGCGCGTCAAGTGTCGATTCCGTTTCTTTATAAAAGAAAAAAAATCTTTGCCGAATTGCAGCTCTCTCTATTTAAAACGGGGTTACGGGGTTTCGATTGTGGCTTTGAGGGGAAGGAAGACATTTTCTGGAAATTTTGTCAATGAAAATGGTCGTTTTGGCGGTTGAAAAATTCATATGTAGAATACGGCATTTCATCGAACACGATCTTCCTTAAATTCTACTACTAAAAGAAACTATCAACTTTTCGAACAACAATATCAACACGCATCTGTACGATACGACGATGGTACACGCATGAGCGGGCTCATAAATGCATTCGTAAAATTCTTCGGATTTGCTGCCGTCTAACCAGTAGCGGCATATTGCAGAAATTGGCCCGGTGCGGTACGTGTTAATAACAGAAAGCAAATTATAATACAACTACATCGACAGATCTCGATCTCAGAACCTAGTGAAATAAATGTGTGAAATTCTCTAGTTATGAACAACAGCATACTATCGAAATAATCCTACTTTGCTCGATAAAGTAGTAACTCGAAGCGAGTTATCCAACCGGCTGTAGAGTCTGGCTGCTTTCTTCTCTTCGCGCCTCGGTGTTCACACTCGACCATTCTCTCTATTCAAGATCTATTCGATCCCGATATGATTGCGTTTGGTGGAGAAAAAGATTGCCGTGAAAGTGCACCGATTATCTTTAGTCCGATCGCTGATAAGGCGAGGAGTAGCTCTTGAGTGAATCGTCGAATCGTTTCTGCCACCCCTTGGCCGGAGGGGTCATAGACACATGTATCGTAGGTTGTGCAAACACCCCTTCTCCGTGCCTGCCATAAAGCTCTATCTCTCGTTTCTCCCAGGGGGTGCTACCTCGCGTTCGCCCCACCTCTTTTTCCTCCCTTACCGATGTTCCATCTTTCGGGCAGCAACATCAACGGCCCTAGCTCTGCTAGAAAGAAAAGTCGCGCCTTGTTTATCCAGCTGGCGTGTTTTAATGTCGCTTTAACACGGCGTAAAATTATATGCAAAAGTCCTCATAAAATATGCAAGTCCCCCTAATGCACCGGGAAATTGTCGCGTTACGAATCCGGCCCTATGGGATTATTATAGCTCGCTAGGTAACCGCCCCCGGCTCGATCGGTTTACGCGCTACCCCTCTGGGGTTTTAATGCAGTGCAGATTTCTTTCTCGCTCGGATTATTCTTATCGCGCCATAGATTTCGGACGTTACAGATAGATAGACGAAAAGGATAGACAGAGTCGATATTCCGCGTGATTCGAACTTGGTTCGACGCATCCGCTCGAGTTACCTTTTCTCATCGGAGATTATTATTTTATTTTAACCGGTTAAGAGATTAATAAATTAAGGCAAAATAGAGTAAAATAACGCGCGACAATTGTACTTATCAAAGTTGGAGTAGTAAATATTTTACAGAGGGCCATCGCACAAATTAGAGGCATAAAGGATTCCATGAATCGAATGGAAAATATCATAGCGCTTGCAAGTACCTCGATGTCATTAAACTTTATAAAATTATAAGATCTAACGGAATGGACGAAAAAAAATGGACGAAGAGATACCTGTTAAACGACTCTCTGGAATTTCTTTTCATAAGCACCATGTAAAAAAAAAAAAAGAAAAAAAAAAAAAGGACAGAATTCAATGATGTTCGGGAAAGGAATTAACGGAGGCAGAGAAATTTGATTTCTAATTAGACGGTTGGATATTCTTAATATTTGATCCGTCATTGGCTCGTTTAGGGAGAAGAGAAGACCAGTCCATTCGAGGATAGGAGGGAATGGGTTCTTTTCTTGCACCGATTCGTCATAGAATGTTATACCTGGAATTTACACGTTGAAAGGACAACGTGGCGAGATGTGTGGTCCAGTAATTAACAGTGTGGGGGCCACCGTGTGGTATTCGCTCTTGGATTTATATACTTGACCCATCGTTCTTGTTATTTCTTTCGTATCTGTTCGCGGATCTGCCCTCCTGTTCGTCGAACATAATATGGAACGTTGTACATACATGTAACGATCTTCCGAATTTCATTCCACAGAAATTTCGTTCTATTTTATCTTCACATTTTTATGAAAATAAACAGAGAGCCGTTAGAAAGGTATTTCAAGCTATTTCGAGTTACTTACTTATATGTATCAGTTTTTGAGATCAGTCGATTCAGATTGAACGATCGTTGCAGTAATCGATAACGTAAGCAGAATAAAGTAATTTCAAAATTCTACGTTAATTCCATCGTGAGTTTATTAATCGTACGTGAATGTCATATTTAACCTTTTGTACCATACAATAGAGAGTTTGAAATTTCTCTCGACAGTTACAACACTCAACGATCAATTTTACGTTGATATAAACTTTCACGAATATATACGTGCTTGTCTAATTACCGTCACTTCTGCTTCTTAATTAGATCATGTCTTAGATTATATCTTTTTACTAATGAGACAATTTTCATCTTCTTTTTTTTTTTTTTTTGTTTCCAATTTTTAGAAATCGTTGAAAACTTTCAGAGTTGACGCAGGTTGAGACGCTCGTATCAGACAACCGATGATAAGTATCGGAATGGCAGGGGTCAGGACGCAAGGCAATTTGTAGGTAGCAGCCAGCAGGTTGTCAGGTGTCGATGGGGGGCCGAATTGTCAGCGGGGGTTCCGCTACCTAACGGTAGTAAGAGTTGCCCTCGCTTGTTCGACGGCCCCCTGCGATCTTACATGGACCCCCGTCCCTATATTGCCGGCTTTTCGCTATTTCATCTTCATTCATTTCGTATAGTTTTACGCGTTCTCTGTCTTACAATTATTATTGTTGTCGTTGTCGTCGTTGTCGTTGTCGTTGTCGTTGTCGTTGTCGTTGTTACAATTAACACAGATGCAACGAATTTATATAAATGACATTTTTCATATAGCTCAACTCTGAAAATTCAAAGATTGCTGGCTATAAATAATACAAGGAACGAAAATTACTGCTTCTTACAGTCGGTTGCGTAACCTTGTATATCATATCAAGTACTTGTAGCTTCGTCAAGACCAATCAATTTTATTAACAAGGTGCCAGATATCCATTCGGAAGAAAGAAAACAGAATCGTCAAACTCATCAAACTGTCCAGTGGCTCCATTTCGATCTACAGACGATCTTCTACTCGGCTGCAAAAAAGGCAGTCTCACTTATAGTCAGCGTAACATCGTGCCTCGAGCTGCGTAATTAGCCGTGGACTTGTGGCAACTATAAATATTCAATTGGCGCTGATGGAAAAAGAAGAGCGGCGAAAAAGCGGACGTGAAATAATTCGATTACAATAATCCGTGGCCACCGGTGACATTACATTCGCTCGACTCCATTGTGATGCGAATGTAAAAACGATGCCGCACGATATGTTTATTACCGAACACCGGATGGGGATCAATATTCATAAGCCGATTCGTTTCGACCCGGTCTGCCGCTCATCGACTGTGCCGTACCATGCCAGCTCGGCATTATTATTTTAATCAACTCGTATAATGTCTCTGCAAATTACAGGGTGACCCCCTACTTAATGACAGGAAGAACTAGTATGCTGCAACGGATGAGGAGTCACTGCGCGACCGGAAGCGAGCTATCTGCGATCCCATAACAACTTTTGCGAGAATCGGAGAAACAGCGACGCGTTATTCGAAAAAGCAAAGTACAATTATTACTATTTCCGTGTGGTAAAATGTGTGGCATGCGTGCGTGGTTCCTTGGCTTATTCTTATTTGCTTATTATTCGTAAAACGACATATGTTTGAATTCATTTATCATATATCTATACTCGTATCTTTGGTTTTCAACTGACTGTTAAGCGTTTGTCGTCGATAGTTCGTTTACTCGCATTCTCCTCTTCTATTCGTGTAATTACTTGATCTCGTTACTAGTTATTTTCAATAAATTCGATAGAAAGCGACGGAACACTACGATCGATATCGACGTCGCGTCGGCGCGATCAAGTATGATGGAGAAACGCAATCACGGTTCAGCCAATAAAAAGTCGAAACGTCGAATCCTCGGCAACATCTTCCGTCTCGATTCGTCTTTCGTATGTCGTATCGATGCGAATTATCAGAGACAAAGAAGGGGTCAGGAAGGGGGCAGGCAGGGGGGGATCGGGCGGGCGAGCGGGATGGGGGTGGCAAGGGGATGAGTCTAGCCCGAAGTAACAGAAAGAGCAGGGGTGGTAGAGAGCAGGAGACTTGTCTCATTTTACTTTACAAGAGGGATTTAAAAACGAGGCACCGTTTGACAGCTATTGCCGGTAGAGATCGCCTCCCTGCGACTCCGAATTAAATTTAAAATATACAATAAACAGGGAAACAATCAATAATCGTGTCCCTCCGTCGTGTCGTTTGATATGTAGGTAATTAAAAGTCGTTGGGTGTGCTGATCCCGGAAACGGAGGGTTTAGCTCAAATTGTGAATAATGACGGAGCCTTTAATGGACGATGCCGTTAAAATCGTTACCTGAGATCCCTGTCTACTGTCTACCGTCTACTCGAGGCGAATACGTTAGCTGGCCATTTCGCCCTGCTTGTTTTTCCGCCATCTTTGCACCGTCTTCGTGCTCCGCTTTCGAAATGTTTTTAACGCCCTTTACGTAATTTCGTTTACCACGGAAGACGGAAGACGGGAGACGAAAGACGCGTTATAAATTAACGAGGTTCGCCACCAACTTCCTCGCTGCTCTCCTCTTTCGCTCAATCCCTATACATTTCAGCTAGGGTTTTTTGCTTTCCAAATATCTTCAGAGAGAATTTCGAGTTAATCGCGAGAAACGAATAACGATATTTTAGATAAGAAGAGGATAATATTACGACTTACGTATGGTTATGGGGCATACCCCATGTTTTCCTCTTCTTTTAATTTTCGTCTCGAATAAATCGTTAGCAAAGCAAACCTATTGATGGGGGCTGATTTGATAGCACGCGTTCCTATTACGAGAGTTTCGCTACGATAGTGCCTATATTGGCGAAACTCTGAACGTGGCATATTCGTCTAGATATAACAGGAAAGGAATTAAATGAAAAATAAAGAAAACGATATTGGCCAGGGACGCAGCGTGATAAACGCGACATGTTACATCCAGAGCCATATATAATATAGATGAGATGAAGAGATGAATATTTCTCGACTGCTAAAGAACGGAACCGGGAATCAGAGATTAAGCGCCGAGAAACAAATAGATGACTGAGAAAATGGTAAAATATTGCTCCGTCAGAAAAATCAATGCGAAACGCTTTGCAACCCTATCGAGCGCACGATCTTGCGTTTTTCTCGCCGGCAAAGAAGGCAAAGGTGAATCGGAACACGTTGGAATCGCGGTGTACACAGTCTACGCGAGCATCTTGCAGGACGAAGTGGATTCAGCGTTCGCGTCAGGCAACAGTTAATGGGGATTCGAGTGTCGATGAGGCATCGACGCCGATGGACGTCGACGTGCGTCGGTCAAGGGAGGCCGGACAGCCAGCCCCGTTGTTGTTTTTACGCGACGTGCCAGTAATTTACAGTCGGTCATTCAGCCGTACATGGCCGGTACGATCGGTGGCCTCGCTATACGTCAAATTATCCCATACATCATGGCTTTCTTCGCCAGGCCAGGTCGATTTATGTGCACGCGCATAATATAAATTATTAAATAAGTCTACGCCAGAAGCGCATGCGTGCTCGTTATTTATCGATCGGTAAGAACGGATCCCTCGAATCGACCGGTCGATCCATCGACCAGATAAGCGAACACTAAGGCTAACTAAAAGTGCTATTTGCACCAGTGAAAAAAGTTGTCACGATTGGTTTCGTGTTTGTTGAAAATTGTGTTACTTTCCAGCTGAGCTTGGCTGTTTCTTATTTAGACGGAGATGCGAACATGTTCAATTGCTTATTATGCTTATTATCAAGCTTGTAAAGATATTCGATAAGATGTTCGATATGAAAGAAGAACGACGATAATCGGGCGAATTGCTCGTGGAAATTTAACAGTAAAAAGAATGTACAATATACTTGCTACAACATCTATTTAATAATTCCAATTGGTCGTGTAGAACGCATTTCTGCTTAGGAATCGAATTTTTCAAGTTTCCGAAAAATTGTGCATATTTAGGGGAAATTAAAGGAGAAGAAAGATATTCCGCGTGGAAGTTTTTGCTGGCACATGGGACCACCTCGGAGATGAAGCTGTCCTCCATTGCTGTAGCTAACCCCTCTGACCCTCGTTTTTCGCGTTTGCTGATGTTCACCGGCTGTTTCGCACAATTCTCACGCGCGCGATCATCAGAATCGAGGACATTGCAGAAAGAAACCGCCGTCAAATCCAAAGCGGGAACTGAACGGATCGCAGGAATCGCAATAAAAATGAACGCGGACCGTCCGAAATTAGGGAGCACAAAAACGCTGACGACGGCTTCGTACATCCACTGACGACGAATCGTTACCAGACGCGGTGAAATGTAGTCAGCTGACGATGGGTCAAATGTAAATAGCGTTTGAAATTTTTCCTACTTGCTATCGTATATCATGCACGGTGTTTTCGTTAAAATACGCGTAATTTTAATGAGCCACGTAGCGAGAGTAGTAGAAATATATAATAGAATCGAATATCAGCCAATTATTCTCGCAGTTAATAGCGAGACGATTATAATCAGGGCAACAAGTTTGTCACGCCCGACTTACGAATGTTTAATAATTCAATGTGTCTTGACGCGAAAGAGCCGCTACTACTCGAGTACATGTAAGATTAATTTCATCCAAGGTGGTACCGGTTCAGCTTTTGCATCAAGAAATCTCTTCGCTTCTACCTTCTTACTTGATTCTGAAATCAAGCTTAATGCCAGCTTCGAACGGATAAAATGAGGAGGCCCGTCATCACCTGGAGATCCATCGATGTAATGCCCATGTTTGTTGGAACGATTTCGAACAAACCGGTCGCGAAAGGGATATCGATCGAATAAGGAGCGACCGAAAGAAGCGTAGTTGGTCGATTAGGTGGCCGAAAAGAATAGAGTGTAATCACTCAAGCAAGGCAGATAGCGTGGAGATTTTCATTCGAGGTTCGAAACGATCGGTAGCCAGAGCCACCCACGGCGCCCTGCCAGGACGATCGACGATTTCTCTTGATCATTTCGATCGCGCCGGCTCGCCTTTATGTGTATATTATGTATTTATTATGGCTGACTACCAGGAACCGAGCGACAAAACCAGTGGAGCCTCGGTCTTTTGCTTTGGTCCCGCGGTCCTCGTTCCACGTACCGTTCCTCCTCCTCCTCTTCCTTCCTCCCCCCTCCCTCTCGACTCATTAATTGACACCGCGATGCTCGTCCCGTCGATCATGGTGGTCCAAGCAGCCTTTAACGAAACATCGATTCTCGAATGCGATCGTCCATCGATGCGGCGAGACGCGACGTCCAGGGAACCCCGCGAGGCTGACCACGCGGCAAAAATCGGGAAAGTCCCTAGACAAGTTTTCTTTCGCGATCAACGAGTCGATTTATCTGGTTAACCTCTGCATCGCGATTACGACGCTAATGCGACGTGTTAACGGTTGGGCGAGCGCTTCTTTCGAGGTTTGCTTGGCGTGAGAACACTGGTGGATGTCGATGGCTGGTGTAAGATAAAGGGAATCGAATAATTACGATTTTTTTTTTTTTTTTTTCGGAATTCATCTGTTTCGTCTGTTTAGATTTGATAATAATAACGATAATAACGATAATAACGATAATAACGATATACATGTATACAGGTATAATGGTAATTCCGTATAAAATTCAGAAACCACAGGAACGTTTACGTGTCGGAACCGAAATAGCTACGCACGAATTCCGTGGTTGGGAAATCGGTTCGTGTTAAACGGCACATTTCGTGCGATATTCAGAAAGATGCTACGTGCTACGAATGCACAAGCTGATATCGCTAGCGATGGACTTGAGAATTTTCGAGTTTCTTTGCACGCTCTCTACCAATCTTTTTGAAATCCCTGAATTCGATATATTATATACTATATCTATTAAACAAGGATTTTCAAGCACTATGGATTTTTTCAACAAATCAACGCCTCGATGATAAAAAATTACCACTTTTCCTACAATTACCGCTTCTTACAATAAAAAAATGTTTAAAAAATCTCCCCGAGTTTTCCATATAAATCGATATTTTGGTCTATTCTTCAGAACTATCGTACGATAAAGATAGTTTGTCGCTAATTTTCCAGGCCACCCAACATTCGCATTGTTTTTTAGAAGGATCGAATAACATAAATTTCTTGAGAAATCGCCAAGGAACAGAGCGAATGGGTGCGCCCATCGCTAGTCGGTAATAAAAATTTCGTCGATCCAGCGTGTTCCCAAACGGTCTTTCCTGACAAAATTCTCGAATGCCGCGTATCACGTACATCGTCCATGGCTCGAGTCGTGCGTTTTCGAACCGAGCTCCGTTTATGGGGCAATCTGTAAGCCGGAGACGATCTGTGACACCGTGTGGAACTGGGCCGACGTTCATAACGCATTTACATTCCTTTCAATGTCGCGCCACGTCCACTGGAGGCCATTGGTTCGATTGGTATTCCATGGCTGGTTTCTTCGATTTATCGGACGCTCCTATAACTACCATAAGTTCCACGTTCGGAATAGGAGAGTGGACGGTTGCCTGGGAAAAATTCGATTAACTACTTGGATCATACTTCGTTGTAATCGTTGCTCGGAAAAATCGGGAAAGATCATGCTCGTGATTATTTCTGTGTTGAACGCCTTAATTAAGAGATATTCAACTACGAGTAACCACCAAAATGTCTAGGAGTTTGTCTCGACGTGAAAGTTTAAGTTTATGTTTTAGAAAATGACTGTTCAACGCTACGTAATAATCGTATTTGCAATTTTGATAGAAATCCAGTTCTAAATCGTGTTAATTCTCAACTAAAATGATAAAATAACAAGTACCTCATTCGTGAACAGACGTTTCATTCATTCGTATAGATATTCCTTTCATAGATATTCCTTTATGGATCAATAATATGAATCGATTCGAGCACATCGTGCAGCGGTACGTGTTTGCGATATTGGAAAACGATGGACGGGCATGTTACCGAACAGCAACAGTATGTAATTATTTCGTAATTAACAATATATAATTATCAGAGAAACATATGAAATATAAATCATAGTGGAGCTCTATTTATCTGTATGCATCGGTGGACGGACAGATGTGTGTGTGTGTGTGTGTGTGTGTGTGTATACGACAGTTCACGTTCAAAGTATACATACAAATGTCGTAGATTCAACCGGTAGAAATGGCAATTTAACTGGCAACATCTACCGGCTTAAAGTTCTTTTCAATAGGTCGAGTTTCAAGTGTTATAAAGGAAGGAAAGATGTTACTTTTCATAGAAAATTTCTACGATCGATTGGAATGGCGATTAAGCAAAAGGAAACGGGAGAAAAAGTAAAGGAAGCGCGCGGATGAGGATCGAGGCTCGCGTAAGTATTCAAAGATCGATCGAAACTCGACCTGGTTCTCGGAAGAGTTGCTCGCGGCCGATTATTATTCAGCTCGGAGCCGATGTAATAATAAATTATGATTCTCTTTTGAAATAGGTGGGTGCCAGGCGGATTCCTAACGGGGCTGGAGGCCCCATATTTACGATTATAATGTCCGCATAGCATTATTTCGATCTGGGAAACGCGAGCATGACGGAATGCCACCGGCCCGTCATGTTGCCGCATAACAATACTCGCGATCCTTCACCGCCATTGTTATTCGAATCAGATATGAATATGATTCACGTGTTCCGATCCGTATGTATGATCGATGCTGAATGAATGTGCCGAATTTCTTTTTTATCCTCGAACGCGCACTCTTTCGGAAACGTTCGAATCTTTGAATGGACTCGTCGTATCGTATGTCCGAGCATACTATATAAACTGCATGCTGCAAACAGTGGAGTCTCGTTTAACCCTTCGAGTTTAAAAAGCACGTACCTACAGATATGTTGGGGAGAAAGGCCGTAAATAAAATATGTAGGAATACGTGGAAAGTTCAATGATAAACGAGTATCGATGATTAAACTGTTTACGCTCGCGTGGAAAATTTAGATAATACGCAAGACATATATATGAGATGTCTGAAATATATTATTACATATAATTTGCTATAATATTTAGAAGGGTACGATAAAAACTTGAATTTCCTTAAACATGTACAGAATCTATGACGATTCTGATTCTGGCTCTCTTTGATTTTCGTTGATCGTAAAACAAAGAGTAACGTAGCCTCTGTGAATACTGTTGTTTCTTTCTCTTATTCATTCACCTAGCAGTTTCTTGATATTTGAGGGTCGCCCCCGTTGACTTTGAATGAGTCGAAAATCGAAAACGTCAGGCCCAAATGTGTCTCAACTACGTCCGAACAACATTTGCCTCGTATTTCTTATCGAAAATCAGTATTCCTGTCATTCATGTGGCAAAACTTGCATTTTTATCTATACGAATTGACCGAAAATTTAAATTAGTATCTGATTCTTGAAAATAAGAAAAGAGGAAAAGGCGAATGAAGACTCGCACAACACGTTGAATGAATTTTGCGATTCAAATTAAAGTTCGATCTGTTGCAAGCTTCTAAAAATATCGGTTATTTGTCGGTGAAAAAGGCATGAAATATGATGCCAAACTTCTACTTTGACCAAGTCCTGAAATAATAAAATTCATATTAGCCTTTCAAACGTCCTGTCTATATTTGTTCCTTCGTACATTCTAGTTGATCTTCGATTTTTCAAGGAAACGAATAAAGCTAAACTTTCCGAGCGAAAGGGAACGGTCGAATCATTCTTTTTTCCTTTTTTTTTCTTTTTTCTTTTTTGACAGAAGATTTTTTTCGAACAGGATCTTTCTATTCCTACCCGAAGAATAGGATCCTCTGACTTCCGAATTCAACCTCGTAACTTCGTGAAAACAGAGAATCGAGTTTACATTTCTTTGGTACATAGTTTGGATGTTCAGTTGATTACATTTGACACTAGTTACACTACGGTTGAAGTCAAGTCACAGTTTGCTCTTAAGATCTAACGTCGCAGTTTGTTATCGAACAATTAGTTACACCTTGTAGTTCAGATCAAAAGCCTCGATGTAACAGCTCTATCTCGTCTATACGAACTGTGTGTCGGATAACACTGTGATACGTTGACGAGGTCGAATTTTGATATATGTGTATATACATATATCATACACATCATACCAACTAAATACGATAATAATAATAATCGACTATAATGCGACTAAATAAGATAAAGAAGAATCGAAGTTTATCGATATAATAAATAGACGACTGTTCATATATGATACGTTTATAATCTCTGAAAGTATGTAATCTCTTGTATGTTTGCAATAGCTGTCTCGTACGTGCATCTTCGAATGTGAAATTTCAAACTTGACCGATATAATCAACATAACAGCGATGACTGATTATCCGTATAAATAAATACAATGACAGTGATAATAATAATGACCTAACAAAGAAAAATGTATCAATATCGATTCGGTAAATTCAACCTGTGTACGAAACATTGTCCCGGATGCGTCAGCCTCCTGTTGTATTATAAGATAGAAACGCGGTTCCGTATTCGTTGCTACGTTAACTCGGTGAATCGCGGCGAACGCGTAGAGGCTATGGAAATAAATAGCTTGGTTCTTTAAAGCGCAAACGTGACAATTCGAGTGCACTGGAAAGCATAGATATCGAAAGCGGAGAGGGCCCGGCTGGTCGTTTTCCAACGGGCGAGTACGCGACGTCTGCTACTCGGCCACTTGGCGATTCCGCGCGCGGATCTTAGACGCGTGACCTGGACGGTTCCCACGCAGGACACGGAACATCGTCGCAACCGGCTGACGTGTCACATACATACGTGATCATGTTCTAATGCATCGCGCGCCCCTTGGAAATTACAATTAGGTGACTAGACGAGCAAGTAACCACCAATCGGGTCTACTGGATCGTTAAGCCTCATGTTGGATTTTCATGCGTCTGTATTTACGGATTGTCGGTTCGTTCAAGAGACGAATCGTTCGATACATGCATGAATAAACGGCGTGTCGGAGGAAAACGAAATAGTCTTGGCGTTAGACGAGCGCTATTCGATTTTTCAAACAGTAGAAACATTAACCCTTAGAAGCTATCGCCAAAGAAAATCACGTTCACGCTATCATGCGTGAGATTTTACTCCGTTACAGTTTCCTTTCTATGATAGTAATATCAGTATAGGTAACTATAGAAATAAATAATGTATACAGCAGTACTATGCTATCGTAATATTGCTCGATATTAAACGAGACGTAGAAAAGTTGTTATTTGCAGCGGTTACAAATAACATGACGGCGATAATAATGAAACGGAACGGGGTGAAATTTCACCGATGATAGTCTTTCGGGGTTAATTTATTTGGACAAAGCGGAGGTAAGAATTTATAACGAAAAGTTCTTAAAACCGATGGAAGCCGCCGAGCGGAATATTAAATAGCACTGGACGTACATATGTATGTAGTTACAAAGTTCCCACTCTTAAATTTTAATATTTAAACCGGACACCGTGGCCAAAATACCTACTCCTTTTGTAAGTTCCAGTCATGTATCTGGACATAAGAAAAGCAACAGCGATATCATCTAAGAGGCATAAAGAGAGAAAGTCATGTAAATGGAAGCAGAAAAGATTGAAACAAAACTGAAGGCGCATCCAGAGTAGCTATACGAGTTGAATATTACAGAATGTAACACTGTTGCGCGGAATATTTAATGTTTGAAAACAGGTGGCCGTAACTTTGCCAGAGAAACGCGAAACAAAAATTACTAAATCTCCGTTTTATAGTTGACAGATGCGTTTTCAGTGACGCGTGAGAAACTTTTATCCCGCGAGACACTTGCATTTATGTTTTTTCATTAGATTCGAGTTTCTTACGCCTACATTCGTATGTCTAGGAAATCGCAAGGTGCGAAAATGCGCAAAATGCACACGCAAGAATATCGGAAATATGCAAAACAATTTCATTATATTTTGGCTAAAGTACGCATAAAGAACGATATAATAGTTTGAAACCTATGTGACTCACCGCTCGATGTGATCATCGATGAACTGGCAATCTCTTTGAGGGTGACGAAAATTTCAAACAGCAAATCTCCAGGTTGTCGTCCATGCAGATCCGTCGATCGTTAGAAGCAAGTTTATCCTGGAATCCTCCGGGATCGTTTCTTGCATCCCCGTCAGCTCGAACGAAGGGGGACGCGACGGTTCGAGTTTTGCACATAAATCTGGTCTACCTACGGTGTTCTGGCTCCTCCTGGGACTTGGTTCCACGACAGTACGGAAAAGGACTCCAGGAAGACTTCTCTTTAGAAGATTGCTGGACACTCGTTACCCCTGTCGTCGAGGAATCTCACTTTGAACTTTGCCTTGATGCATCTCGTTTCTACAACAGCGGATACATTCGTGAAAATATACTATCATCTTTTAACGTGTTTATCGAATGTGTTGACATTATGTTGTTTCATCGAATATTAAAAATCATGAGTGAGTGATTCATCATATTTTGAAAATGATTGTTTAAACAATGTTTGTAAGTGAGTTTGCAAGCAAAGATTACGTTCGTTTTTCACAGCATTTTATAACGGTTATAATAAGCGGATAATAGTTTTAAAACGCACAAGAATATGAATGATATAAAGATCCTGATAGGCTGAAAAAATTTTCTTAGAAAAGATGTAACAAAGCTTTGTTTCGTAAGATGCATCATATTGTACTATATTAAATAACGAGTATACTACATGTATATATTAAATATATATTATACCGTTTTTTATATTTTCAATATATTTGCATGATTTGGACGACCAATATATATCGTCAGATACGTATATTTTATAAATAATAAAGTAGCATGAAATAACAATAGCAAATAGGATAACAAGCAACAATTTAACTATTTTACCTAACCTAAACAATCTTTTTTACTTTCACGACATAGTTGGATTATCGAAAAGTCGAAAAGACAAAGCATGCATAAGCAGTGTAAACGGTGTATAAGCATTCTGATTCAAATCCTTTAAGGAGATACAGTAGCAAGTACATGTTTCAACGTTAAGAATATGCATATAAAACATGCTTTCGTTGATGAAGCGACATACGTATGATATACTTATCGTTGGATGTTAGCGTTGATTGATAATGGAATAGAGGTTAAAATGCACGAACTATTCATATATGTATGCACGAAAGAATACATCGAATGCACGAATATGCTTCTTTTCCATACTAATATTTTTTTTTTTTTTTTTTTTTTGTTTAATTATTTTATTTTAAAATTTTACAATTTGTCCAGTAGGACATTTGGTAAAATATTTTAACTTAGTGAATAAAATATAGCATGTAGTTATCCCCAGTGGGGTTCCATCATCGTGTTTATTAGGCTATATCCTTTGTGCCCATACTAATATGGAATTTAATTTTCGAAATACTTCAACTAATCCAAATACTTGCGTATAGTTGCGTATTACGATATAAGCTTGCCTGTGTATTAATGACAAATCGTTTGACAATTTTAGGATAAAATAGCTGTCACGCGACGAACACTGAATCCCGTGAAACCCGCCTTTTTTGCGAGAAGCACATAAAAACGCGCAAGTAGTCCGTTGCCTTGCCGACAGATGGCAGTTGGTAACAGTTGTTCCGTAACAAGATTTCGTGAAAAAGGTGCGCGACTGAATATTTTGTTTCTTGATATTTCGTATAGAATAATTCAAAGTTCGATAGTTTAAACATGGAACCGTGTGAAGTGACTGTTTATGCGTTTCGTTTGTGATACGAATTATACTTTAGGATTCCTCTCTGCATGAATACGAGAACTATCGACAGTATGATGGGCTATTTGAAACGGATGAGCGGCAGGTTAAATTTTTAATAATTTCATAAATTACAATTAAAAATTATTAATTGGACAATGGGATGTAAGAATAGAGTGCCGTTGTGTTTTCTGTCCTTTCATTTTCATGAGAGATGCGAAGAGAACTTGCTTGGTATTTCATGTACTTGATGCTTGCAGTTGTGGTCTATCAATCATTTGCTATAGGCGATGCACAGTTCTGTAATATATACGAATGATACGACCGTCGCGCCGTTGCGTCGTTGAAACGATCGTGCATTCAAAATATGCAAGAATGGAATATGCGCGAATATTATTTTCATCGTTTTCTTTTTATCAGTTTCGGCGTTAGTCGTACATATTTTTAACGTAAATTTCTTATCAAATTAACTCCCGTTAGTTTCCAGTTCCTGAGACAACAAATTTTCGAAATACAAGATCTCATTCTTTATGGCACGAATATCTAATATCTAACTCTATCAATTTCCGATATTCAACATTTCCAAATTTCACGTTCGGCGCACCAGATTTTTGATGCAAAAATTTTTTTTATATCTAACCTATCCCACCGATTTTGTCCACTTGAAATACCTTCGTTGTTGCACGTAACACGCGAGAATATCTTGTATGACAGTTGGAAAGTAATTCTAATACGATTTCAGCGATTTCTTTATGCTGTCCCACGATAAATGTTAAGTAAGTTTTATATTCAGAATTCGCGATTGCACTTAATTTACTTAACTGAAAATCAACGTTTTCTTAAATTCTAAAATTAATTCTCTGTACGTCCATATCGTGTATTTCTTCGAACGACTACGGCTTTTACCAGTAATATTTTCACATCTTATTTGAAATAACGAAGATATTTCAGACGGACAAAGTTGGCGAGACGGGCCGCTCTACGTGTACAAGATTTCTTATATTCAATTTTGTGAATACCAAAAATTCGAATTCCTTAGCTCGGTACACACACCTTTCTTTGAATAATTAAATGCGTAAGAAGAATGTTAAAAAATTCAACAATTATCAGAACAAATTCTTCAATTCTATACTATAGCCGGTATTTGATATACCAACAAAGAACGATTTCAATGATTTTTTAAATAAGAATTTGTTCACGCATACGTATATGTTGAACAACTTTTTCCTTATATATAAGCAGTAAACGGCCCTATCTATCGGAGATATTCGCGAAACATCTACTATCGGTACCGCTACAGTGAATTGATATGATAAATATAATTATCGTGCGTGCACGATACAGCATTATATGCGTTAATAACGTTAATATCGATTGCCGGCTAGCTTACGATTTACGGCGGTTTATCTACGGGCGTGTTTATGTTATATGCTCGTGAGCGATCCGCTTATACGTCTAACGTTTCAATTTGTAAACATAGAGAGTTGAGATCATTCTGCGTTTATTAAAACACCTCGTTTGTAAAATGTATGCGGCGATACAATGTTTGCATCGGAGGCGTGCGATCGTCAATTCTTCGGTTATTAGTTAGATAGTGTTACTACGTTGGACGTTGAACTGCCGTTGATCGGTCGGTCGGTCGGTCGGTCGGTCGGTCGGTCGGTCGGTCAGTCAGTCGGTCGACAGTTGTCGGTGAACACCTCGTATATATTATAAGCTAAAGGGACGAGTTAGCTTTGGTTAGCTTTAGGTTATTGTATTTCGCAGAGCGGTTAACGGCTAATACTGGCATGTACACTCTGCCACGGGCGCGCAACTATAGGCAGAATTCGCTGTATCGATACTTTTTGCGAATATCTCGGAAACTAAGGCCTTCGGCCGCTTATATGTAAGGAGAAAGTTGTTGTAAATCCAAGCATGAAAAATTGAAGATTGAAAAATCATCGAGATCACTCTATGCTGGTATATCGAACAAGACCCACGACATATTCAACGTAATTACAATTACAATGTAAATTGCTAATATTAAAAATTCTCTTCACCTCGTTATTCAACTGCAATTATCGTACCTCGAAATGACAAGTACTCGAGTCTCGCAGGTATTTTTGAAAATATTACGCTGAAAATTCAATGTTCTCGGTGGTAGTCGTCATCGATTTTTCAATGAACCGGTCTTCTATTCGCCGTAATCGTAGTACGCCGGGTAAACGATGAACTCGCGGTTCGGTCTCGGTTCGGTCTATATATACGCAGCTGCCCCAGACAAATTAACCGGCAGCGCGAATGCGGATTAGAACAAAGGAATTTCATCTTCGCCGGCAGTTCATAATCTCGGTGAGAATGCACGGGAGGTGTGTGTCATAAGCGTCGCAGCCACGGGACGCGCGCCGGCCGTGCCCCTTAATAAATAACCACGGTAAGTGCACAGACGACGAGCGCTAATAATTATAGCTTTGTTCCATCGCGTACACGAGCAGCCATCCAACCATGCAAATTAACCGGCTGACCATTATCGATGAGACTACGACGGCCTTGCTTTCCTCTTCTATTCGACGATTTGAAAGAAAGCCGGGAATTAATTTTAGAAGCTAGCATTTCTGGGATCGCCACTTTACTTTTATTTATCCGTATCGTTAGAGTTCATTTAGTTTCTGGATGTTTGGGATGGAGTCCAAGAAACTGTTGGCTGCTCGTTTACATAGTAATTTCTGCATGAAACTTGAATCTGGATCGATACTTAATAACTTTATTCTGCGATATGCGTATGATACAGATTTAGAAATAGTTTTGAAATGTGAATTGACTCTCCTTCATTCTGTTAACTCCGACACGTTGCGACGAACGTAACAAACGAGTACCTATGGTCGCGATGTTGTTTTAAAATGAAAATTTTGAACAAAAATGAAAATCATACGAAACGATAGATACATTTTTGAAATTGCATTAGGTTCTTGTACAGAGAAACAGTAAAGTTTTTTCCGAATTATATAAACCGATTTAACAAAAATCTGGTATTCTCTCTGTTTATGACTTTCATTCACTTATACCGTGCCTTGCTACAGCTATAACAGGTAGCGAAGAAGGCAAACTTGACTAGCAGATTGCACGATGACTCGGTCATATTTCAAACCATCCAATAACCTGGAACCTTGTAAAAACGTTCGAGACGTATCGATTACGTTGTCTCTTCTTTTACCTACTACACATTTCCCGAATCGATGAGAACGCGCAACATTCTACTTCGCACGATCCATCGCCCAAGTCTAGGAAAGAAAAGGTGTGTGTGTGTGGGGGGGGGGGGCGAACCTCCTTTCGTAATTAAGTCCTGCGACGAGAATGTACTTATAAAATGTGATTAGTGAATCTGTATAAGAATTTTAGAGCGAAGAAAATATCATTTTTTGTTATGGATACGAGTACAAGAAATTTGTGGGAAATTAGTATTATTAGTATCTGTAATTAGTGTTATTTACTGGATTATTTATCTATAGTATCTTCTAGAATTCGTTATTTGTGTATTTTTCATATTAAATAGAAGAAGTATATGCAGGTATTGTTGATGTCCAAATCTGATTTTTCATTTTTCACTCGTCCGATAAGCCACGGTGCATCTAACATTCTATTCTACGCGATGCTCGCGTCTTTACCGGGATGTGTTAGTCATGAAAATAGAATTTCATTCAGTGGAAATACACGCAGACCAGTTGTGACCTTAGCGGTTCTCATTTGGTGCCACTTGAACATTTTTATCCCGTGATTTCCATCAGGATTTAATATCAAAGCGGAACATTCTTTAATCATACGGGCGAAATTTGAAATGTTCACTTATCAGCTTTTTTGTCCGTGAGTCAGTTGGAAGTAGTTTTGTCGTTTTAAATAAAAATAAATCGATAGACGATAGATAATCTTAGGTAGGCATACTGTAACAAGAAGAGATTCGATAGAAAGTATAATATAGCTGGAAAGTGAAGGAGAAGATGATTCGGACAGGAATATCGAGGTGGTTTTAATACGTAAATGCGGAAGATCCGGACAGTCGCAGCCGCGCAGCCACAGGAACAATTCGTACAAGTCGAAGCACGAGGGGCGCAGGTACCACGGAACTCTTCGTGTTTAACGATGGGATCGGCGTTAAATCGTGGCCATCCGTTTGGCCGATGCGACGTGTTCGTCGTGTATCTCATAAATCGGCCGGCCGACGAATGTAATTTGACGTGACAAATGGCAGATGTATCGATAACAGCGGGGTCGAAAACACGCGAGTCCGTGTTCTTCATCCGTGCGTGCCAGAGGAAAGGAAAGTTGACCTGATCAACTTCACGTTCGAATTATTAGTGGAAACGTGATCTGCTCTCTTCGTGTGGCAAATCGTACTACTATTTGCCACGTTCCTTTCACCTTTTACTCGTCTGCTTCCAGTCGATGTAAATGTAAATAGGTAGAAAAGTTATTTATTTTCTTATTTATGTATTTACTATGTATTATTTATGTGTATCGTTTACGAGTTTTAAAATATCAAATATTAAATATTTAATTAGAAATTAGAAATTATCCGTGCGAAACAGTTGCAAGTAAGGAGATGACCCGCAAAATTATATACGTGAATTCTATCCAATTAATTACAAAAGAAAAACTACGTACATAATAATCAGGCGGGTCAGAATGTATGACAATGGGTTTGCAACATCAACGAATCGTCTAAAAACCACATAGGGATTAAATCGTTCTTACGTTTAGTTTTATTTTCGCACATAATTTGCTCATAATTTATCGTTTCAATAGACATTTTAATATAACGATACATATATGTGAACGCGTTCGTGGCTAGAAGCGAAGTAGGTCATTTGTAAAGTTTCCCTAGTAATCAATTAAGGACTGCTTCTTATCGGTCTTCTACTTTTAGCTTTCGACAAGGAACGAGCTTAGTCGACTTCGTTTTCCAATTGCGTCAGCTGTCTGTGTAACACGACAAGAATAATTTTAAGCGAAAACAAACTAAGGTACATATATATACATACACCGTTATTTCGTGGTCTGCTGTGCTGATAGATCATAGCGATCATAGAGAAAATCGAATTTTATCATTCCTCGGACATAGGAATTTTTCTTCTGCCAACTTTACCTTCGTAATCTTAGTTTCTTTGTTATATAATTTTAAATATTTAGTTGAAAACTGACAACATAGGATCCTGGCATTATTTCTTCCAAAAGCCAATATGCATATTTAGACAAGAGAAGGTAACTATTTTAGAATGATACGAGATACGAGAACATGTGGCTATGAGAACTACAATCGAAAGAAGAAATTAATGGTCGGAAATTTCAATTTCTCATACAACAATTACACGTTCGGAGTAAAGATGATCTACAACCGTTTCAAGAATCGAAACCGATATCGTATAACTGCTTTCAATATCTCAAGCATATTGTACGCTGGACGATTTCCTTTCGCTTTTCGACCGGGTTACGGTCGATGATTTATCGAATTTTGATTAGAATCGAAAAGTATCGTGTATCTGCATAATAGGTTTTGGATCAATGAACGAACACCGGCGCGCGTCGAAATAGAAAAAAGACATCGACAAGGTGAATGAAAGGATCGTTGACGACTGGATGATGACCGAGCAGATATCTGTTGTTCGGCGTCCTTGAAGAGGAGCAATTCCTCCAGGTGTTGGTCACGGATCATGATCTCGGCTACTCGGTCGTCGTAACGAGCGGATCGAACTCGCGAAAAAACTCCGTATTCCTGTCAAAACAGCCATCGAACAGACCGATTCGTCGTTTTTTCGTCGTCGCTGCTTTGTCGGGAACGCACGCCATAGTTTCGCGCAATGACGATGATGCGAAGATACTCGTAAAATTTCGTTCAAAGAATGCTTTGATCGTCGAAGACTCGATTCCGCCGCCGCGAAATGATTTTTCAGCTTCGGTATACACTGTACCCGTCCAATACTAAATTGGAGTCAGGTTGCAATTTAATATTATGTTATGTATAATATTATGTTATATTTAATATTATCTTTCCTGTTCGGTATCTAGTATCGTCGGAATATTGGACATTTTTCAACAAATTCTACTATCGATTCGAAAATATTCTGTTAACAGCAACGAATCACACATATTTTTGGGAAATTTTATACACATTCAATTGGTAGACGGACAATTCTTGTAGTACATATATACATAGTATATATATATACATATACACGCACACACACGCACATATATATATATATATGGAAAATTAATCGAACGTACCCGTGTAGCATCGACATATGTCATAACAACTCTAAAATATTATGTTATGAACTTGTAACCTGTGTGCACGCCTCTGTGCGCGTGTTACGAGAATGACGTTTGATCGGATAGATCCGGAGGTTTCGTGAACGTCGGTAACCGGAAGCACGGGTATCATGACACGATAGGCTTCGTCGCACTTATTCAATACCGATGCAATTCAATAACGTCAGTTAATACGCTGTAGCGCTGGTGGCTCTATGGAACCATGTGTAACTCGAGTGGTTTGCTATTATGTGTTTTTCGAACGAACAGCGATGGATGCGGACACAGTTTCGATGTTATCGATACCATCGTGATTCGAAATTGTTGCATTTGTGCGGATTCTTTGCGCGCTCTTCCGTACATAGATCGGTACGTGATGAAATATTTATCACTTACGACCACGCGTCCACTTAAAACTGACAATTAACAAATAATATATGGGGAATGGCATTGTTAACGTTATAAAAGTAGGTGCGTGCTAATGGCCGCTGTTGATAAAATATCTAACCAGTACACCTACATATACGTGCATTTTACTTTAAGGAAGTCTTCGAATCTGTTCGTTTCCATATGAAACTTTATTCCACTAGATTCATTGCATTTTTCGATTTCATTAGCTATCATGAACTTGTAGTTTCGTTCCTAAATTTGGAACTAAATAAGTGCCTAAATTTTCTGACTCTGTTCTTCGATTCGATACTTTATTGAAAATTTTTATGGATTTCGATTTCATGGATTCCCGGGACTCTTTCGATTTTAATTGATTGAGATCTACGATGTCACAAAGGAATCACGGTGAATCGTATTAAAAAGAATCTCTAAATTCGAGGATGTTGGGAAAAGAAGAAAATTGTTATTATCGGATGAAAATGTGACTCATCAACCGTAGCCTATACGGGCAGATGTGAATCGGCGTGAAAAGTGAATCCTTTGCTCGCGTAGCGCCAGACAATCGGTGGAACATTTCCGTAGCCTATCCCAAAGAAGTGTGCTCGAGGGATTAGACCCGTCCGAGTAAACGCATGATTGGCAGTCGATGCCGTCGAAGGAGCGGTCTTCAGCGAGATACTCGTGGGCTGGCTCGGTGAATTCGAGAGGTTCCGGTTCATCGGATCGCCGATTGCCGGAGGGAGACTGTTGCTCGTTGCAGGGAGGAGAGGAAGGGATGGGGAGGGGGGAGGCGCGGTTGGGCAGCGCAAGAGGTAAAACTCGATGGCATGCTAGGGAACTGGAAATCGAGGAGGGGCAGAACCAGGCAGGGGATCACTTCCGCTCCACGAAGCGCACTAGAACACTCCGCGGCTACGTCTCTTCCGTTGATTCGTTAATCGTCCGCATTGTTCACGCTAAGCTGACTGACGCGAGGTCAAGTGCCCGGCAGAAAAACGAGAGCGTGGCCACGGGCTTCTTTCTTTTCGCTAAGGGATGACTGACGTTCGATCTTGAATCGGTGTTCTAACGATCGCATGTTCAAAATGTAAAGAACGCCTGGAGAATTGCTCGCGCTCGTGTATATAGCAGCTTGTCTAATCTTATTGCGGATCAGAAACGACATTGTGGATTGGTTTTAATAGTAAGTTTTAACAGCTTGACAGGTTAATGACGATGGAAGGAGGGATAAGTGGCTAACACCGTTGTACTATGTTGCGTTTATGCGTCGCTCAAGTTCGTGGAGTATAGGAACGGTAGAACGTGGGCTATTTCAAGTTATGAAGGCTGATTGTGTTAAGGGTGCGGTTAACTATTGCAAGGCAAGAACGGAAATACATAGGTGAAGAAAATTTAAAGCATTAGTTAGATAATTAAGTCGTATGTTTCGGGAACTGTCGTATGTTTATATGGTTTTATGCTTGCTTACGTTTGCTATCCCTCGTTTATCCACTTAGACACTAGACAAGTCGGCTATCTTTTCTGCGTTTCTACTTCTCTTTCTTTAATTGTAAAATAAAAATGTAATTGTAAGATATATTCCTTCCTTGTCCGTCTTTCATTCAACGTCGTGTCAAGATATTCGATTCAATCATTTCGTACAATTTCTATACATGTTATTCTAACTTATTCTACTCCTCTGTCTTTTGGGGCGAATTTCTCCTTGCCATCTCATTGTCAGAGTCTCAACCAATCGTGAAAGCTGCTATTCGGTAGAGAAAACGAGACCGAGAGGAGGTTCAATTTGAAAAAGACAGGGGCCAGCCAAGAGCGACGAAGACTCCACAAATCTTCGGAGTCGGGCAAAAAATCTGCGAAGAAATTAAAAGCGTCAACCCCCGAAGGAACTTTCCGCCGTTCGAATACTTCCGTGCGTTCCATTCCCAACCTCTCCGTCTCCGTCTCCTCTATTTTCCTCCCTTTCTCTTTATCTCTTTTTCTGCGACCCTTTGATTCAACGTGTGCTCGAACAACCGAATCCCGACAACAAAGCGAGAAGCAAGCAGCGGCAAAAGACACTCACGATCAGTGCTATGCTATATCAAGTCGTTCACCCCGATTCAGATAATCTAGTGTCTGCGCACGGCTGCCGGCCAACCCGGGAGTGATCCGTGATTGTATTAATATCACAACACGTCCCGGGTACGTATTTATACGTCCTTTATCTTACTCGCTCGCTCGTCGCGGACTCCATCGTCGCGGCATGGATTTATGCGATCATCCGACCGGCAGCCAACGAATGTTTTCTTTCTGTTTTTTCTCCTTTTTTTTTGTTTTTTCTTTTTGTCTTTTTTTTTTTTTTTATCGTAAAGACGTGTTCGCGCATCGAAAATCGGTTAAACATTCCGATATGAAGAATTTCGAGCCAGCAGGCTTTTGGTAGGCAGATCAGAAGTTCTTATGAATATACTGGAAGAGTTAGAGCTATAAATTTGTCGAGTACGCGATACGTTCTAGCTGAATGCCGATCGTTGAAGCAAGATAAAAGTTCTGTGCAAGAACTAAAGAGTTAAATGTGTCAGCACGGAACCGACTTTACGATACGAACGCGACTACTAGGTTGACGTCGAGCCAAATCGTGCACATCTCTCTTTCGATTAGTACGTTTACAAGGAGTGTCCCCCTCGTGTCGATCAGTCACATGCAGAAGCTGGATCAGGAGAACCTTCAATCTAGATGAATAGGATTCTTAGATTGCAGTTATATGGTATAATAGGCTGACAAGTATAGAAAAAATGAGACTTGAAAAAATAAAGATATTTTACAAGCTGTTATACAGGGTTGATTTAAGCTAACCCTTAGACTACCTTTGGACGACGCTTTACGGAAATACACTCTATAACAGTGAAAGGTATATATCATCGAGAACCGAGGTAAGTCTCAAAATATACTGTCAATTAATTCACCGATTTATAAATGACTTTTAGTTTAAAGGATTAGGAAAAAAAATTAACGACGTTCTCTATAAAAAGTTCACTGCACACTTAGATTATACCGTCTGTACTTAACGTGTACATACGAAAGTGAATTATAAAAAGGAAAGCAATTGATTAAATTAGAAAGAAAAAAGTGGTAGTTTGATGGTTGAACGAGATCTGACAATGAAAAGGGTATATCTTAGCTTTAGGAGACACGCGATCGATGGAATGGCGACAGTCATCGATCTATCAACGCAAGAAGAGACAACGATCCTGGAAATGATCCCTTGTTAAGATTGAATCGCGGAGGGATGTTCTTTTCCCCGAAATTGTGTCCATGTTTGGCCGGGCAGGGCAGAAGAAAGCCGCGGAAAGGCAGAGGCGGTTGCATATCGCGGGCTGCGATTGGCTAATTGGGAAACCCAATAGTTCTAAATTAATCGGTATCATTAATAGCACGCGAGCAGTACCGAAAGAAAGAGAGACACGGAGAGAGAGAGAGAGAGAGAGAGAGAGAGAGAGAGAGAGAGAGAGAGAGAGAGAGAGAGAGAGAGAGAGAGAGAGAGAGAGAGAGAGAGAGAGAGAGAGAGAGAGAGAGAGAGAGAGAGAGAGAGAGAGAGAGAGAGAGAGAGAGAGAGAGAGAGAGAGAGAGAGAGAGAGAGAGAGAGAGNACAGAGAGAGAGAGACAGAGAGATAGATAGAGAGATAGATAGAGAGAGAAAGAAAGAGAGAGAAAGAGAGAGAGAGGAGAGAGAGAAAAGTGTTTGAGGGAGGTGGCGCGAGGAGAGGGTGGCAGCTAGAAAGAGTGAGGAATCGAAGCCGGGAGAAGAAACGTTTAAGAAGTCGACCCGGCATTCCGAGAGCGAGAGACGGGCTCTCTCAGTCGACCATCTAAATTTATCCTAAACGATGGATGAACAATGGTTACATAAATAGAACAATATGCGTAGCAGCCGCGAACCGAGTGAGCGGAATTCGTTCAAAAGTCACCTCGTCTCCGCTCTTTCGTCCGCTTCCTTCTCTTCCCTTCTCTTCCCTTCTCTTCTATTCTCTTTCTCTTGGTTTCTCTTCCCCTCGCTACGATCCTCTATGTTTCTTTTCGTCTCTGCTCCTTTCTTCTCGCGCCATCGTCTTTCATCGCCCCTTTTTGCTCAGCAGTCGCGAAAAAGATCCGTTTGCTCGCGTGCGAAAATCACGCACGATGACAGTGTGCACGCGAAACGCATCGCCACTTTGGTATTCCCAAAAAACAACGCTTCTCGCGAAAATTGTTCCTCGACTTAGGAAGACGGTATGTAACGTCAACGCACTGACCGGTGGACCGCATTTAGATTCCGATGAATTTTCAATCATTTGGCTGTACGTATTTGTTGTAACGTATATAGTTGAGCGATCGACTTGTGTTTCATGGAAATCATGCAAAAAGTGAAAGTAAGTTGGTTAGGACACTCGATTCCTTGTTTTCACCCAATAGTTGTTTCGAAACTGTGTATATTTTACTGAGATAATTTCCATGCGATTCGGTGCTTACATTTTCCCAATATCGGCGCGCTATTCCAAATTTATAAGAGAGGATCGTCAGTTCCGTCATTTTATTTGCAGTTGTTTTTTTGAACGAGTTACGTATCTGCAAACGAGAAGATCTGCAATCCTCATTGTCACGGCAGCGGCCGTGACATCCGAAGTACATTTATTAATTGGAAGGTTGGTCAGAGAACAGCGAAAATGAGTCGAATTGGCTGTATAGTAATTGCGGTTATTTTATGCCTATCATTCCATATTCTTCGTTCCGCTATAGATATCTAATTAGGAAGAAGAGACCAACTGCATATTTGTGCTTTCGGCGTAAGGGGGACGATACGTTTTGTGGTGAATAATCTGTATCGATAAGATAAAACGATACCTGCGACAGCCAATAACAAAATGTAGAATGATTTTGAAGGATTTTGGACGAAATTGGACGTTTCGATGGCGTTTTGAATAAGAAGCGTTCTTCGCGGTGGTGGTTCGTACGTACTATTCTCGGCGCGGCGTGGCGCGGCGTGGCGCGGCGTGGCGCGGCGTTGCGGTGTGCTTGTAAACAGAAAACTTTATTGCACGACTAGCCCACGCGGAATTTGATGGATCTCGGGAAACATTCCGGTCGCTTGACGATCGATTCTGCGGCGTGTCGATGAAAAATGAAGTCCGTCTCGTTGAACAATAACCAGTGAACCAGTCGAATGGCCAGCTGCTCGATCCGCGCCCTGGCCGCCCGACTATTATTGGACCTGATTTATCGCGTATTTGTACAGCCAGAAAATTTCATAGTTTCCTAGGATCGAGCATCGCGAGATCGCGGTTCTGGTATCCATCTCGGAAATATTGCGTCGTATAAACCATTTCACCAAGATGATTTTATACAGAGATGCTGGCGAACAATGACACGCGTTCGGGTTGAAAAACGAATCGTCCCGAGAATCGCAGTGTTTTTATTAAGAAAGTAGGAAGTCTATAGGTAGCCGATCGAATTTCTACTTTCTTATCGGCGTATTTCATCTCGTCGTCTGCCAAGTCTTATGCTCGACCATCGTGCCAAATACCTTCGTTCCATCTATCTTCTGGCTGGCAGACGGTACACGGATTCGCATTATTTTTATCTGGTCATTCACAGTCCCTTTTCAAAATCGAATTTCACCTGTCTAATTATATAGTCTCGATCGAAAGGTTGCCCGCTGATCACCCGTTGCTCGTTGCCAGTTTTCGAAACTGAAGAATAGCGCAAAAGAAAGCCAATCTACAGCCTTTAACAATCCTGCAACAAGACTGTAGTAAGCGTGTAACAAGCCTGTAGTAAGCTTGCAATGAGCAGTTAATAATTGTGACGGTAACTTTTGATCAACACTGTATTAGATAACATACTCAATGACTGCGGTATACGTACATGTATAGATATTTTGAAAAATATGTTATCGCGTATCATTTGTTGAAAAACGGAATTCTCGGAAATATATTCAAAATTGATGATAAATAATTTCCACCAGAGTACTGTTCGAATCGATTAAAAAAACGATTAAACACGATTCTCAGTTGCTTGCTTAAGAGATATCGAGACCGATAATTAAAATGAATACGATCGAATCATATCCTCGCTCCAGGTTCGAAAGCAATTTCAGCCGCAAGATAACGTGGCAAACAGTGCTGAATCACATAAATACCCTCGAAAAGACCGGATCAAAGGCGCGTATCCCTTTCACCCCGTTTTTCTCGATGTGAGTTATCGGTACGATCGAAGGCAAATAATAAATCCTGGCCAGCCGAATGAGAATATTCGATAAAGAAGAGATCGATCCTCCGTCAGTGGCCGGTTTTTTCTGACACGGTGTTACGAATTCTTTTGTTCCGCGAACATGTTGAAGGGAATTCGATGGGAGGTCCGTGGGCTCATCTCGTGCCGTTCACGCGTTTCACGGCCCCTCGTTTATTACGGGGCCGATCCAATCAGCAATAAGCAAATCACGTCACGGCCTGTTATACACCGTCTGGTCGCGGAAATGACGTCGGCAGCTTTTCAGCAATTCCCGAGGAACCACGCGGAATACCACTTCCTTCCTAAAGAGGGACAATGAGATGACCATACCGCGAAAAATATTACACACACATGTACATATGTAATAATAATAATAGCGATGACAGTGATGATGATGATGATGATGATGATGATGATGATGATGATGATGATAATTCTTGAGAAAAATTCAGGATTCGACTTTGCGTGTTTCGGTTGCGTGATTGCAAGGTTAGGTGTTGGGATTGGCCTTTCGCCAATTTCCGGACATAGTAGGCCATTCCTTTTTAAGTTCAACACGAAAAGTCAAGTCAACTACTTGAATCATTCTATTTCCCAAAATATAGTTTAGGTCTTTGTAACGGGGAGTTTAAGTGAAGGAGATACCTTGTAAAATAATATTTTTTCCCCATTATAGAAAATATTCGTTGAGAATGTCGTACTACAAATCAATGTCGCTTGTCCGTTCTTGCTGTAATAGGTAGCAAGGTATTATGTGTCATTAATTATTGCTAGGCTTCTGCTTCTAGTTGTATAGCGTTAATTTTTAGTCGATCTATAGGTATATTATGCCTAGTATGGTGCCTATATTGTTGTAGGTACGTTTTTAGGATCGTGGAAGAAGGGGAAAAATCACGAGTCACCGAAAAGTTTCGAGTTTCCCTCGAGAGGAATATTTTAGCTTGTGGAGAAAGGGGACGGGCTGCCCTCTTGAACCAGGGGCTGAAAGTGAAAGTCGGATTCGGTTATTTTAGCAGAGGAAACGTATTTCACCAGAACGAGTAGCTTGTCGATGTTCTCGTGGAAAAAAATGTCGCCTTGTTTGCAAATAATTAAATCGAAAAACATTCGATCGAGATAGAATTTTCTATTTACCGCCATCGTGTTAGCTTTCAATTATAACGATCGAAGAATGGTAGATCTGATAGCGAAAACCGACAAGAAAACAAACTTTCCTAAGAGCAAACAAATACTTGCATTGTTGTCAAATCCCTTTAGGAAGAATACGCTTGCGCGTAAAAATTCACAATCTGTGGATAAATGACGACAAAGGATAACCGTGATCGTGGAAGCTTGCGTAAGAAGAGAGAGAAATTGGTTTAGAGGGGCAAGTCCGTCAACGAACGTGAGCGACGGGAACAAAGTTGTACGTATAATGGCAAACCGAAGAACAAACGTCACGGTTATCTCGATTCGGGGCAGAACCGTGGGCGGTTTTGAGATCGATGCCCGCGAACGATCATTCCCGAGGACTGATCATCGCGTTAAATCCTGATTCGTGCCCGGAGGGACGGCGGAGTAATCAGAGCGGTGGAGCAGTTAAATAGCATCGCAACCGCGACCGAATTGTTAGCACGTGGAACATGCAAACGGGCACGTTGCTACGGGCCACGAAATCCCGTTTGCAAGAGTCTGCGAGCCACGGTATTACGCGCGTTTTCCTACACGTTGTCGCACACGCGCGTCGTCCAATCTGAAGTGCAATTTGTCTTTCCCGAGGTTGCTCCATCGTTTCACCGCTACGGCATTGTTGCTCGGACAACCGATAGAATCTTCATTCAGCGCCCGTTCCTTTCCGTTTCCTCTGGTTCCTCCCTTTTCGATTTTCATGTCCACCTGCCGGCAAATCTTGTTCGATCGAGTCGTTGCACCGATTGAAAAAATGTATTTCTTTTCCAGAATTTCAAAATTGTTTAATTTTGTCGCGTTTAATTGGAAATTAACCTTTCTACTAGTACTAGCTGTCAAGTGGAGACTGTATAAATTTCATGTTTTCGCCATGCTGACTTTCCTTTTTCAGCACGATTCCCTAGAAATATCAAATTCTATACGATTCCACACGATCGTCGCAGAAGCCAGCCCCTCTTCTCGGTCGTTTAATTTCATTTTAATTTAATTGCGCCGCGTTAATTTTCCTCACGGAACGACATCAAACAACATCGCCGGTCGAATGCAGGCCGAACATTAACAACTATTTTTAATAGCGGTGTAGCGAGTGCGTTCGAAAATACAGGCCGGGTTGTTTGCATCCGAGCAGGTGTGTTCCGGGTTCGCGTTGATAACGGTTTAACGCAGAGAAACGTAGAGAGAGAGAGAGAGAGAGAGAGAGAGAGAGAGAGAGAGAGAGAGAGAGAGAGAGAGAGAGAGAG
>CM026187.1:15296912-15344503 GCA_014825925.1 Bombus breviceps | reverse complement strand
GATTTCCAATTGTTGACGTTATTCGATGCCGGCCGACTTGCCTGATTGCGTCTGATTATTCTCGTATGCACCGTTTCGTGGAATCGATCGTTTTCCAGCTGTAATCAAATCAACCGTGCTGCTTTGTTTGGCAAATCCTTGTCGGTGCCCCCTCTAACCCCTTTGTATAGGGACAGAAAGTCGTTGGAAAGACTTCTCCTGCCCCCTTTGGCCAGTTGACCGACCGACGAGCAACAAACTCTCTGACGAGGTACAGCTCTCGGCGTCTCCATTGATTCTTCTATTTCGAGAAATTCTTAGAAATAATGGAAGAATGGGCAAGATCGAGGATTCTTTACTCGCTGATCGATCATCGTTGGAAATTACCGTATCAAAGTTGATTAAATTGGACGGTAAAGCACATTAGTATTTGCAAATGATCGATTTAAAAAAGAATCTACAGAAAGAGAAAATCATAAAAGAGAAATCTTACGTATCCACGTATCGGCGACTCTATCATATGTTTCTTGAACTCGAGAAATTCTTCAACGATGTATACAATACGTTATATAAGAGTATATAGAGTAAACGGAAAGAGAACATAACAGAGTCAACGTCATCGCGATGATCGGTAGAATCGTAGAGTATGGAATCTCGCTTCGAATACTCGACGCGACGTCTATCGTAAGAGGGTTCAACGACTTTATACCTACGATGTTACGATTTTTCCCGGAAAACGGCTACGTACGCACCAAGCGTGCATCACGGAGCGGGAAAAGGTGTAAAGCAAGCAGAGGTAGACAGATCTCAGCACTTATCGGTCTACGAGATACCCATTAACGAAACTAAAAGCCTCCCCATATATCTCACTCTTCTCTTTCTCGCAACCCTCTCTCCTCTTAACCCATGCGTCCCTCCAGCCCTCCTCTCGCTCCCTTCCCCTGTGCAACCCTCATTTCCCTCGGCTCCACCATCCTTGAGGCAGACACATCACCGTTCGTTGTTTGTCCGAAGCTTTTGTTTTACTTGTTTGATATATATATATATATATATATATTGGCCCTCTTCCCAACCGCTCCCTGCCCAGAAACAGCGGGGGTAGCAAGGCTATTTCCCCCCTTCAACCCGGTGCTTGGGATGCCGTGGATCTTCCCCGGACGCTTCTCCGTTTCGCCATCCTACAATCCCTTCTCCAAGAATCTTCGTCCGTCTTTTTTCGCGCCGAATGCGATTTCGTTCGCGTCGAACCGTATATACTCGCATCGTCGGTGTTGCCGGAGTAACGATCCAACTCCAAATGTTTGCAGATCCTTTGACCAATTAATCGTAAAAACGAGCTAGCATAGAAGTGCCATAAGTGTAACTGGAATAAAATTACCTATAATAGATATACGTATTAAATTGATGTGCATACGTATGATAGATGCGAAAGGAAGGATATCGCTGTTCAATCTTTTCGACCGTTCCTCTCGATAGCGGCCAACAGATAGATGTTTCTTTAGAGATTCCGAAAAATCACAGACTATCGATTACTTATATTACCTGTCTGCACAAATAGCTCGATATAATTAACAATTTTCTATCGGCTATTAAGTCTATTGGTCTGTTTATCTAGTTACATCTAAATCGATAATCTAGATCGTGATCGTTACTCATCGATTAATTAATAATTTTCTGAAAATTGTTTTATATAATTAGCTTTTCCTACCCGTGTCGCCCTTCTGGTAACGTATAAAGTAAAGTAAAGGTAAAATAAAGCAACTACGGTACATTTCCTAACGTTGCTTAATTATCCGTGAGCAAAACAACGGTGCATCGGCTGAACATTTTTACAGTCAAACGCGAGATAGTTAGAAGCATCGTTGTTGTTTTCTGACGGATGTTCGACCGATTTTCATGTTTCGGGAAATTCTGAACTATCCGAGGCCCAGCTCCAACTCCCAAAAGAAAAACAAATATCGAAAACCAATAAACGATAAGCTGCTAATTGGGAGTCGAGACGGCGCCGGTCCGACCGACGTGACGATGCTGGACATCCATCGATTTGAGTCTCGCCATAAACCTTCTATAATAATCATCGAACGGATCGTTAACGAAGCCGTACCTTTCGAACCCGTGAACGTAAAACGTATCACCCGATAAGTCTCCTTTTTTCTCCCGACACCCATGGCGTGATTGTTTACTCGATATTTTAGCGAAGCATGCCGTACACGGTGCTTCCTCACACCTTTTCGCACTGCTAACAGGAGGTTGTTTGGTGTGTCAGCCTCATAGGTAGAAGGATTCTGACTTGAATTACGCGAGAGACGCCAGTTTATAGTTGACGGACGGACGATTACGTTGAATATGTTTACGAGTGAGTCAAAAATTCTTTGCTCGAATACTCGTATACATACGTATTAATATCGTATACATACATAATAATATCAAACCGAGATAGCGATACGAATCGGTCGCCATGACTGATTTGGTTCTTTAGGTTCTGAAACTTAAAAAAAAAAAAAAAAGAGAAAAAATAAATGGAATGAAAGTTTCGTTGCTATTAGAGAATCTGTTGGTGTGAAATAAGCTTTAGAAGCTTTGTTCGCTTCCTTTTTTAATAAAAGGCTGAAATTATTTTACAGTTTCTTAAATGCTTTTCCTTCCTTTTCTTGTTCTCGAGAGGATAGGGAAAACGAATAGAAAGTTGATATGATAGATACGTAGAAGGTGCAATATTGCGAACACTTGGTAACATAAACACGGGCCTGTAAGCGCCAAATTTAGAGTGGCGACCAACGAAATTAAGAGACGTAGCCGCACGCCGTGGCGCAATCTGTCTGGCGGCTAAGCCGCGACAAATTTTTCATAGGTACTCGCCCGTAAGTTATATTTATGACTCGACCTTAAGGGGGGAAGAACGCGTGGCTGCCGTCAGACGCTAATGAGCGCCGGAAAGTACCGCAGCGCACGCCGTCTTCGAGGTGACGAATGCTTCCAGAGATCTTTGTGCGTTCAGTCGAGATAAAGATGCGCATTGTCGACCAAAAATTTCGAATTACTTTCTCTGTCTATGTATTCGGATAGATTCCGCAGATATTTCTTATTGTGCACACGAATACGCATAAATCAGTTTAATGCGTACAAATTGAAATCAAAAAAGAAAAAAGGAACAAGGCATGGTAAATTTCTTACACTTGGATTCGAACGAAGTTTTGCCGTTATTATAGTTCGAAGCAGAACGACACGTTGTCGATAGGATCTCTCGTTTGTAATTGCCAAAGATCGCCTTTGTCCCTTTTACCTTTGATCTTAACAGGCTATGTATACGCGCCTAAATGAGTCTTGAGCTGGTTGTCTAGCGAAGGGACCGTTTATATGGTATTCGTTCGCATGAGAATAGATATATAAAGGCGAGAGAGCTGGCGAGCATGCGTCATTTACTACTCGTACTCTATTTTCGAAATAGATGTTACGGGGCCCACGTAAATACGAAAGTACGCGATATCGGCGAGAATCTGTGACTCGAGAGGCATACTCTACAACTGGACGATACGATCCAGCGTCCTGATTATCGGACCCATCGCGTTTTACAGGCTTCGTGCGTGGATCAGTTCGACCGGCCGAGAGCGTGTGCCTTCGCGATACTTTATCTACGGACATGAAGAGGTACTCGAGAATCGTTTTCAGAGTAATTGAAATGGCACTCGAGTGGAGCCGGTGCCTCGATATGAACGAGGGATTCTTTCGAGTACGCCTCTATCTCGCCTGTTCATCGTTCCTAATATGTTGACGTTTTTCACGCTGACACGTGTCCGCGCCTTTTATATCATCGTCGATGATCTTTGCATCGCTGAGAATCAAACTTTTCATACAAGATAGGGTTAGATCGATGCGAGTGAAATTTCCTTTGAACTTTTCACGGCTGTAAGAAGGACACGGTGATAAAGGAGGATAGACTATGATCGAATTCATATTTTACATATTTTACGCTTTAACCTACGTATTCTGTATAATTTAAACGTTATCAGTTCATAATCATTTCGATAGAAGACTGTTTCAACGCATGGTTCGCAGAAACGAAGAGTCGAGTTTCTTAATACGTAGAGCTTGATAGTAAGAGGCTCTCTTTCAATCTGTCCAAAGATTAAGTAATTACATGGAATAGCAGCTATCGAAAGGCGTACAAATTTTCCGGACAATCTACCTAATATCTTCAAATACAAGTACGATAAAGGGCAGAATGACGGAAACATGTTGCCGGAAAGATCGTAAACGAGAAACAGAGAGCGATTTTGTGAGAAAAGCTTTCTCGATCTGTCCTCTCGCACGTTTTTTGAGCGTCAGGGGACCGGTGTATCGAAGGCGATCATAAAAGATGCAGGAACCGATGTCCGGTAACAAGATTTCCGACGGAGATATAGCAGGGAATTGACACTGAAAGCGAAGAAAGCGCGATCGTCCACGAGCCTGTCGCGTATGTACGTGTTCAAAACCATGTCCACCAGTGGTGTACCGCCGCTGTGTAAGTAACGTCATCAATGATTCAGTTCAAGATGCTCGACGACACGATAGTTCCGCCGATGAAATTTCCGATGTTCACTAATCTCTCAGGCGATGTATCTTTACCTTGTACTCTATACTCTTTTATTTTACATATGTTGTTTTATTTTATATATGCCAGGGCTTTATCAGGTTTAAAATGTCCCTTTGCACTTTGATTGATCATCGAAATATGATATTATTCTCGAAAATACCCGCTGTCGAACGTTCGAGAACTTTGCAAAGAAATGCAAAGAATCGATAGATATAGAAATAAATATGCAAGTATTTCAAGACTACGTAACACGTTCACCGGCGTTTTATTCTCGAACAGTTTCTTCCTTTCTCTCATTCTCGCGATTCTCATACTTGGCACAACCATCGCTAGGCATTTCACATTCCCAGTTAAACCGTCGACCGAAACTCTACTTTCACTTTGAAAACCTTGAGAACCTTATCGTCGCGCGATATAATTTTACCCGACAAATGGCAAAATCCAGCGATAAAGTCCGACATCCGACATAATCGAGAGAAAGACAAAGAAACGAAATAGATATAGACACGAAGAGATGAGGGAGAGAGTGGCAGAGAGAGAGATGAGAGAGAGAGAGAGAGAGAGAGAAGGAACGACAATTCGACGATAGAGAGTACGCATTCCGAATAGGGTGGGAAGGGGTGAAGCAGAGGAAGAACACAAACACGTAGCCACGATACAGAGGGCGAACGCTGGTGAGAGCGTAACCGGCCTGATAACATCTCTAATCACGACGAGGCCGGCCCAATCAGCTCTAATCCTGGCCTCTGTATCCATCCAGGAAGGCTGTATAGTCGACGGGTTCCGGGAAACCTCGCTCAGCCCCTCACCCACCTCCCCCTCCTGGGAAACTTGTGAGCCGTATAGAACATCGCGTACAATTCGTGGCTATAGAGGACTGCAAGCTCGGGGGATGCAGCTGCACCGACGGCATCATACACTGCCACGCCGTACGCTGATACCGTCAGCTCGAAATTACACGTATTGATGTATACAGATTGCGAACGGTTACACGGGTCCGACGGTTTCTGTTCCGTTTATGTTTCGGGCGTGTTGGACCGATCGAAACCGGTTATCTGGCCTTCTCTGAAGCCCCGCGTGTTGTTTCGCCCCTCTGAATCCTGCAGCCCGTGTTGCTTTTCTTTCCTCCAGGAGCTTGCGAATCGAACGGTCCAACGACATCTGTGAATACGCAACGAACGACGGCCCGCGTTACGATATATCTACCTGATTCCAACTCTTGTTGCCGTTCGAATGCCGTAAGAATGCCCGATATCATGATAGCCATGATAGCCATGATAGTCTCTCTGAATTTCAAAACGATAGAAGATGCTAATGCGCGAGTTGTCGTTACAACAAATCGTGTTATTATTATTATATACATATGTACATTGCGTGTATATATGCATCAATTTCATCGTATCGTATATTATATATCGCGTCATATATATCTTATCATAATACGTAGCTATGACGATTTTAAACGATAAAATCATTTTAACTTGGTCTCTAATTTTCAAAGATAGCCAATTGTTCGAATACTTTTAAATAGTAGAGTGACTGTATATAATCGTTAAGCTTCCACCTACCATTTCATCGACGATTCTCTGACCGTTTACTGTCTTATTCTTCGCGATCTCGATGAGTGTGATTCTACTTGTGAAACGGCAATTCACGTGCAAACTGTCCATCACCGTGTTTGCAGTTTGACGCGCCAACCGATTAGTCAGGACCTATAGAGTGACCGGGGGGATGGGGGTGGGAGGGGGAGAGGATCGAGCTTGGATACTCGGAGGATTCGAAAGGATCTCCGAAAGGAACGAAAGATCGTCCCCTTCCCCTTTGTCTAGCAATCGTGTGCCCGAACATGTGGACTCGCAATCATCATCAGCGTTTCGTGATATTCCATGGCCCTTTTTGCTCTCGTCAGCTCCTGCCAACGACGCGCGACTGCCAATCGCCGCCGTACAAGAATTAGAACCGTTGTTCCTGATGTGTGTTCGCTGCAGGGGTTGAAACATCTGTGAGAGGCGCTCGTTTACCCTTTCCGACCGATTGGTCGGTCACAGTACTGGGCCAGTTTTCTCTTTCAAGATGATCCTCTTGTTTCCAAGTATCGAATTGGTAATTGCTCGGTATGAATGACCATGTAATTTTTCAATGACCATGTTAGGCACGAAGAGTATTTGAATGTTCGCTGTCAATACCTAGGCTGAATTGTCTGTAATCTTGTGGAAAGATCCGAAACTTAGATTTACCGTTAAATATTTGGTATTTTCTTTGCGAGAAGAACAATCATTTAGATGTCATACAGGTCTGTAGTTTAGGAATTTTTTTGAACAAAATTTCTATCGACCATTCGTAATATTCGGTTGGTAAACTTTCGTATATCGATGCAGATACAGATTAACTTGAACGTTGGAAAGGGCGAACAAGTACGTAATGTAAAAAAATTCCTGCCATCTGTGTGATTCAATTATATAGTCGGTAAAGGATGGGACGAACATTAAAGTACTAAAATACCGAGATAGGAAGCGGAAAAGCTTTTATATGTATATGATGAAACGTTCTTGATAAGGGTAGGAGTAAGTGGGAAGAGGGTTCGCCATCAGTCTCAAGACGAAACATTTCTCCGTTAACGAACATCGAACGAATTTCAGAGAGAAAGCACTTCATTTAGCGAGCGTATCGCTGCTGTTTGCCAGAGAGGACCATCTGGCGATTCCCTGACACCCACGGATACTTCATGAAAACCACCCTGTCCGAGTCTAATGACGTATAACGCGTCCTTCGTCCGCTGACCATACTTAGGTCCTTTCTCTCCACTTGGCCGCTGGGGTCAAGCGTTCGCTTCGTTGAACCCAGAGAACTCGTCAGAGACCCCAGGAATCGTTCACCCTCGACCTTAATAACGCAATTACCGTTATTGCTGGACTTTAGAGAAGCGCATATGTCTGCTGTGTTTCGTGTATTCTACGGTGGGAAAGCTCTACTATGGATACTCTGTTGGATACAAGTGCGTTTGCTGTTCGCCAACATTTTAATCGTATCCCAGCGACGCTGTGAGATATTTGTCATTTGGGAATTTGAGAACTGCGACAGAATTATACTGTGACGGAATTATGGAATTAGGAATTAGGAACTCTCGATCGGCATAGATTTTTGGAAAATATCTAATGGTCAAATTGTCGAAACAATGAATTTACGATTTATCGTGAAAAATGTTCTGGCTTTAATTCAGTTAGTACGACGTGTATACGTATACGTTATACTTTCATCGTATATCTGCCGATTTGATTTCTTTGGTGCATGTTTTAAGCCTCGATCGTTGGTCCTAGCGCTAACTTTCTCTCGTATTTTCATCCTACCAAGTACCTGACTAAGGTAATCGAACTAATTTGACGATCTTTCGGTCAGTATTTTTCGACGATGTATGGAAAGCCATGGAATTTCCGAAGGTAGACGATCGTTAGCCTCGAAGGAATCAAGGTCGTCTATTTTGCACGATCGCGCCTGCAAGATGCAACCGAAGATGTACCGTTACTCGATCTGCACGTTCGTCACGTGGCCATAAGAGCTTCAACATTTGCGATAGTTATCGTGACTGGTCGTGCATCGAATAACGCGCGCATGCTTTGCAGAATTATCGGTATATTACGACGCGCATGACGACAATCCGAATGAAAAAAATTCGCTGGATTTCCGGCTCGAGCGATTCTCATTCCGCGAAAGCCGAAACACGCTACCCCAAATGAATTATGCCGTCGCAGATGGAAAATATGATTCCATACGTCGCGCATAATTAAACAGCCGCTTCTTCTTCGACTTTCCACGTTCGTCTTCGAACGTTTTTTTCCCCTTTCCTCTTCTTGTGACGTGATAAACGCAAGCCTAGCAGTTCCGGTAACTCTGTTTAAACCAACAGAAACTAATTGCAAAGCAGCAAATGTGAAAATTTTACTGTATGTAATTTTATTGTATCGGTATAGATACACGTTATACATATATACAAGCGCACTGATAGAAGAAATCATCTGACGATCTCTTGGTGGTCGACGAGTTAAATCGTGCGACTCTAATGCTATTAAAATCAACGATAGTATTCTTAGATCGAGTTCGTGGGAGTTAGCCAACACACGATGGTGTGTTCGTGGAACGAAACGGCAAGATGAGAGCGGAGACCGGCACGACCACGTGTTTTTAATAATTGATAATCAGCATGAGAGTTTGTGAGAATCCGTGGCTCTTGGAACTGTTGCATAAACGTGCTGTTCTTTTCTCGTCGACATCTGTTTATCGGGAGGATCATCGAACGAATATCAGGGCCAAGCGAAATTCCAACATTCTGCGTCAAAATGTTCGTTTCTGCCTACCCTTTATTTTCGTAATAGAAATTAAGTATGCTGAAAACCCAACAACTGCCAACCGAAACCGGTATCAATGATACGAGGAAATTCGAATTTCGTAGAAAACACGAAGTAGAAGAGAATGTCAGTTCGGTTTCTTCGCAAGTTTTAGACTCTAGATCGTTCAGAAGGTGAAACCACACTTATCTGTGGATACTTGGTCGTTTGCCTCTACCGCTCTATTTATCGTTCCTCGCGGATAAAATACCGGCCGGCTCGATAGATTGTCCCAAAATTCTAACGCATTTCGGCGTTGGGTTTTCTCGCCGGCCTTCCATCAGACATCGTCCCTTTCTCTCTCAAGCATTCCACCGAACCGTTTACGCACGATATAATTGTATCGATAATTAATAATAGTTTACTTTCTCTACTTTTATGCTGATTACTTCTTCTGTCGTATCGATGGTTACGATAATGCAGGGCGTAGAGCCGGCAAATAACTGAGATAAAATGGATAAATTAAAAAGGGCACAAATCCGTCCACTTTTATCAATCGTTTACCATCCTAACCCTGCAAATGGGAGTAAAAGAGAGGAAAAGAGGGGAAAGGGCAGAGTAAATCGAAATCGATCAAATTCCTGGCACCATTCGCCAACCTCCGCCCGACTTGCCTCATTTTTCCTACCACAATCAGGTTTTTTACCGTTCACGCGTCTTCAATTTCCCTTTCGTTTCGCAATTATCACGCAACGACGACGACGCGTTATTCCAGAAAAAGGTCGAAACCCGAACGCGAAAAACACGGACGTGGGCTAATCCCGCGAGATAAAACGGCAACGAAAGATCAGTCTCGTTCGTTTTTCATGGTCAAGGGGCGCCTGGAAGGTGAAGCTCGTTCGGTGTCTACAGGGGAGACACGCTACAGGGGGCTGCTGGGAGTTGCAGGCTTTTCCGGAGCTGGCTAGCCACGAGTAATCGGTTTAATAGGCGGTCCATCGAGAAAGTTAAAACCGGCTCCGCGGAAAATGGTCAATGTTAATCCCTTTTTCGGGCTTCCGACATGAAATGAGATTTCTGCTAGTCGGCCGACGTACGCCAGCAGATTTACACGCGCGAAGCATCTCGTACGTGTGTGTGTGTGTGTGGATATGTGCGCGCGCGCGTGCATAGAATGGATTTAGGGTGTAGAGAAAAGTTCTCCGCAGCCATTAGCCGCACACTTGCAAAGCCCTCTACGACACGATTCATACATTTTCCTGGAGGATGAAAAAACAATCTCCTCTGGACTCTGGACATTGGAATCAACCGTTGCTTGTCAGGCTGCAGCATAGGATACTCCCTAAGTCGTGTCTGCCACGCCGAGAGTGGCTTGCCGGTCCTATCCAGGCGATTCTTTCGGACAAGTAGTAAGTTTGATGGTTGGTCGAAACGATGTAGTCTCGTTTTTGGCAGATCTGGCGTAATTCTTTGTTCGAGGGCCAGCTTGATTGGATATGGCGAGATCGAGGGATTAGAGATAGGAGAGGTGTTTTTGTCGAGTTTTGTCTTACCAACGGAAACAGCAACGAGAAAGATCGCGCTTTGTCTGTCGAAACTCTTGAACGTTCCGTTGGTATCCAGGCAAAGAGATCGATCAGAAAGCAGTCCGTTTGAGAATCCCCCCAACCTAACCCCCCGTAAGAATTCTCCCCTTGTTGCGTCAGTGTACGCGAGCAGCAACGATCAACCACCCAGACGCGTCAGCAGCGATACGTGGAACTAATTCCAGGCATTTACCACAAGCTTGCTTCTCTGGCGAAGATCACAGCAACCCTTCTCAGGGAAGAAGATAGACACATAGGCTGTGTGGAACAGCACGCAGATCAGACCGAAAGGAGTCGCGTACCAGGATTTCAGGCCACTTTGCGTTCTTTTACACGGACGTAGACGTAGGTGTGTACGCATACGTAGACACGGGTTCTGTCCCTGCGGGGACGACGGCCCCTAAAGGGGACGCTAGTGTGAGAAATCGATGAACGCGATCGAGAGGTAGCCGCGAGAGGTAAAACAAAATCGCAGACAATTCTTCGGCGTGTTGCGTCCCTCCGTCCCCCCCCCTCTTTCTGCTTTATTTCTGTCCAGGCTTCCTTCTTCCCTTCTCTCCGTGGGCTTCAGGGTGATGGAGGTGGATAAGCTGTGGGAGGAAACGGGCGTATCCCCACCCTTCACCATCTCTATACGTACGTACATAGATACGTGCGTACAGTACCGGCCATATACAAGGTGTTTTTATCTTCAAACGGTTCGTTGTAGAATGTAGAAAGAATTTTGGAATTTTGGAATTTTGGAATTTTGGAATTTTGGAATTTTGGAATTTTGGAATTTTGGAATTTTGGAATTTTGGAATTTTGGAATTTTGGAATTTTGGAATTTTGGAATTTTGGAATTTTGGAATTTTGGAATTTTGGAATTTTGGTTGAATATAGGAAAGGGGATTCTTTGATCCTGAGATTATGTCTCCGTTTCGTCTACTCTTCCATCTTTTAGTTATCAGTTTAGACACGAATTTACGCGATATCGACCATCGATGTATCCAAGCTGGAGCAGTCGTTCGAGAAATTTCAAATGATAACTCGTCGCCACGTATGCGCGGTCAGTACCGCGTACATAGGTGTACATACATACGTATGCGTACATACGGTTTATAGGTATATATGTACGTTTCTATACCTGCGCGCCGCGGATCTCTCGGTTCCCTCCACCGCCCCCTCGCGTTCCTCCGCAGACCCTGGCTGCCTTCGTTGGCTCCTAATTAAACATCCAGCTCGTTCGAATCCCCGAGTCGACTTGGCCGTCGATGTTCCGATATTAGTCCCCCAACCCCTCCCTTGCGCCACTCACCCCCTTCTTGTGCCGACTGCCCGGTCTCCGCGTCTCCACCCCCACGCCACCTTTGGAAATCCCTCGCTGCCTCCGCGTGCACGGAGTAAGCAACGCTCTCCTCGCCTTATAAATAGATTTCGGGACGAAGAAGAAGAAGAAGAAGAAGAAGAAGAAGAAGAAGAAGAAGAAGAAGAAGGAGAGGAAAAAGATGAAGAAGAAGAAGAAGAAGGAGAGGAAGAAGAAGGAGAAGAAGAAGAAAAAAAGGACGAGACGGGATCGATAGTCCCTGACGGTGGATATCGCACGCGGGGATGCACGCATTCGAGAACCTCGTCTCGCAGGATCGCGGATGCGTTATTTTCGAACGCCGCCGAATGGAAAGGTACACCAGTCTCGTCCACTCTGGTCGTAAAATTAATTCATTTGGAGACGAAAGATTCGTCGGATGCCTATTTTAATACTTCTTTGCGTAGTAATTGTTAATATTGTGCAGGTTCGAATGAATTGCGCGTTGTTCTCCGTATCGTATGAAATCTGTACAACGTCGTTCATAAATAGTTCTCCGTCCAGCTTGATTCAAAGGCGCGACAAATGACAGAAAGACGCGAATAAATTCTCTGCCGATCTATGTATATATCGCACAGATTTTATGCAATGTGACGAACATACGGAAGTAGGATCGGATCGAAACTTCTTCCATCAATCTTCCCCGATTCGTGATAATTTCCTCACGTAATACGCAGCTACAACGGGGAACACCCTCCAACGTTCGTACCACGAAGCCCCATACTTATAGGCCCTTACGACATTCAACGTTATCAGCTTGCGCGAGTCTCCTCTAAATACTTGGAATCATCGGTTTCCTAGTTGACGATCGATATTTCGCCGTTTCTTTCCTCGCATACGTAAAGTTGCCTGTGCTGGTCGCGGCGCTGACTGCGCGCTACGTGGCCGAAACTCCTTGCAGGCCAGCGCAAGGACACGCGTGCAATACCAGCCGTGTGCACCACACGGGCCAGCATTCTCTGTTACACGGAGAAGAGATAGCGAGCCAGCGGAACTGTCCAGGCCCCGCACCCGGATCCAGGGTTACCAGCAACGGCAACAGCAACAGCAGCAGCAGCAGCAGCAGCAGCAGCAGCACGCGGAGCATCTCAAACACGATCTTGTATTCCAGACCTGGCAGCGCCTACGAGCGAGAGAATAGTCATTAACTAAATAACGGCCTGATCCCCGGCATCCTGCCACTGCCCTCCGCCTCTCTCTGCCTCCTGCTCCTGCTGCTCCTCCTCCCCGTCCTTCGCCACCCCACCCTACCCCCGCCCGAACCCACCGCCACGAGGGCGGAGGAGAAAAAGAGCCAGCCAGCCAGGAAGCCACCCACCACTCGCTGCAGCTGGATGTTATCAGTCGGTGAACGTTTTACAGCCAATGCGATGCCTTTGCAGCTCTCTCCAGATGACTTTTTTATTGACCCGGAATCGATACACGCGTTCCTCCCCTTGCAACTCGGCGAAACTTCAGAGATTTTCGGTGAGTTCGTTTCGTCTTTCGCTGGGTCGCGAGACCCTCGTTCGAGGTCGCGGCTATATCGACGAGCGAGGCAACGTTTCCAAGCAGTTGACGAACGATTATGGAGCTTGGTTTGATCGAGTCGCTTCAGCTTTCACACGGATACCGTTCGGATTGATCGGCACTCTGTACATAGATTTCCTATTTTGCATGTTGTCATGACCACCAGTAACATTAGTGGTAAATTAAGTAAGTTTGTGGTAAGTTTGGTAAATTCCTAAGTAATTAGAAATTGCCACCCGTTGCTTTACCACAGACGCTTGCCTTTTACGCAAGGAATAAGGCGATCAGGTCGTTCGGACTCGTAACAAATTTGTAAAATTTCGTACCTCTTGTTATCAGTCTCGTAAATGTTGCGTAAACGAAGAAAGATATCGACTCAGAACTTGCGACTAGCCAGCAAACATCAAGGTACCTTGGAAATTTCGAAATTTCTCTCAGCGACTCCATAAGATATTTAGCAGATCGTGTCGGTTTACTCAGACAGACCGCGTTGAAACATTTTGCTGGATAACGCTTAGCGGCGAAATGGCGGAGTGCATGAAAGGAACGGGTCGAGTGCAGAATCCCATATTTGCCAGCGTTATGCCCCTACGTGTCGCATGTCCGCGAGTTTGAGAGGCCGCAGAGCAACGTGAAAAGTGGCATCGAATGACGGTGAGAAAGAAGACGCGGTAGAAAAGTACGGCAACTTGCACACGTCGACAATAAACACGCGCCGCCCGTGTTTCTCTTCCATTTGCCTCCTCATAAATCCGACATAAAGCCAGAAAGATACAATGCTGTCGAAGAAACGCGGGTTTTAGCTACTACGACAGAGGTACGCTGCCGTTCGTATCGCCTATATTATAGACAACTAATAGAAAGCGTTCAAGCGTTTAACGACAAGTAGAAAATCTTTCGGATTAATTCAATTTATTTATTCTCTATGCTATGCTTGCACTGCTGTTTCAATACGAGAACTTGCGATAATTCTAAAAGCTCAAGTACATATCTTTTACCTAGCTAGGCTTTCGTCGTTCGCCATTCTAACTCTGAAAATAACGATTTAAAATGAATTGTCGACGCCAGTATTTTTACGCAAATGGAAATATCAACCGGTTTAATGATTAATCGGCCTCATCGTCGAAATCTTTCCGCTTATTAAGAAACTTGTACTCGTATGCGACGCCAGGGATGTCTTACTGCTAGTCTAATTGTATTTCCTGGTCGAGTAGTTGTAGTGTTTTGCGGGTGCTCAAGTTGACCGGTTAACTGATCTCCGTCAGCAACCCGATTTAAGGGCTTAGTTAATCGGTTAACCGGTTTAGTTGGTTAACAGGTGCTGCCGGTTGAAAGGATGACCACGCGATACTGCCACTATGCGTCAATTCGACGCGGACCACGTAATCTCAAGCTGGAATGTCTTTTCGAAGAAGCGTTTACCGAAAAATTACTGCGAATGAGAATATTGTTTGTTCCAAATAAGTCCTACTGGCGAATATTTTATATACGGACGTAAGAAAAATACGATAAATGGGAAGAATTTATTAATTCGATAGATCGAAAATAATGCAATTAGTTTTTAATGCGCTAACTTTTTAAGACGACTGAACTTCCTACGGCTGCTCCACCGTTAAATTGATATTTGGCTCGTTATTTCGTCAGCTTCGACGGTTCTGTGTTATTCGATACCCCTTCGATTCACTAATTAGATAATTATTCTATATAAATTTCCTCGCAAATACATGACCGTAACGTACGCATCATACGTTGTTACGGGCACCACATATCCGCCGTCCTTAATTTCAATCCTTTGGTAATCTGAACTTTTTGCCAATATTTTGTTTGAACAACTCGAATCGTATACACGCTCTTACGACATTCGTCAGTCGGCATCGGGTCGATCGACGAAATGGACGAAATAGACGAAACAGACGAAACAGACAAAACGGACGAAACTGACGAAACAGACGAACCAGACGAAACAGACGAAACAGACGAAACAGACGAAACAAACGAAATAGGCGAAACATCATCGTGATCGATCGGAAAAATATAGCGGCAATTTGGTTAGGCTATGCTGCGAGGCGTCCAGCAGCGTCTATCAGCTTTATGGCAGTGGCCACGTCCGCAGCTGGGCCAACCGGTTTGGCCCAATCTCCTAAACAATTACGTCATTCCACGGAATTGCATCCCGTCCATAACTACGTGCATATTGGAGCCGCCGCGCCATGCATCTCCGCGAGGAACGCGACGAAACAAATGGCGTGCCGTGGAAAATGCGAGGCAAATCAGACAATTTCACGGCAGATAATCCAGGATGGATTCGCGAGCCACGTATACAGAGGCGTGCGCGTGTATACATGCAGGTAACTACGACGTCTGATCGTTGTCCTCGTCGACGGCCACGAGTCATTTGGATGATGTAGAGAGATCGAACGTCGCTCGAGAACCGGCTGTTTGGACGAGGAACGTCGGAGAGGGGAAACAACAGGGGAAAGAGTAGGAAAAGGGCGCACGGATTCACTGAGCGTTATGATTTGTGCCTGTTCAGACTTCCGTCAATAATTTTCCGGCAAATTAAGCTCTAAACTCGCCCCCGCCTCGCTCCTATCGTAATTCTCGGAGGAACGAGGCGCTCGGTGAGTCGGACCGAATGCAAAAACTTTCAATTCATCGGCCTCCTTGCCGATCCCCGTGATCCGCACCGTTTGCTCCCCTGCAACGATTATTGTATCTGTCACGAGCGCATGCTGCGATACGTTCACGGTAATTAGTTGCCGTCTTACGATACCGGACGGTTAAAGTCAATGGAAATTCTAATTTGCAGCCGGTTCGTGGCTCATATATATATAAAAGGCCGAGATCAAAAGTCGGGAAGGAAATGGAAAAATGTTCATTCCTGATATATTATTAAATAAATCGACATTGACAATGTTCGTTTTGCCAATTCGTGTCTCCCATAAAGTACATACGTCGTATAATGTTTTATTGTTCTTTTACATTTCTTGCGATACGTACCGTTTGTACGATATGTACATATTTGGCACGTAATCGGCACTATTTGAGATGAAATATTTTCTATATGAAAACGATTATCGTTAAAAGTAAGCACGACGATACTCGTAAATGTCGAGTATACAGCTGATAAAACGATCTATTAATTAACGTATGGTATAGCGCGTTGCGTGTTTGCGACAACATTGCCCAAACAGCGTAGAAGAAACAGTTCGGCAAGGACGTCGTCCTTTCTGTGAAGAAAATAGGAAGAGGAAAAAGGTAGAAAGGGAAAGAGCAGTAAAATGCAACAACGTCCTCGACAGCGTCACGGATCGAGAAATGCGGTCGACTGTGAAAACGGCATGCATCCGTACGAAATGCAGTTGGCCAGAGGTGGTGAAACAGCAGGAAAAATAAAAAAGGGGCCGACGATACAGTCGTGTGCGAGGAGCGTTCGACTTAACAGGATCGCGAAACTTGCTTCTCTACGGTTCCTAGTAGGCGTTTTATCGCGTGGATCGTTCTAACGGCAGAGTTTCCTTAAGAATTATCATAAAAAGTGCACGAAGAAAGTATTTTCTTAAAGCATGGTAACTGCTAACGTTGCAAATTGCGTTCGAAATGAAAAGAATTCCAAGGAATCACGTTGTTTAGTACCTGTTTACTTTGTTGAAATCAGCACTTAATCTTTGACGAATGGTAATTGATAATAGAGTAATGGAGAAAATCGATTGCGATCAATTGTAACTGGGCGATGGTAAAGTTAATTTACAATTAGACGGTGATGGCGAACGAGGTTAACGGTGGAACGACGATTTTCTGTGAAACGATTTTCTGTGTGAAACCTTTGATAGAGAAATTCCAACGCTTGCCGTGTATATCGTGCATGTAACAGGTACGTTAAAAAGAGCAGGGTGCGTCGGTAAGGGGCAATTGGTAGACGCCGAGGATCGTACAATGGACAATGTACATATTAAGAAGGCGAGAAGACGCTTAACGACGCGTGTTGCGATTCGCGTGTCCCGTCCTCTATAGATAGCCGTAGAAAGCACGGCGTGCGTGAGTGTGCGCGACCGAGGACAGAAGGATTTCCGCCAGAGCGTCTCTCGATCATAAGGGGAGGAAGGAAAAAGAAAGGAAGGTGGCGAACGAAATCGAGAACGAGCGCAAGAATGGAACGGAATGAAACGGAATGGAACGAAACGAGAAGGGAAGCAAAGAGCTCCTCGTCTACTCTGAATCCGGCCACGTGCATTGTTCCGCGCTAATTTTGGAGCCCGTTGTCGCTTTGTGCAACGCTTCTATAGGCGGATCGAGAGCGGATCCAAACGCTATCTTTCCACGTCTGCACGACCTCGTGCATGCATGCATGCATGCATGCATGCTCGCGAGTCACAGAGCCACAGAGAAACGTGGTTAAAAAGGCGAGATCGAAAGGGCCTCGCGGACCTCACCGATGCGACGAACAGGCAGGGATTTACGACCGCGTTGAAGCGGTCTGGATTGTTTCGACGTTTATAGAGTAGCTCCGCGCTGCTTAGCCCGTTCCCGTTGTTTCGATGACTGTGCTACTTTCGGAGGATCGCGACCATCCTGTCGTGCAAATCGCGCATGTCTGTCGCTAAATGCTTTCGCGCGCGATTTCTTGATTTTATCCGTTCCAAGCTTCTTTATTCCTCTTCTCTCTTTTACAATAGTTTGATCGGTTTCCTTTCTTTCTTTCTTTTTCTTTCTTGTCTTCCCTTTCTTCTTTTTTTTTTTTTTTTGCTAAATATATTTGGATCGAACCTTTGAAATTTTCTAATATATCAGCCTCTCTCTCTCTCTCTCTCTCTCTCTCTCTCTCTCTCCCTCTCCCTCTCTCATTTCTCGTAGCTTCGTAACTTTAAATGGATTCGTAAACTTCAAAACTTGTTAATCTTCGGCATCCTTGGTCGCGACACGTTGCTTTCCTACTTCGTAGACAATATTGCATTAGCTGCAAAATATTTTATTCGTAACTGTTTGATAACAATTGACAATTGTCGCAACTGAGACGCGACGGCATCCAGTCACGTATACGATAACTTCGAAATATCAAACGAAATACGACGTAAGAGAAACTCGTCTGAATTACCCAGAAATCTAGACACGCATAAATCACGTGATCAGCAACGAACCTCGAATCGTACTCGGAATGGAAAATCAAATTTACGTTCTCGTAGCTGCATCTCCTCAAGATGGAAGCGGGATGATGAACCCACCCCAGATGTATACGTATACAGAGCCGCCTTTGGTAATATCGTTCCATACGATCTGGATAGGCGATCGCATAAATAAGTCAGCGTGGAATCGTCGCGTCGCGCTGGCAATTCTACGCGTTCACAGTCTGCAGGGAGGCAAATCCTTGAGTATATCAAGGAGAAACCATATCCACGGTCGGTGGCGGTGGATCGGATGGAGAAAAGAAAGGAAGAAGGGCAGAAGGGAAGAAGGGAAGAAGGGAAGAAAGGAAGAAAGAGAGACGTTGGTTGGTAGCTAGCAGGTCCCAGAGCAGAGAGAAAACGTGAATTATCCGTGCTCGTCACATATTCCTTTTTATGTGTCCCGCGCCATAAACAGCGAAGGTGAAAGCGCGAAGGGTAGGAGGCTGGCGAGGAGCAGTTTTTGCATGGCCTCCCTCGAGGGTCATCACTCGCACTTCGGGGGTAGTCGGTGTCCAGTTGTCCACCCTCTCGGCCATTCGATCCGGCCTGACAACTGATATTGCGTGATCTATGGCCCCGAGCATTGCACGCCTGGGACAAAACTGCCCCGTACCACCCCCGTACTCGGTCTTCCTTCCAACTTTCCAACCCTCGTCGGGATCAGCAGCGGGTACATCGCCGCGCGCCATCCACACCGGGGAAAACCAGGAACAGTAACAAAGTAATAGATGTCCCCGGACCCGCAATGTCCACTTCGTCAATAAAAAATCACGGCATAATAGAAAAAGAACTCGCGGCCCGTCGCTACCCTCCACGATGTATCGCTACGAACAAGGAGCCCTTGCTTGCAACCATCGTTCCCGCCGGTAGCATGGAGCTGTGCTCTTCAAATATTTATCCACACTTTGACGATCCGCGGATTAACTGGAATCGAGTTTTCTCAGGGTACAGTGCTTCGAATTCTGTCACATGCTTTATTATCGGCCTTTTACTTTTGCTACGGCACGCGAATTTCTATCTCCTCCGAGCTGTCGTTCCAACTATCGTTTTAACAAAAATGTTCATCTCCATAAACATGCAACGAGAGATCTGTCATACTTTTCTAAAACATTTCGCATCTTTTCAACGGTACGACAGTCGATGAACCGTTGACGAAAGCAATCGCGTTTTCTCTATGTTTCGATGAAAACAAAAATTCTCCACAGTTTAGCGAAGAAACGGCAAGAACGGCAAGAACGACAAGAACAGCAAGAACGGCAAGAACACCGGATCGGGCAAACTCGTTTTCGTTTAAGAAGGAAAAAGTAGTCGGGGTTTTGGAGGTGGTCAGAAACCCGTGAAGAAACGTGGGCGAGCAGTGTTCCACTGGGACCCACAGACTACGATACATATTATATTACATACGATGGGTCAGCAATGAAAACTAAGTGCATATGAGAATCCATGGGGTTATAAGGCCGTGGAGGCTAAGGCAGAGAGAGAGAGAGAGAGAGAGAGGCAGGGCCGATATCGGGCCGCGAAATCGAAAAACTCAAAGTCCTTATTTCATGATCGGAACACGTTGGAAGGGCGAAACTCGTTTCGACTTTTTTATGAGCCACGACTATAAAGACGTCGTTGTTAATTTCACCACGGTGAATTATGAACGATATTTATTTTCTCCTGTTTTACCCACTTTACGATTATAAGTGTATCTCCAGGATGCGGAATTTTACAAGCGGAACGCTTCCAAGCAACTGGAACGAAGGAATCTTTGTTCTCCTATTGCCGCCGATTAACGATTAATCCTTTCGCCGATCTGCGCAGATCGGCGAAATTTACGATGGATTTGCTTGCCTTTAATGCCTCGATTTCGAAAGTTTCGCGATTGCTTTGGTTAGATAATCGATCGATGGTTCGTTCGTTATATGGTGATTTTCGAGATCGAGAAATCGAGAAATCGAGCTCGCTTTCAACGATATTACGTCGACCGATATGCAACAGGGGCGAATATTATTATTGCCACGACGATAAAAAATACTTAAACTCGAATAACATTATGGTAACCGAAAATGTAGCGGTAGCAACGTCGATTAACGAGTAACGATTTCTAAAGCTTTCTAACTTTCGTAAGATATGCAAAAAGATTTGAACAGAACGTCCGTAGATAAAGATGATGGCGAAAGTAAAGCGACAAAAAGTAAAGCGTCGGTCGCTTCCGCTCGGCGATGAAATTCTAACCAAATGCGGCGTAAACTTTCGAGATTTTAAAGCGTCCGTCAAATTTATTCGAGGGTCTGTTAAGTGGTCGATATAAATAAATGAATGCAGATCGGCGAAGCAGTCCTGCCCGTAGGACAGATGAAACGTTGAATTTTTCATGGCTGATAAGATCTTGCAGGCGCATCCTCGTAAATGTCCACACGAATTTAGTCGGGGAAGATGGGGTGCGTGGTTTCGCACATCGGAACGTCTACGCTTTATGGCGTGTTCATGGCATATGCAGTTACGGAGGTACGACCGTATCGGAGGCGAAACCTTTATGGAAATTTCGCCTCGTTTCTTTCACCGAGAGACGAGACTTATAGTCTACTGCGTTTCCATCGTCTATGAATTAGTTATGTCTTCGACAGCTAGACTCTTGAACTTGTCGGACATTGTCGGACAACTTGTCGATATTTGTCGATTTCGAAATGGCCGAGATTCTGGACCAATAGAGTGCTCCAATAATCAGATCCTTCTAAAAAATTCTTGTTTAATTTTGTTTTTAATTCGCATAACATTTACTTAGAATCGCGCATGTCCACGAGAGTATCGTTACTGAAAGTAGCTATCGAAATCCTAATGCGATGACGCATTTATGGTTCCGTCTATCGGCGTAACGACGATACCATACGCTTGGAAATTGCTCGACACCGCACGATGCGTCCACTCCGACACGTGCATCTCCTTCATAAAGGGTTCGACGTTAACAAACTACGTAATATTATCGCGAAATATTTTAATTATATTAATGTTTCTATTATTTCGCGTCCTACTCGCGTCCTCTCGTATAAACATTTCTGTAATTTTTAATTGTAATTTGAAAATGATTGTAACTTGAAGTCCTATATTGTATTACATTATAGAGAAAAAGAGGGAAAAAAGGAAGAGGAAAGAAAAGAATTGAGATTAAAACGTTAAGGAAAGAAGAGAGAAATCTTGTCGTTACGAATATATTAGTTGTTTGATATTCGATTAGTTATTCGTAGCAGAAGGCTGAAAGCGGTTTGCTCAATTTTGTTCGATCGTCGACGATCTTTAATTTTGTTGATGCTTTACGGTAGTTTACGGGGACGAAAGGCATTGTTTAGGTTATTGTTGGATTATAGAGTAACGGTAACAAGATTATGCTCGTCCTACTGGGACAGAATTATCTTCCTGATCCTCAACACGTGCGGACTAGTTTCTGTTCCTGGGGGTAGTTAAGGATGCTGCGGGATAGATCCGACCGCACGCTTTATCACAAACACGATATTTTCCTTTCCTGTTATAAGAACGATACGGATAAACGTCAGGGCAATCTGGTACGTAATTCGTAAGTGCTTTATCAGTCAAAGCGATCCCCTGAGTCGCGAACTCTCGAGTATCGATCCGACCTGCGATGCTCTATAGAATTAGAATTTTCGGTCACGTACAGCGGGTACGGGACTGACGAGTTCTCTTGAAAAATGATTAAGAATATATGTAAGTAAGTTGCCGGCAACGACGAATCTCAAGCATGGAAAAGTTGTCGCGGTGGATAAAATGGATAAGTAGAAGCAACGTGAAAGAAACAATCTTAATCTTATTACATGTAAATATAGTGGGTGGTATGTCGCGATGTGAACAACCAAAGCGTATTGCATTTCAGGTGACAGGAAAATCCGCTCCAGCGAACCGACTCGTTTTCCAAACGAAAGAAATCACACGGCAATGAACAGACCGGCGGGAAACTTGTCGTAATGACACTTAAGTAAACTTAAGTAAGGCGCGTGGTATCGAGCGTTCCACTCGATATCCCCGAAAACGAAACGTCGAGCGGTCGGTCGAACCTTTGCAAACATATACCGGGTTTAATAGCAGATCCTCGAGGGATCTTAACCATTTACAAGATTCGATACAACCTTACAGTTTCTCGAGCCACTGTATCGAGACATCTCTCCTCTCTGAACCCTTTAGAAGCCCGCGCATTAAGTATACTCGTATAAGTCTTTGGCCGGGGTGAATTGAGGCCGTGGACTTGGAACGTTTAAGCGCTTTCCAGCTCGATCGGCCTGCAACATCCACAGTCCTCTATTGGTCCCTGCTCGTTCTACTCCTTCGACGAGCGCAACTAGCGAGTTCCTCGAGTCGAAATTCTCTTCAGACATCCACCTTAGCGGCGTCTGCCAATAAAAGCTCCGCTCCTACGGAGAGTGTGTCCGGTGTAACTCGGTGATCTCCAACTATCCACCGGGATTACCAACTATTCTCGAAGACGGGACCATCGGGGATTAGAGCTGCCGCTCCCTTCCGACCAGCGCGCCCGGTTCCATGGCCATCGAAATCTCTCTTTCCCTCGTGTTTCCTCTGGCTAGCTCCTTGTCCCACTATCGGCGTTTCGAGCTGGTTGAACGGGCGACGACGCCCGCACCGGCGAGGCGCAGGCATGGCGCGGGCGAGACGCGGGCGAGGCGCGGGCGCGGCGAGCCAATATCAATTATAAGAGAAGACAAGAGCCCCGCAATCACGGCTGGCCAGACCTTAACGGATCAGAGGTCTTTCGGCTCGCCGTTCTGCGGGATCACCAGTTTTTAGATAAGAAATACTTCAATTAAGGCTGCTCGCTCACCGCTGCCGCTGCCCACCAGCGACGAGACGCGCAACGCTGCCGCTTTCGGATTAGTCGAATATAAAGCCGCACTGGGGGTTGGCGGATGCAAGCGTGTGTATGGTGCGACCACCAACGAAACAGAACCAGCGGCCGTGAAAGAAATCGAAGAAAGTGAAGAAAATTTGTATGCAGGGAACCGTATATTCCTGACGTTCTTCCAATTTCTGGTAAATTTCTGACAAGTTTTTCATTTAGGGAATAAATGGCGTAATCAGAGATCCGTGTTTGTCTAATGATTCGATGATCGGTATAGAAAATGTTTCTTTATAATTTACGATTAAACGTTTGAAAAGGGAAGAGGCAAAGGGGACTAGAGAGAACGTTTAGTTTTAATTAATTTCGCGATCATTTGTCTTTGGATTTATTTTAAGCCTCCTGAGAACGTTTCCAGAGACTACGACGCCGTTCAGTTTCACCCTATTTCCGCACCCTTTTTATACATGTCCCTTCGGCCCTACGCATCTGACAAGCTCCGTCTGAGACTCTCGATACTCGAACATAAAAATCAACTTTGTCCCAACACGCCATAGGGGATTGGCATTGCTCTCCACACGCAAACGCGTCCATCAACATCCATGAAATATTAAACAATAACAGTTCTTTCGTCTACGATCGTACAAATAGCCGAACCTCACGATACTCCAACGATAAGTGAATTTAGAGTGTGATTATATCCGCAACGTACTCGTACTTTGAGAAATTGCCAACAAGGATGCTCGTTTTTTCAAACTAGACAAATTTACGAGAGAGTCTAATATTAACAAGTACGTTCAAGTAACGAGTATTTGTACGAGTGTTTCGACGGAGATTGGTAATAAGATAAAAACGATCTGGCGCATCCAATCCTCGATTTCGCATCTAAATTTCTATTTTCTTCGCGTAACGCATCTCGCTGACTACTTCAAGTGCGAAAGAAGGGAGGGGGGGGCGGCTATTAAGATACAGACGTTACGAAATCGTATCTAAAACACGATTACGTGGTCGAAATATTAATTTATCTTCGATATATCTTCCGAGGGACAAACAGACAAATCATCCGCAACTTGAGATTCCCGCAGAAAGACGGCTCGATTCACCGGGATTATTAACTTGTTTCAGCGTTTCAGCGTTTCAGCGTTTCAGCGTTACCGCGTAATTGGCCGCGTGCATTAATGCGGCCGAAGCCGCAGATACACGCGTCGCATTTCAAATTTCCCGCCGCGCCGTTCCGTCTGAATTTTTAATACGCGTCGGTTCAACGAACGACCGCGGGGCCATTCGATCGATTCGTCCCGAGAAATGATTGGCAAGTTTTAAATTGTCCCATAAATATAACCAATGCATCAATAATGCATCCGCGCTATCAATATATGGACAGAGCAGGACGGGAGGGAAGAGAGGTTATGTATCAAAGTAATGGCGGTCTGGATGTGCCTGGTCAGGGGATCACGGCGTTTCCGGGGGAATGCGGGGCCCCATATTGCGGCCGAAATGTTTCATCAAATATTTAGGCGGCACCGTGCTGCTATCAGATACGCTTCAAAATTCATGTCGATCGCCGCGCCATGGTCGACGATTGAAAAGCACCCGTTCCGTTAAACCGTTCACGATATTGCATCCGCAATGATTTACCATTGCTTTATACTCGCTAATGGTCGATCCTAGTTTCGTTCTCCTGGCTTTTTCTCTCTTTACGAAAAATTTGTCCCCCCCCCCGCCGCTCCCAGCTGTCTGCTTTAACGTCGAACGCAGATATTAAATCGCTCCGTCTTTCACTGTAAGTCTTTCGTTCGGCTTTCAGTTCGCGTTCAGCCGATGTTTTGTCAATTAGCGAAAATTGAACGATAAATTGGCGAGTTGATTGATCGACGAAACATCGCTCGTTCTCGGAACGATACGTCGCGTTTCGCGAGATTGCTTTTGAGATGCCGAACAATTGGTAAATCTGACGACTACGTTTCCACACGTGAGATCATGCGGCTGTGTAAAATCGTTAACGACCACCACTAGCAGCCGCCGTTCTACGTTCCATCTCAAGCAATTAACCTAAATCTTTCCTCGATTCTTGTAACATTTCCTGTGTGCTTATTAGAGCGAGGCAATCGCGACAAGGGAAGAAGATATGTACGAAGAGGTGGCGTCGCGTTTGGCCTCATGCTCGTCATACTCTCACGGCGCTAAACGATCGCGATCGCAGGCTTAACGAGTCGCGATGCAAATGCCGCGTATTGCCTACCCAGGACACGCGTGAACAGGGTGGCGATCGGCGGATATTGAATTCCAAATTCCTCGATTATCGGTGCTCTATTTGTTCTACTAGCTGGCACCGAGGCACGTAGCCGCGATCGGCTTCCCGCCACTGAAATATGTCGTTTGCGGTGACGTGAAGGTACGCGACGAGTGCGTCGCATATGTAATTCCTACTTAGAGTCGGCATTACGGTAATATACGGCGCATTAACCAAGTTTCTACCTTCGACTCGCTCGACCGCCCTTTCTCTTCGCCCTACCCCTGCCACCGCCGCGCCGCGCCGCGCCCGCGCCGTCTCTCTCCGCGTTCGCCAGCCCCCGTTCACCGTCCTCCACCTCCTCGTCATCCTCTTCCCGTCGCGTCGATGAGCTTCACGTGTTCGTTTCATCAGGTGTTTTCAGACTTCTCACCGGATACGTTTTACGTTTGTGTAAAACGAAAGAGAGTATTCTTGTCGTGCGAGACCAGTGGTTGATGCAACGCAACGCGACGCGACGCAACGCGACGCTAAGATTCTCGTAACACTCGTGACCGACCAATCTGCAACTTATTCCCCTTCGAGGCGATCGATCCTTCGGTCTGCGTATCGTACACCGAACTATAGACGATACGCTATGAATTATTTGAATATCATCATACGAACGTCACCGATGCTCGAAGGTGTAGCGTGTAACGTAATGTCGACCGACGTTCGTAAGCATCGGGCCAGCTAAGTCGAATTTTAATAACGATCTGGATGGTCCTGAATTTGACCGATGAATCGATAATCAGAAGTAACTAGCTTCTCGAATAAGCAAAAGTTACTAGCTTCTCGAATCTACAGAACGTATCGTTGCTTGATTCGTAACTTCTTTTTCTTTTATATTAATTGATAGCCGACTGGACGGCTATCGATTCGCTTCTTTCCGATCCCCTAAATTTAACAACGGAAACCAGGCCCTCAACTCTCGACGACGTTGCAGAATGTCTTTCGAGTAAACCGATTTAGCGCGTCCCGTTATCCCAATTTCGATGCTTTATTTATTCTTTATTTATTCAGTTTGAACGCTTTAAAGGCTAACTATGCCTGATTTACTGTGTCTTTCTCGCTCGTTCTACACACGCAACTCTGACAAGTATAGCCTTTGACCTTCCCTCTTTACGGTGGTTAAGCACTATTCTCCGGGTTTGAATTATCGACCTAGCTTCTACGTACGTGGCTGGTCGTTTATACGTGTAAAGTTCGTTTGACTCTTCTGTGCAGAAATTATTATTCGTAAAATGAACGAGGCCAACTTGCTCTTTGTATATACATATGTAAATAGTTTGTTTTCTGCAACGATAGGAAAATACTACGATATAGATTAAAGACGTTATACGCAGCTTCAAAGATGTAGATAAATGTATATATGTACAACGCCGGAACCAGGCCAGGTAATAATATACCGACCTGTAATATATACGTGGTGGCTTCGGTGTTGAGAGATTCAGAAGGGAAGCTTTCAAGGATGTCGTATTATGGAGAGAAGAAAAGCAACTGTAGAAATTGGCGTCTGATAAATCGAAATAATTGAAAAGTTGTATTTATATTTAAGAAAACGTACTAAAAAGATGAAGTACTAAGGGATAAAAGTGAGGAGGACGAAGCGAAATGTTGAAGTTATCGAGCCCGAAAAGTAGCAAATAATTTGAAAGGTAAATGGTCGCGCGATCCGTTAACCGTACGAGATATGGGAAGGCCGATGCTGTAAAACGGTATATCGACGGGAACGATACCCCGGGAAAATATCAAAGGCACGATGCAACCAAGCACTCGTCAATTCTGAGAGGGAAACCGTGTATTCCATGATTCTACGCGGGCCAGCCACATCGTATCACGATCCGTCTGTCTGGCACATATTCCCTGTATATGGAACCATACCATAACTGTTTGTCAAATGTGCTTTTTTGCCGTGACTCTTCCCCACGGAGACCTATAGCCGAGTATCGGCATTGTCGTTGTCGATCGATCAAATTTCGCGCGCTAACAGGTGTCATGGAGTCCGATCGGTGACAGGAACAAGTTTTTCTACTCAGCCATGTTTCGATAAGAAACGCGATCGAGCAGCGCGATCGATCATGCGAAATGAAAAATACCCGGAAACGGGACGAGTTACAGGACATCTATCCGTAGCTCGCTACTTGTCTGCCTAAAAGTAAGCGATATCCACAAAGGGAAGAGAACGTAATAGCGTGTTGCGCGATTCTATGTTTCCAATGCTGCAAATAAGTCCGACAGTCGTAAAATTTATGAATGGCAAACGACGTAGGAATCAAAGGAAGTAACTATATCGTAAACGAATCGTTTATCGTTCGTAGATTGCCGAATATCGTTTGAAATTCCACCGAACTCGAGAAGATCGAGCACAGAGAAATTTGTATTTCCGATCGAATTGTTAAATTAACTACTATTGCGAAACGTTACGTTTCGTTCGATAGTTGATCGTGGATAAGCGATAAAATAATGCAAAGACGAGTCCGTTCGCTTGTTCATAGAAATTAATGGATAATTCCTTCGAAATAACAATTTCTAGCCAAATGAGATAACTTGTTACTTAAGAAGTAATCGTCTTTCGAATAGTTGATTTGAAACGACGCTCAAGCCCGATCACGAGGAATTATTCACCAGGCTATCGTTCACGGATAAAATCGAGGCGATATAAATTTCGGTATTCAAGCCACTCCTTCATAGTTCAGCCTAATAGTCGGCACGTGAACGGAAAGGAAACGAAATTCCCACAGCGAGCGGGAGCGGGAGCGGGTAGCAGTCATCGTCCGAGATCCAGTACAACGGCTTGCCTGTCATCGTGTTATTTTTCCTAAAATCGCCATTCGACACCGCCAACAAAGAGAATTTTCATCGTTCGCGATGCTCGCCGATGTAGCGTCCTTTGCTCGCATTCTGATCCTTCCACATGCGTGGAATGGAAAGCCACCAACCAGCCTGTCGCCCTGTGGGCATGTCTCCAGACGAACATACACGCTTAACGTCGATATATTAGACGCCTGACGGGCTACCAGAGAGACGTTCGACGTCGTTGAAACGAATGTGACGTTTCCCTTAAACCACTCGGTACCCCACTCTATGAACGTTCGAAGCCATTTACATGAACGGACGCAGAGGATTTGAATTATTGGCTCCGCGGTTCCCATTCTTCGTAATGTTCCAGCTGCTTCTCTTTCTTCCTGTTGCAGTTGCAAGTATGTTGCGCGCACGCAGCTTCGTCGGTGGCAATCGGCTTAATTTTTATTTTGCAAACGAGTTTACTTCGTATCGCAAATAATTTTAACTGTAATTGGGAATGATAAGTTTCCAAAACATGCGAGAGATAGTCGGGGAAAACAGAATAATACCTATCTTTAAGTAGATACGGACAACTTGATAATAGATCGGACGCTTGATATATAGTTTGAGAAATCGAAGCGCTACTTTCAAGCAGATACACGTCAATCTTTTACGAATTAGAATTTTTCTTTTTCTTCTTTTCTCCTTGCTTTTTTCCTTTTTTTTTTTGCCAGAAACAAAGATACTAATTTTTTAAGATCTTTCTTTTCAATCTGCAAAGTAGAAACTGCATGTGTATATTAAGAGTTTCTTTAACATGACAATGCGTTTCAAGCATAACGTGTTGTTGTTAACAAATACGCGGTAAAGCGGGATAACGAGCGAATAAAACGAGATCTAGGCTAACTTCCAGGTTATATGGAAAATTTATCGAATGATAACGATGATTGCACGAGAGATATCGATTATCCATGTTGGCAACATGGTCTGGCGTCGTGTTCCGTACGTTGGATTGTTAGAAAAGAAATGAGGCTCATCGCAGATGTGAATTCTGTGATAATTACGGATTCCCTTAATCCCATCATGTTCATTCCTTACTTGGAATCACGCATGACGGCATGCGAGCATATGCAACAATTGCATCGTGCATCGACTGGATTAGAATGGCCGGGTCATTGTGATTCCTCGATTCCTCGATTGGAGAGGAATCGTAATGACGGGTCACGCGCGCTTTTCGTTTTTCACTGTAAACACCAGGAACGGTGATACGTGTTTCGTTAGTCGAACACGGCGACGCCCCGAGCCGCGTAAACGATCAAATTACGATGACACGTGTTGACGTTCGCGATTGAATAAAAGAATTGCGTATGTATGTATTATCGATCTGCAAAAGAGACAAAGAAAGAAGAAGACAAGAGAAGGAAAGGGAAAAGGAAGAGGGAAGAAGAAAGAAGCAGTTGAATTATTAATTATTTTCTAATACGCGACGAGTGACGTTACGCGATTTAACAGAGAGAAGATTACGACCGGAAGATTGTTTCAACCTTTCTGTAAACAACGTTTCATTGTTACGCCAATGTTATAAAAGGGACAGAAATTTGTCTTTTAAAAAGAGACCAAAACAATCTACCTACAGAACATAACTTCCGAACTTCCGATTGTATATTCGCGAACTCGCAAATTAATCAACCAAAGAAGAAACCGAACGAGAAAGAAGACAAAAGTTAACCGCGTTCGGAAACGCGGCTGTGGCCTTCCATTTACTAAATCATTCCATTAACCGGTCCAAAATATTCCCTCGCCGAGTGGCCAAGTATGGCTGACTTTAATGACCGTGCTTAAGGGATGAGATGGACGAACGGGTCATTTCGCGAGGACATTTATAAATGACATAGCAGCGGGACCAGAGCGGTATAACCCGACTTGGCTGCCGCCCTGTTCCGGTTAAAGAGGAAGCGGGGGTTGCGACGCCCGCCACGGGCAACACGGAGGGAGAGGGGAGGGGGGCCGCGCAGATCTGAATCGGCCAGGGAAACTCTCAGGATAGTGGTTTTAGATACATACCCGTGTACATAGTTGGTGCACACAGACGCGACCATGCACATTCGGAGGTTGCTTGGTAATGGCTTCGGTTTATTAATGACCGGTCAGCTGAGTTAGCAACCGGCGTGTATTCCACGCGAACCGCCACCCCTCACGCACGCCCACCGCTCCCACCCCCGACCGATCGTAAAACGTGCTTCTATAGAGATACGAGAGTTTCCTAGCTTCAAGAAGACCTCCACCGAGGATTTTGTCTTTTCCTACCTTTGTCGCTAGTTCTCGTAGATCGACTGTCTATGTTTATGCATACTGAATACGCGTATGCGTTCTAGAAAAATATGCAAATACTTATTCGCAGTTCATAGGATCAGGACAGTAGATAGGATCGATATCGAAGAAACGGTTTGCGCTGTTGTACTTGGGGAGAAGTTTTGGCACGAAGAGGGATTATGTACGCATACTTTCTTTATATCGGAATGGTTTCATTTCTACGGTTTAACGATAATACCTAACCTTTGTGTTTTATAGAACGTAACGTGTACGCTATTATTTTATTAAGTATCCTGTGTTACGCTAAATTTTCCGCTACACTACGTCCTCTATTGATCTTTTAAAATATACGATTTCACGCCTTACATGCACGTAGGTATACAGGTTCCGTAAAACTAAGCACGGTTTTTTACAGACAAAAGTATGGTCAATTTGGGTTAAGATATTACCGTTTAAAGTCCTTTTTCTAAACGTTTAAGGGAAACGCTTCACTCTGTTACAGCAATTTAAACTTCCAATTGTAAAAAAAGAACCTGTATTACATGCCTGTTTCTTCGTTTAAAGTCTTCTTTATCTTTTTTTCCAGGCAATTTTCTTCCATTTTCTTTTCTTTTCCTTTTTCGTTCTTCCTCTTTTTTCTTTCTTTCTTTCTTTCTCTTTTTTTTCTTCTTTTTTTTTTTTCTTCGCAAAGCAGCTCTATATTAAAACCCAATGCGTAGACATAAGTGGCAATAGCTTGTAGTCAACAGTGTTAGCTGCTAGAGATAAGAATATGCTGAGGAGTGCAATACAATAAATGTAAGAAATGTAAATCGAAAGTTCGTCCAAAGCCGAAAGGCATGGACTAAATAAATAATAATAATAATAATAACAACAACAACAACAACAACAACAACAACAACAACAACAACAATAATAATAATAATAATAATAATAAATAATATATTAAAAACCGTAGAGCAGGGCAATAGAGCGGATTATTCGTTTGAAGGAGGGAAGATGTAATTTAACGGTTCAAACTAATAATAATGAGAAGAGATCGAACAATTGTCATTTATTAGGAACATTCGGTCGTTATTTGCTGCGAATGATTTAGGTTTCCGTCGGAATGTTCTGTATAAGTACGTACGTACACTCAAGTTTCTTCGCAGTCGGAGAAAAAGCGGCAAGCACTAGCCATCCATCCGGGTGATTTCTCTTCGGTGATTAATGATTATGAGTCGGGTATATTAGATCTTTACTATGTAGCCCCTTCGAAGTATCCGGCCTCCACGACCACAAATTATCTAGCAATGTCTTGATTGCGCCAAGAAATATAGAAGGGCGACCATTATTCGCCTTGTTTTTTTCTTTTGCCAGCCCACGCACTCTCCGACCACTTTGACGTTCGATACCTTCGCGACTTACATTAAATTATTATACTTGGGCTTTGTTCCGCCCACTTGCAGGTGTCCCTGCTGTACGTGACTATACTATACTATATAGGTTTTGATGTTCTTTTCACATAGAGTTGAATTATTTCGAGTCGTGACACGTCGATATGTGACACGATGTTGATACGCGCGTAAAATTCTAATCGAAGCAAAATTTGTTAGCTTTTTAACAAATATGTAGAACGAGCTGATGCTAATATTTATGATCGGTGGTATCGTAGTACCTATTCGTCGCGCGGCTGAGAAAATTCACGAAATCAATTCGTGAAATCAATTAACGAAAGTATCAAGGTGTATCATAAGGGGTTGGAGTTGTAAGGGAGGAAACAAAATTAAATTGGACAGACAGCATCAAACCCCGGGCCAATGAATCAGTCGTTCACCGACGCCACATTACACGACACGACACGACACGATAGCCGAGACTTCCGTCAAAATTCGCGGCACACGTGTCGCGAGCTGGCTGCGTCGCATTTACAGGGAAAATCGTCTGCACGGATAAGTGACGCGATATGGCAGCTTGATCAGGTCGGTCGCATCGCGCATATTCATGGGCCACGTCTTTCTAATGAAGCTGGAATACTCGCGAGGCAGAGGGGAGATTTCTATCGAGCGATAGGATTGATGTCGCCGTGAGAATCTCAGATGAATAACCTTGCATTGTGACGGCACAATGACACCACGATCGTTTGCCAGCGAGGCCTTACCGTTATGCTGCTCCGCCGCGTCCCGCATAGCAATTTCTTCTTCTTCTCCTGCTTCTCAAACTTCTTCTGCTTCTTCTTCTCCTTCTTCTTCTTCTTCTTCTTCTCCTTCTTCTTCTTCTTCTTCTTCTTCCCCTTCTTCTTCTTCGTCGTCGTCGTCTTTTTCTTCCTTTCCTCCTTCTTCCTCTGTTTCTTTTTCTCCTTTCACTTCTGCAGTTTCATTTGAATATCCAGCTACCTCCGTTTGTTTTTCCAATGTGTACACATTATCCGTTTAATTACTTGACTTTGCTGCAGCGAGACGCTGGAGGAAAATTTTAGAGAACATATTTTATTCAAAGTTTTGAAAGTTGTGTACCGTCTTTTTTTTTTTTTTTTTTTTTAGGGAATTCTATGCATTAATTTTAGTAGCTTCCAATTTTAGTTTTATATCTCTATCGTTGTCTCATCGCACGTTTGTCCCATTCCCTAAGCGTTAGATTTCTATCTTCTATTTAGATGGGAGCAACCATTTTGCCAATAATCAAATTGAATAATTAAAATTGTGTCGTCGCAGACGTTTCCATAACGCTATAAAACGATTAGATTTGCATTCGTTGGCCGAGTGTTTCGTCATACTGCGAATAATAAATGATATTTGCGATTAAAAGAAGAAAGAATCTTCGACAGAGAGACGTCACTATTGTTATTGTCGTGGGTTGGCCGCCGGGCTAATTAGGAATTATTTACCGTCGACGACGTATTTGCGAGCATCGCAGTGCTCGCACGTTCGTCGTGCTGGGTTCGCGTTTTAATTTCAGCACGAAAGGGCGTGGGCTGGAATGAAAAGCGGAAGAAGCATCGGGTCTGCGTATGCCGAAGACGCTTCGTTGGATCACGTAGGTGTTGCTCGTTGTCCTGGTGCCCATCGTAAATATAGAAGCGGCGCCAGATACAGTAAATTTCGTAGCGCCACACTAGCATCGTTTTGTTCCTGAAAACGATTCGAACGATCTTGCACTGATCGATGCGACCGTGTATCCGACAATCGTAAGTGTAGGAAATTGGCAGGCAGGCGAGTTGATTCGTACAAGTGGAAAATATCGAATAAGGATGACGGAAGATGATAGCGTGGTACACGAAACTAGAATAACGATAACATTTATAATGTTAGGATAACATTTTCTTTTTCTTTTTCTTTTCCTTTTCCTTTTTCCTTTTTTTCTTTTTTTTCTTTTTTCTTGTTTATCGTTAGACGACACTGGGTATTTTATCTTACCTTAAAAATTCTTTTCCTGATGAAAATGTTGCCAAGAATCGGAATTAGTTATTATACAGGTACGTAAATTAGCAATTACGTTCTCGATGATAAAGCGATAATAAATGTATTGCAACGGCGAGAGGATGTTACGCTTGCAGAAACAATGTAATAGACAATTAACCTGAAATCGACCTCGGTTAAATCTGCGTGTCATGGTTTCATCAGTTTCTGAACAAAATTCTCTGGCGCGTTGTGCGTCAAGCTGAATAAACGGAGCGTCCCGTCTCGAAACTCGAGGAAAATTTTGCTCATAGTTGGGTTCAATTAATTTCTCGTGGGAAGCGTAGCGAATTGAACGCCATAATGAGAACAACGCGATTGCACCGAAGCACGGGGAAGAAACATGGCTGGCTGAAATAATTGTTACATAAATCGCGGAAAGTTTTGGTCATGTTGAGCTCGAGGAAGCTTCGCACCGCATGTACAAAGTGTTCTTAAAATACAGATTATTCTACTCAACTTTAACCATTAAGAACGTTCTTTCTATTCGATTGGAAAAGACAAGCGGATTAAGATTTATATAATTTTGGAAAGCTCGTCATTCAACAACGTAACGATTTAACAAGATACAATTGTATTGCTGTGTACGTACTGCAGAACCAACGACCACCACGAAATCTTTGTACGACAAAATAAAATTGCTCGATTATTTGGGAGCGAGGAAGGTTCTATAACAGATATTTAACGGCAGATATAATTTTCCAAGAAATTTCAATGGCATCGCACGGTTAACATAGCGTACGTTTATAACACGTTTACCGGTTCGGTTGGTCGGACCGAGTGCATTGTGGAAAGTTTGCTTGGAAGCACGGTAGAGTTACCCTATATAACGCGCGCGCGAAGAATGGAAGTCGACGCGGACTGTTTGAGCACAAGGAATGAAATCTACAGTGCGGTAAATTAAAGTGCTCTGTTTTAATGCTGTTATAAGAGTTACTGCCCCCAGGCCTGCCTCTTAAATCTTGTCCAGCTACCTATCCTAGGTTACTTCTTATTCCGCGCTCCCCCATTGTCGCGTATTCTTCTGCCTTCCGTTATAATTGCATTAACACGCCGCCTAGAAGCCGCGTTGAGAAATACTCGCGAGAAGTGCTCGCGGTAAATTACGGACTTTCCGCCATTCCGTTCATGCTTCGATGAGAAACTGATACAGCTGTTCTCGGTTACGTCAAAACGGTAAAAGTTTCTACCTTGTGGTGGCACTTTGTAGTGTAGCCGACTTTCTTTCGAATATTTCATCTACGTCTTCCTCTTCATTTTTACGTCCTTCAATTTTACACTCAATTTTACACATTTTAGATTTTTCGTTCATTTGTTTCGTTCGTTCCTGTTTCTGTTCCCTATCTTTCTGACTTTTGCAAATTCCTCCATTTTTTCACAAGATTCCAGCTAATAACAATGTATGCATGTAACGTATGTATGTTGCGCAACATGTACGTTATTGTACGGTACGTTACGCAAGCTGCATTTCCAATAAAATCAGAAATATCGTAGAGTAAAGTATTCTAATCATTACACGTAACCATTCCTCGTCAAGGTAAAGAAAAGATTCGCTATAGATATCGTTTTATTTAACGCTCGATCGATGGTTGCGAACATCGTCATGGGAAATCAGCGTGTTCTTCTGTTGCCGGATAGTTACCGGCCGCGAGATTCATCCGAGAACGGCGGACGAAGGGAGCGTGAAGCCGTCAGTCGAGACATAAATAAAGCGAAATTTAAGGGCGCGGAGGCAGCCAGCCAGACGGGCAGGTAGCGCGCGGGAACGGGGCTGAAGTGTATAATTACCGTTGTGCAAGTTGCCGTAGTTCTGTTCAGTTCTGTTCAGTTCTGTTCAGTTCTGTTCAGTTCGGTTCCAGTCTGCGCGCTTGAATTATAAGTTGCGAAGGAAGACACGAATTAGGCGCGGGACCTCGGATCTAACGACTCGAGAGCCAACGTTCCTGGATAATCTGCGTATTAATTTCGCCTGCCAGCACACCACGTCACGTCTATCAGTTATCGCCCAATTACCTCGTCTAGATTACTTTTTTACGCTTAGTCTGTTCAACGTATATATCTTTAATTGCGAACTACGAGTAGCTGGAAACGTGCAACCTGAACATCGGATACATTCGAATCATCGATGAGGTTTTTGGTTTGCGCAAGGTGTCCCCGTTGTACCGTGTACCGTGCTACGATCGCTGATTCTCCATAAAGATCAAATCGCTAGGAAATAAGTACGAGGTAAGAAGTAGCGTAGAAAACGGAACAGTTTGTCGCCAGAGTGTTTGAATTTTTGCATTTAGCTTTCAACTCTCGACAAGTTTATTAACTTTCCAAGTAAGCGACTCTCTCAACCGAATTATCTAATTATAAGGGGAGAAAATCGAACGCTTGGAAGAACTCTTGGTGGAGGTTTTACCAACTATGTTAAAATGTTTGTTCGTTTGTTCGTTTCACGGCGATAGATGTTTCATCGAAACCTAGAGATCGAAAGAAAAAGGAAAGGAAAGGAGAGAGAGAGAGAGAGAGAGAGAGAGAGAGAGAGAGAGAGAGAGAGAGAGAAGGAGAGAAGCATTGTAAAAAAGTTCTTTCTCGCTGGACCCTAAACCGAGATCCGTGACACGCTCGGTTTTCTCGGCCATCGATCTTGACCCTCTCAGGGGCAGCTAACCGAAGAACTTTCAGATCCGACTACCCCTTATTCTCGCTTGTTCAACTTTGAGAACGACGTTGCCAGTCTTCGATGTTCGTCGCGACGATTTCGCGGCAACGGATTTAACCACGTATCTGGACACTGCCTCGCGTAATTAAATCGGATATTATTGAAATTTCACAAGACGCTGGTCACTCTGTTACCACTTGACAAAATCGAACTTGACAACGAACGGGTAAACGGATAACCGGGTAAACGTAGAAAAATGTAGAATAAAATTGTATGCAATTTCATCGCGTGAAATTGTAAAATTGTAAAATCGCGAAAGAAACGCTTATAATCTAAAACTCGTGCAATCGAACTTGTCAACTGACAAATACGTATTGTTAGTAAATTATTGGATAGGAGGATTCTGTGTATTGGTAAAGAGAAGCAAGAGAAGAGGCGTTTACAGGGTAGGGAGAGCCGCTAAGTGACTAATTAATTGGCGATAGCCTTTCACCGCGGCGCGGCGTTATTAATGCCCCTGAAAATAATACACGCTCGTGGTAGACCATTAAAACGCCAGAGGTGAATTTACAAGTCGCGAGGCGCTTAGTTTACGACGACTCGCTTAGGCCTTAGGCCGAGGTAGCTCGAAGCGTTGGCAACGATCCCTGTTTTCTTGTCGCGCCTTCTCGACCGCTTGACACGTTCGACCTGGGCCTGGAACACAAGGCCACGGCCCTGGATTCTTTCGCGGTGAGGATTTCACGCCGCGTTATGGATACCAGATTACGCGTTTGGCACCCGTCGCGTCGCCGCCGTGCCGCGCCGTAACACTGCTATCGATTAACAGTAGATTCCTTTCCTTCGTTACATACCTAATACTAGCATTGCCAAACGATCGTTTATCGAACGATTAGCCGACCATCGTTTAGAAGGTTTTTAATTCCACTTGAAAGTATCGTGTAAACAGTATCCGATTCGAACGAATTTCTCTTGCCAATACGAAGGAAGTTGAAATAATTTTTAATAATAAGGTTGCGAATTTCTTCGCGAATTGTTTGTCTATATTGTTATCTCGCGATGCACGAACGGTTAATAATCGATCGTTTCGAGGTCGACGATAATTCTTCTTGCATCTCGCTCATCGTCGGAGGTAGATGCTTCGTCGAATTGTCGCGTAGATTCGCACTTGCTGGTAGCGTACGTGTCAGATCGAGAAAAAGTCCCTTGGCGGCGGCAAGCTAGCGTTGGCATGTTGATCAGCTGTCGGGACACGGGACGTGGAAGCTGGCGGTTCTTATCTCGCCAGCAATAACGTTGACCTATCGAACTGGACGACAGGGGTCGATCATTGATCGGCCAACTCGTGATTTTTCGAATCGTACGAATGTCGATCCTAGCGGACCGGTTCGGTTCAGTTCGGTTCGGTTCGGTTCGATTCGATGCGATTCGATTCGATTCGATTCGATTCGGTCATCTTCCGTTGCGTGGAATGACGCGCGTCACCAACGACATCGAGCCAGATAATCTTTTGATTTGTAAGCGGGCTTCCGTGAATTACCGATATCTTGTCGGAAAAACAGTGAATGGAAACTTGATAAATATATAGACTGATTAAAGCGATAACGGAAGGTGTGTTCTCTTTTGAAATTTAACTTGTAATCTGCGATTGTTTGTGGCATGTTCGCGAGATAAACGTACTTGGGTAAGTTCACGGATTTGTCAACAGAGAGATATGTATCTTGCTTGATTGCTCGTTGAATTATTCCACTTATTCTGAATGTTGCGCCATTCTGTTAGATTCTGTTAGATTCTATTCGATTCCACTGAAATTCTATTAAATCGAATTGTTAATCGGCTCGAGTTTCGCAAGGTTCGCGTCCTTCATTCGCGACACAATTCGACGAACACGGTGAACGGATGCAGGGGAAGGAAGCACCTGCCACCCCCGGCTGACTCGGAATCTTTCCCGGCTGGCCGGTGATGCATGACGGGTCGACGTAGGATTTATGAGCGCGTCGCGCGCCCGCCAACGGTCCATTTATTCGATATCGGAATATGGAAATATTAGCCCGCTGATGTCTCGGGTTACTCCGTGGGATCCCTACTCACCTTGAATCCGTAATACTCCCATGGGCGAAGCCCGCATATCCGTTCCACTGCTCCGTACTACCTCCTCTCGTCCTCTTGCAGGGCCCCACGCTCCTAATATTCGCTCTGTCGACCGCGAACAAGTTTATATTTGCAAGCGGGAAGTGTCACTTTATAGCTTCTCGCGGAAACGCTCGAGCCTAGCCCTCTGGATCTGGTTCCCCTCGAAGAAAAAGAAATAAAGGAGGAAAATAAGAGGAAGGAAGAGGGGAAAGAAGAAAAGCAAAAAGGGAAGAAACGAAGGAAAAAGGGAGAAGGAGCTGGTCGATAAGCGGAACGTATATATCGTTGTTGGCTTGGATGTTTGCAGCGGATTTTTCAGGGTGCTACCTCGAAGGGGAAATTCTCTGTACATATACATATATATGTAGGTACACACACGGATAAATGTCAAGCGAACGTCTTCTTGCCGGAATATGAAATGAAGCGACGAGAAGCGCTATACGGGCTGTGACCTAATCGGGACGGGTAAAACGCGCGTAGAATTCCGCTCTCGCTCCATATTTTTCAGCGAGTTGGCTGTCGGTCACCGTAACCGTTTAGCGCTATAGCTTTGTGAATGGAAATTGTTGGCCTCGCGCGAGTTGCCACCCGCTGATGCTATTCAAATGCCCCGCTTCGTTTCTCTGATAATTTCCTCGTTGGATGAACCTTCACACCCTGACGACCTAGACGTACGCAATATTTTCTAGGTTAGATACTTGGTTGCGTACGATTTTTTACTCTGGCTGGTTGTCAAAATATTCGCAGGTTTTACGAAAATATAGCCTACCTATATGCAGATTTTCGAGTTTAACGAGTTTCCGACTTGTCGTTAGACCACGCCTGAAAGTAGAAATTCTCGATGCCGTTCGAAGTGGCAGAGAAAATTTTCGAACGAAATCGGTCGCTATTACAAGTGCGGCGGTTCTATCGCAGGTGATTTTCGGAAAGTGTCGCGTTATTCGTATGCGAAATCGTAGGCAGAACGTGATCGCCCCGGGCAAAGTATTCGATCGGTCGGGTTCGAAACTCACGCGTGCTGTCTGATATGGATCAGCCGGGTCCGGGACGTGATTCGTTGGCGTGTACGTGACATGAGCCGTGCACGGAGATGGTGGTTTGCCGGAATATGGCACGTGAAACATCGGATTCTGAGTTTATGCGCGCCAGTTCCCGTGCCGGCTCGGAGAATAACAATTTTCATGTCTCACGAGTTGCCGCGACTGCATCGTCCGCCTCCCGTGTTCCTTCCCGATATCGACTACAGGCCGATATCGCACGATCCCGACCAAACGACGCCACCTTCCTACCAATTTACGCTGCACTCGTCGCGTTGTCATTTCATGAAAATTCCAAGATCGTGAAATTTGTCCTATTTGTCGATACGCTACCGCGACGTAAGTAGTACAGGTACGCAATTACGTAGCAGCTGACTTTTGCTCATTCAACTTTATTTTATTATATTTAATTTTTTATAACAACCATACATACAATTCATTTGCTAGTAAATTGGAATCAACGAGGAGTTTGATTGCAAACGGCGATCGCGCGATCGAAAGTTTGCCGAGGCTGTCGTATCTAACAATAAGTAGGTAGGTCGAACGTGGAACGTGGAACGAAGCGTGACTGGTCGAGCTGAAATATATGATCGAGATTCGAAGGGGCCAATAAAAGTATAGGAGGTATCGAGCAAGGAGGAATCCCCTTTAGACGTTATGGCCATAAATGAAATAAAATGATATTTCCTGGATAAGAGCGTGGCCGTGCAGAGGAAAGCCGCTTTTATTCAGGGACGAACAAACACGTCGGACGTCGGTCTGGTCTAGTCGTTGGGACGCGGACGTGCCGTGGACGGGAGCGGATCTGGAAGCCGGGGGGGGGGGGATCCTCCAGCACTCCATCAAGTCGTAGGTGATTTTGGCTCAGAGCCGCTCGTATGTCACTCCTTCGCTTTTATAGCTTATATCGCGCACCTACAATTCGGCGAAATAATATTAAATCCCGACTATTTGTCTTTGCACGTTTGGATGAAAGATGATCTGTTCTAGCTGTAATTAATATTTCATGATTATCTACGTTAACTCGTTAACCGTTTGACCGTTCGCTAAATCCTAACGGAATATCTTTATCGCGCGATTATCGTTATCTCTAAAAACGTATTTTCAACATGTTAAATGCAATCACGCAATTTTTACAGGGACGAATCTCGACAGATTATATATTTCGGTTTGTTACATTTCCAACGTCACCTTTATGAAATCATAACTGCATTATACGTGTTACGTCGGAACTGAACTTCTTCCAGAACGAAATACCTACATGGTGAAGGTCGACGTCGAGTTTCCAACCACAGCCTAATTTTTTAATCCCTCTATAGCATCTGCTCGACCGCGGTACGATACAAACCGTGTGTAGATAATTCTAGTATAGCTGCGATAATTACGCAGCGAGAGTGAAGAGTAGCGATAGATAGATGGGGGGGGGGGAGAGAGAGAGAGACACGTTGGACGACTAATCTCACGGTGATATCTCGAAAAGTCCAAAATGTGCCGCGTCGAAATAAAGATTCCATTCGTATGGCCAGAACGCCGCCTAATATTTCTCCGTCGTGCCTGTGGCTCATTTCTTTTACGCCCTTGATGAATCATCGCGGCAATGTGCCTCTTTATCGGCCACCATCGCTCTAAGAATTTAAATACGACGCGACGTAATTCCATTTTTGTTTCTTGTAATAAATGTCAAGTTCTATTCATACACTGCCTGCCTCGCGCGCCGTCGCCTTCTTGCAAGTTGCACGTTACGTGATTAATTGACAACGAACCGGCTATTTTCTGGTCATAGATCTCGATTATTATAGTAATATATCACAGTTATTTCAATATTATTTGCTCAAAGGTTTCCAAGTATTTATACTAGGTTGTATTTTTCAGGTTGGCAGATTTCCCGATCCGGTAAGTTACAATTAACGCAAGTAAGTTTCTAATATCATTCAATGTTAAATCATCTGTCGGACCGTTAGCGACTAAATCGCGATTCGTCGATAAGACAAAAATACAGCAGTGGTGGATACTTTTCTATAGGCGGCAGCGTGCGTGTCACGGCACGGTGATTTTATTTATCGTAGATGGATAAGGATTTTTGTCGCGTCGGAAGATCCGTCTTTTGATTTCCCGATCTTTCGACGGTTATACGTTTTCGCGAGCCGATCAAATTATCGTTATCATCGTCATCTCGATGGATCCTGGCAAAAGTGGAAGGTATCATATCTTCCGCGCGACGTGACCGAGCCCCATCCATTATTCTTTATCTCGTGGAGATATAAAAGAAATGCATTACTTATATCAAGATTGCTGGCCATTCCTTTTCCCCGAGATTCCTCTTGCGGCCTCCTTCCGCTTGACCAATACCGAATGATACGTATGAAACGCTTTATCAATTCTAGACAATTCCATATCTGCACGGTAGGTAATACCGGTTACCAGATGTAGGAAAAGTTATTTCGTACGTTTCCAGGATTTTTTTTTCTTTTCTTCTTTTTTCTTTTTTTTTCTTTTTTTTCTTTTTTTTTTTTTGCCGGGAAATGTTTGATTTAGACGAGAGAACGAGAACTTTTTCCACCAACGATAAATATTACTACCTGCGTAACTACTGTATAACAGGACTTGTACGCGTTATATTCGGTATTCGCTACCTTTCGCCATTCTCTTTCTATTCGGTTATAACATCGTAGATTAATATTATTAATATAGATTATAATATCGAATTATAAAATAAAATCTTGCAGTAGATCGATGAAATTCTAACGTGACATCGGCTTTAAGAGTGAAACGATCGACTACGTAGATAGACAGTTCGGACCGTTGCAACAGATCGAACGAAGCGTCCCGAATGCAATCGACGAGACACTTGGCAACGAAGGAAAATAAGTAGGAATCTGTTGCGGAGTATAATTGCCCGTCGTTGCTCGCCAACCCGGGTTATCGTTCGCCGACACCGGATTTTGACACTGGTCGAAGGAAGTGTAGTTTCCTGGATGTCTCTTTATTATTGTTAACGAGGAACGCGTCGATCTAATGCAGAAACCATGTCGCAGTCATCGTTGGCTTTACCTCGACCACTCGACCCCGTTAATCGTTCGTCTGTTTCCGCAACTTTTTCCCTACGATTCCGCAAAACCGTGCATCCTTCTTCTGCGAGTACTTGGAACGGATCGTTTCTTGTTCGTAATACCGAACGATCGATCTGTTTTCCATCTGTTTTCCATCTGTTGATTTTATAGGGAACGGCTTGAATTCGACGATGGAATAAATAAGTTGCTGGATGTACGTGAAACAATTCGAAAGTGCAATAGGTATAATTATCGAAACTGAATAGGAAATTCTGTTCCAACGATCGATTCTTCTTCTGATTGATTGAAAAGGAAAAAAGGAGAGAAAGATGGTTGATATTTTGAGCAGATGAGAAGGGAAGATTTTTATGTGGTTTGGAATTAGATTGCGATTCTACTTCTTTGGAATAGAATCGAGACGATTATTTTATTTATAAATCGATAATCTTTGATTCGATACCAACAAACCGGTAGGCTTTTCCAAGCCTGTCCTGTTTCTTTCGATGATTCAACAACTATAGAAATATAGGCAGCATAGAGTTCACGTTGACACGTGAACGCTTCCCCTTTCCGGATGCGGTGCATTTCACGCTACCGACTTTCGAAATACGTTACAGATGCCTGACCGATTAATAATCACGTGAAACGACTAGAACAACGATATTTACTTTGCGTCTGGTGTCGGTAATCGGTAGTCGCCTATTCTGTTTCTTTCGTCGGCGTATCAACGTTGTAGCCTCTTTAGAAATTCCGTGTTTCGGGGCCAGAAAACTCGTTTCCAAGGAACAGGTGCAGGAAGTCATCGCGAGTGAGTGAGTCATTGCGTTTTACGTAACGGGTCGGTGCTAAATAGTCACTTACGGTACAACTATCCTAACTAGCCTAGCTAGCGGATCGATGCATGATTCCCGAAAGATAAGATTAATTCCTTAGGAATATACGAATCTGCTTTTTATTTCAAGAATTTTATGCATTCAGATGTGAGAAAAAAATATATTCGCATGAGATATCTTATAAGTAGACAGAATTGGGAACTTTCTATAATGTGTGTGCGTGCGTGCGTGTGTGTGTGTGTGCGTGCGTGCGTGCGTGCGTGCGTGCGTGCGTGCGTGCGTGCGTGCGTGTGTGTGTGCGTGCGTGCGTGTGTCTGTTCGTTCTCATTTAATTTAATTACAGAAGCGAAATAGTTTCGAAATTTCCATGTACGATAACAATGTCGAATACAATGTTAAAAGCAGAGAAAAGCCACGAACGACGAAAGAATCTAGCAAATGCAAATATTATCGTGATAAAATAATTTTCATCGTATTTTTGTTTCAATTGGAGGTTGGAGAAACAAGCTATCGTGCGAGAAAGATTTCGTTGGATCCATAAACACCGCGTAAAACCGATCTACATAGTCATAATTGGTGTACAGTTTACGTTATGCAACAGACCGGCGAACACATCAGATAAGCGGAAGTGAATTAAAGCGTGTCCGCAATTACGCGGCCGGGGGACCCGGTGTTTTCTCACCGCGATAATTATTTCGCGAGAGAAGTTTTCGAGCGTAGCTCGAGGCGTGATCGATCCCAACGATAGCGATTCTTATCAACGAGAGCGGCAAATCCGCGAGATCTACATCGCCCGCTGTCTTTGCAACGTGCGCTCAACGTTCCGTGTAATTTTTCCCTCTGTCTCCAGTTCCTTTTTATGAAGTCGTATTTTTCGAAGAGAGTTGTAAAATGTAACGAATATTTTCTGAGAATTTTTCGCTGAGTACGACACTGTAAAAAAGGTAAAATGTGTACGCATACGGATTAACTTGCGCAGTTGGGACGAGTCGTAAGTAGACTGGATGTTCAAGCAGATACATATTTTTATGAACGTGATTAGGGGAGCGGAATATAAATAAAGGCTTGCTTCACCATCGAGGTATTACAACTTTGCGTATCCTATATATATTTCCACGAGACCCGCGATTCTGTTCGTGACAGAGCACGATCTTAAAAATAAAAGACAAGTTGGAATGCCATTATCCAACGATCATGACAAAATTGATGCATTAATTTCAAACATTCCTCGATATACGACTATATATATATTGCTAGAGATACAATGTGTGTATATATATGTAAACCTGCATGCCTTATCGAGTCTTGCTCGCCATCTAAAAATCTGTCGGACGAGCCGATATAACGAATTTGCTTCCCGTACAAAGTACACTCTCGCTTGATAAAGAAACCAAGCCATTGGCCATTCACCAAACTAAAAGTTATCGTTCTTACATCTTACATTCCACGCAGCCCGGTACATACTGGCTCGTTCGGCCTCCCTCCCTCTTGCCCTATTCGCACCAACTATTCCCGCAGCTTCTCCGCCACAAGCGCACATTCTCCGACACGACTTGTATCTTGCTATCGGCGAACGAAGGCAAAAGTCGTGGCAGCAGGTTCGAAGCAGCGGGAATCCCGCAGGGAGACAGCTCGGCCACGTGCACGCCTCCGCAGGCATACACGACTCGGATCATCCACCTGTACCCTGCCGCCAATGCTGCCCGTATTAATAACATTCAAGGTGGGAATTAGCGTCTCGGGCGTAATAGAATAGCAAGCACGGCGAAAGGCACGCGCCCCCTTCGAAAACGGGTGGAATGGTCGCGAGGTTGCGCAGGTGATGCGCTCTCGCCCGCGGGGGTGTTAAACGAGACACCGCGCCGCGCAGAAACGAGAGAGGTCAGTCAGGTGCACGAATATGAATTAGAGAGTTCGATTCGCGGTCACGCGTGCACGTGCTCGCTCGCGAGACTTTTATCGCGCTTAACGCCTGTGGGGCACAGCTGCTTATTCAAAGCCCGAGCCACGAGCTCTTCCACTTACTTTATCGCCGCGCTTTTGGTCAGAGATAGCAAGCCCACCGGAAGTGGAATTTTAATTCGCTGCTCGTGTAAAGGAGCTGTCCGCTGATACCTGGGAGGTGACTTTTCTCTGTCTCGTTCTTTCTTTCTTTCTTTCTTTCTTTCTTTCTTTCTTTCTTTCTTTCTTTCTTTCTTTCTTTCTTTCTTTCTTCCTTTCTTTCTTCCTTTCTTTCTTTCTTTCTTTCTTTCTTTCTTTCTTTCTTTCTTTCTTTCTTCCTTTCTTCCTTTCTTTCTACCTTTCTTTCTTCTTTTCTTTCTTTCTTTCTTTCTTTCTTTCTTTCTTTCTTCCTTTCTTTCTTCCTTTCTTTCTATCTTTCTCTTTTACTTTCTTTTTTCTTCACTCCTTTTTCCCTTTAGCCTCATTTCTTCCTCTCCTTCCTTCTACTTTGTTCTTCCGTCGATACGCACGCGCACTACGCCTTCCACTACGTTCACTTTCGCCAGTGTTCTTCACAGCGATTAGCGTCGCTCTTGAAAATCGCTCGAGTTCGGTTTTCTGCACGGATGATACCGTCGTGCATGTGGCTTTCACGCTGGCGTGGAATAATCCACTGTAGAGAAATTCGGCCGTCTCTTTCATCGTACAGCGTGCTTCTTGCAATTTATTTCTTGATTAAAGGGTCATTCTTAAACGAAATTAGTGAAAACGTATCAGAACGTGACAGAACGTATCAAAACGTATCAGGATAGTGCAGTACGATATATGTCACCATTGTACCACACAGTTCATTCCTTTCGAAGATAAAGTCGGCAGTATTGTACGCACAATGCCGCCGTTTACCGATATCAGAGAAAAACGCGAATGATTTGAACTATCAGTTGGCCGATTCTCACTGAATTTTTACCATGTCGCGTTATAGCGTTACAAAGATTGCCCGATAAGCTTTCGATAGTTTATTCCAGCGAGCGTATATTTTATTTAAACAGCTGATGGATGACCGATTAAGCGATTAGAGGAAATTGCCGAGCAACTGGATCCTAACGATTCGTCAAATTACCCGCATTATTTTCTACACCACAGATACCAAGTTTCCCATAAAAATGGTATTTCAATGCTGGAAAAGGGACAAAGCGAATACGATCGTTGGACACAAAGCAACTGAATGTTCGACAGCATAGAGGATAGGAAAAGGAATATAGGAAATTTAGAAAACGAAGAAACGAAGTATCTCCTTGTGTAGGAAATATATTCGCCAATGTTGAAAATGTCGATATTTCGAAAAGTTGCACGATATTGACGAACTGACGAAACGTGGAAAAGGAGACAGCTTATACACGAAACACGTGAAACGTTCGAATCTCTGACTTGCCAATATAGCGTTGCCAATTTTTCTGTTCCACGCGGTCCTACAACGTTAACGCCTGGGAGACAGATATCGATCGCGAGCAAAAAAATCCAAAGAATGTCCATTTCTCGCCGGATCGATAGCGCTTCGCGTCGTTCGAAACTGCGTCGCAATAAAAGCCAAACAATATTCACACTCGGTCTTCTATCACCGGAACAACCCCTCAAAAGCAAATATGCACGGTCGAGAGCAGCAACGGGAGAAAGGCCAAAACACGCAACCGAAAAAAAAGAGGAGGAAAAAGGCAGGAAAAGAGGAGAGAGGAAAAAAATAAACGAATAAAAGGGTGGAAAAGAGAACGAATTTCCAGCGTCCCGCCGCGCCACGCCGCGCCACGCCGCGCCG
>CM026187.1:15111717-15296900 GCA_014825925.1 Bombus breviceps | reverse complement strand
GTTCCGTGCCGCGGCCGCAGCCGGTAAATTTCACAACCCACACCCAGCCGCGTCCGCAACTGGCCGCGCGTAATCGTAAAAAACCGTGGCGTATCGGCCGACTATATACGTCGATATAAAAATCGAGTTGTCAGGTGCGTGCAACGTCCAGTGGATTTGTTAAGGTGCAGCAGGTTCATAAATGGCTGCCCCGCCTCATCCGCTGACCTGTCGCCTGTGTCTACGCAAACAGCGGCCGGAAGTAGCCGATTTGCCCTCTTTTAACAAAATGCCCGGCTCTGACCTCGATGCCATACCGCGTATAATATCGCCACGAGCCACGTGAGCGGATCGAGCTCGCCGAGCATTAAGCGCAATTATGCGACGAATAGGCACTACTATAGCGACTACGGGTCTCGTTAAGCCCAGTTGAAAGCCTCTTAAGGGCCCCCACGACGAGTACTGGTTCTTCTAGGAGCATGAGCACACACCATGCCCGCGAGTACACGCGTCGCTTCTACCAGGTGTGATAGAGCGGAATGGTAGCCAGCGATGAAACAGGGATAAAGTAAATCCTGTTTTAAACGTTGATGATACCTTTCATGGGATCTGTATCACTGTGAAAGATGCAACGGTTGGATATCGTTACAGTATAACGTTATAAACTGATTAATCTCTGGCAATGGAATAACCTGCTATTAACAGAGTAAACGGTATACGTTACATAAAAGGAGACGTTGTTTCCACTTCACTTCAACGACGTGATCATTGTTGAAATTTCCTTCGTTTAAACAGTTTTAATTGAAAATAATTTCGAAATTCTAACAATAACACGATCGTAACGTGTAACGTAATATGTGATACATGTGATATCGCCATATGGTACAATAGTTGAGGTAACAGCTATTTTATCAAGGTAGCGTATATTTTCAATTTGCTGGATTTTAACCTCAACGTTAAGACGTGGTACGCCGTTGCTACATAATTGGATAGGGGAAATAATTACGCTTCGAAAGATATTCGGAACGTCCGAACAACTGGATTCTATTATCGGCCGAAGACTAGGATTCGGTAATTTACCGAATTAGTCGGAGAAGACTTAGAGCAAATACTTTATTGTAACGATCGATCGATATTATTCCTTCGACGTTCTAATTGTTCGCGACGATGACTGTGAGAGCTTGACCGGATCTTGCTAGCAAACGTTACACGATATATACGTATCCTACGAATGTCTACAAACGCTCGCGTTATTTTACAAAAAGTTGGAAAGATTATCGCGCAGAGGAATGTTTAATTAGTAGCCGAACTTAGTAATTAGTAATCGGTAATTGGCTAGTTCTTTGTACGCGACGCGTTAATTACCTGGCGAAGTAACAGCGATATGCCAGGTAGGTGTGAAAGGAAAGAAACGGCGCGGCGAAGGCCCGTCCATTATTATCACAGTGGTTCACGCGATTATTCCGAGATGCACGGCCAAGCTCCTTTCCACGGTTTCCGTCATACGTGGCAGCGTCGGAAGTGGCGGGTATAATAAAATCGTGACACGTATCGTGCGTGCCTGCAAAAACATATTTTTCATCGCGTTCCAGGAAGTTCGCTTATTAAGGGGGCTCCGGTGTTTCTCTGCCGTTCACGCGGAGGGTCGCGGATCCGCCAGACACCTCTCAAGCTTTAACCGTCGTGTAAAACGTGCGACGAATCGCCGACCCGACAAATGAGGCAATAAATTCCTTCGGATATAACCGAAAGTTGCGCGGATCACGCTACGTCTCGCCGTTTTCTGCATCTCGAAACTTTCCACGAAATGGCGCTATGCCATTCGCGCACACGCCAAATGCGCATCGCCAGATCTTCTTCCTTCTCGATCGCTCGAGAAGGTTTTTCGTTGATCGATCGTTTCAAGCCCCGCGCTTATTTCAACTTTTAATTCGCGACCAACCGAAAGAAGATCTCACTCACGAATTTCTAAATGGCTGCTGCAACAAACAAGTACTTATAGTTTTAAGTACTAGATAGTTTTATATTGTAAAAATGTCGGGTTAATAATCGCATCGGATATCGGTTTAAAAATCGTATAAAAAGATTTAGTACACATTCTGCTTTTTTCTTTTTTTTTTTTTTTTTTTTTTTTTTTTTTTTTTTTTTTTTTTTTTTTTTTTTGATCTGAAGTCTGAAATCTTGGTAGAATAAAGTTTGTTGTTTGAAAAGAATAATTGTTCGTGACACGTTTAATACCACGGCAGAATAATTCTTGCAAATAGATAGGTTTCGGTATTAATGGGTACGTATATTATCGGCGCGTTACTGCGGTTAATTCGCTTTTACATCACTTGAGTTAATTTTGAGACCAGTATCAGAGACGATAACACGGGAATCCCATTTGCGTAATCTCGCGATATCGCAACCCTCGCTTTGAAATTCTATAATCCCTAATTTTATAAGATTTTCGTCAATTTTTCGTAATACGTATCCATTACGATGAAATTTGATAAGGAAGTCAAACGACTCGAGATGCAACGGAGATAATGTCGAATGTGTCGTCCGATTTTTCATCGGTCCCCTTAATTTTCCACTTCGAAAGAAGCAATCTGTAAAACCGCGAAATCACGAATACTCCGATACGACCGATCTTTCGATAAAAATAACAGTTCTTATTTCCTGGACGTTTTGAACATGATCGAGGCACGAGTGCGAAAGCGAACTAAGTAATATGAAACAGATTTAGGAGCTTTTTCTAATAAATTGTCAAAGATAATCGCTTCGTTGGTTGAACTTTAGTTGTATCGCCCCTCCCTAATTCCAGCGTGAAATTTTAATAGCTGATTCTCGATGTATATCCTGATGACCACCCAGTGTGTACGAGGCGTGCGTTAGATCTAACCAGAGAACGTGACAAAGCGATCAGTTGTTAACTGGTAGCCGTGTTCACCTGCTACGGCCGCGTTCAACGATTTCCAAAAGGAACACGCCTCGCGTTGCTTTCCAACAGCTTCTGCGGATCCTCGACGCCATTAAAGCGGCGCTCGCGGCTCGTGTACGTTCGCAGCAAATTATTTTTGTATTTCGATTTTCGATACTACCATCGTGATGCACTATACTTATCTATACCGATGCTGGAAAGAGCATCGCGTAGATACGCCTGATAGCGATGATCGATTCTCGCTATACATTTTTATTCGGTCTTACCGTTGTAAAAATACGTCTGTTGTAAGGTGCCACTAGATAATGCAAAATGGCTGTGCATCGTTCGATTCTTCCCCAATGATAAACGTTCGAAGCTTTAAGCAGCCACGAATACTTATATCTAGAAAAATGAAATTCGCAATCTGTCCCTAAAGGCAATAAATTTCAAGATTCACGGTGTTAGACTAATACATTTCAAAAATATTTCGTCTGGTGTAACGATTAATAAAAATACCGAGTTAATGCTGAAACTTGGGTGAAAAAATAGAATTTATGTCAGAGGACGCTGCAGGATATCGGATAACATGTTGCATAAAAGTTTCGAGGGATATCTAAATCTTCGTTTCTTCGGATCGGTGACGTTTATTCTCTTTTTTATGGGATATCGTAGTTACGTAGGTAGGTACGTAGCTACGTTGTCTCGAAATGTCGATTATGTTATGTTTTTGGTTTTTGTTCGGGTAAAAGGGATGCATAGTTTCGTCCCTATATGATTTCTATATTGTTCGATCACTTTGTTCCGTTAATCTTTATCGTTGTTTATCATTGCGCAAACTTTGTCCGATTTGTTTCCTTAATAATTTTTCAGTGACTTTAGTGCTACTGCTGCGCGAAGCGATTACGCTGCAATGTGTGTGTGCGCGCGCGCGCGTGTGCGTGCGTATGCGTGCGCGTGTGTGTGTGTGTGTGAACGGCAGTGTTTTAAAAAAGGTATTGCGCGGTAGTTACGAAATTCGATAGGACGTTGAATCGCGACGTTACTCGATCGCCGAAGGAACGTAAAGAATCGTTTAATTAAGTGGTAATGAATATTGGTACAGAAATTATTCAAGGAACGTGTTCAACGGTATCAAAGAATAGTGAAATTATTAATATATGTTAGAGGGTAGAAGTGAAATTTCTCAATAGAAATCCGTGAAATATTGTGAAAGATGTAAATGTTCGATGACTGAGAAATCGGCAAATTTTTCGGAACCGTTTGCTGGAAGATCGGAAGACGATAAATCGATTAACCGGTATGGTAAGAAACTAGGAATGTGATAGGCGAGGCGCTATAAACGGAGGATTCATTTTCCGGGTGTTCTCGTATTATGATAGCTGCGGTATACCTCTCTGCTGTCACAGCCCTCCCATCAAGACGTCGGTTTTACGAGAACGAGAAGGAGAATATCGCGTGTTCACCGAACGTTCGAATCGATCCACGCTGTTTTTATTATCGTTATGCCAGTGTTTCCGCTTTATGGAGTGATCAAGGCGCGTGCGAGCCATTGTTCTGACTTTAGAGCGCCGCGCGACCAACAAATTTTATGCAAAGTCGATGAGAAAGTCGGAAGATTCGAAGAGACATCTGCACGTATGCGTTATTGGAATGGTACTACGTAGGTAAGTGTAGGAAAAGGTAGAAACATGGTTGAACGTATCGTACGGTGTATAGGTAGTTTGGTTTTAAATAAAACGAATCGATCGGAACGCGAACACGATGAAACGAATTTTCGAACAATTTTAATATCCGCTCGAATAATACGATGATTAGAGGATGCGGCATTATCCTTAACGGTATATAATTGTATTTCTTGAACACTGTTCGTACTTGATGGCAACAAGTTTGATTTTCCCTTATCACTGATCTGAATACGATGCCCATATTTTACCAAGTCTCGTTTACGGCGATCTAACAGTTCCACGAATTTCATTCTTCGTCTTTCAACCAGTTTTGAGGAAGATTCTCGGAATCGTTTCGTTTAGTTTCTCGTATTCCTGTGAATCGTAGAAAGTAGAATCACTGATCTTTAGATACGTATCTGATATTTAAATGCTGGAATATGCTTGAAAAATATTATGCAGTATCTGGTATAAATGGTGTCTCGTACTTTGTTTCTTGAGAGAAGCTCTCGTGTTAAACACAAGACGGAAAATGTAGTACTATTCTATCAAATCTAAAACACACACACACACACACACGCACACACGCACGCACGCACGCACGCACGCACGCACGTTATATCTATGCGTGTATAGAAAGACATTGAATTTTGCATAATTGAAAGGGTTATACTCGAGCGAACGTTTCATGGTTCCGACATTAATCGCATATCAGATGTTCGTATTACGAGTACGTACGATATAATAGAGGGCTACAAATACCCATTACGAACGAAAGGTATCCAGAAAGGTTTTAGCTAATTCGTAGAAAACGCTAATCGGACATAATCGACAAAGTACAATTGGAACAAAATAATAATAATAAAGGGAAACGTGAAGAGATTTATGCTTAGATTTCTGTTAGAATTGTTACATTGTTACGATTTTCAGAACGGGCAAACTTTTAAACTCAACGATCGGTTAGATACGCCAAGTTACGGTTGTCTGGCTACGCCGTTTATTCCAACTGTCTGATATATCCTTTTAGCGTAAAAATCGGCCGTTCCGTTGATCACACGCGAGCCGATCTCCGCTCATCGCCGCGTCGCGTCGCGCGTTCGTAGGGAAAAGGGGAACGCCTTTGCCAACATGTAAATTGTTTCCCATGTACAACGTACGATCTAAAAGCAGCCAGTTTTCCGAGACGTGGGCGCAGATCCTGTTGTAAATCGAATTTTGTGGAATTCTTCGTAACACAAGACCGATTCGGTTTTACGCTACACCGCGAAGGGATGATGTGCGTCCAATTTTATTGGGTTCATATTTCCAAACTGGCTCTTTACACTTCGAACCGTGCTTTTATGACGAAACCTTTGATACCAGACGTTTATAGGGATACGGCTATTCGATATGCGGATCAACACAAACTTTTTATCCGCGCTTTATACGTTTTCTCGTTGTTTTCCTACGTTCGTTCGATTATACGTATTTCGATTACACGGCTATTAAACGTGTCTAACAGGTATCCGAAATGTTTCGTTTTTCAGCTTGCGGTTTCTTCTAACGTTCTCTGCATTCTTCGTCTTTCGATCGAGGAGTTGGTTCGAGGAGTAGGGAACCAGGTTTGCGAAATGATAGCGATAGGACGAAGAGGATTTCTTTAACGGGAAAAGGTGTAAATTTCGCGGAAATTATGGTTGAAAATGTTACGAGTGTTAGTTTTCAAGATCGTTTCGAGTTTCCAGATCGTAACGAGTTACGATCGTAAGCACGTGTGTTTGATAAGCGAGTAAACGTATCGATCCCGTTACAATCTTTATCGTTTGTCAATTTAGTAGCGAAAAAGGAAGAAGGAAGAAGGAAGAAGGAAGAAGGAAGAAGGAAGAAAGAAAAAGGAAAAAAGAAATACGAAAGATATTGAGTGGAGGGGCGTGGAAACGTAGGTTGGTCGAAACGCTTCTTCCGCGTGGCTTTCACCTTTTGCAACAGGCAACGCAGGTTGCGGTAGTGGCACCTGGAACAATAACGGGCCGGTTTAACGCCATAGAGTTGTTCCGTCGAGCGGGGATCCGCATGCATTAGCTACAGTGAGAACTACCCAACTCGAGAGCTAGATGAGAGGATCGGTTTCGATGGTATCGGCCTTTGCCACCCGTGGCTTTTCTTCCGCTCTTGGAACCGAGTCGACGCCCCCCCTGCCCTCTCTGCAAACGTTAAATTAGCCCCGATGCTGAAGCGTTGAGCAAGCCGACGATGCGATGACGACGATGCTGGAAAGCGAGCAGTATTTTCGCCAGTTTTCGCCCCAACTACCTACCTACTGCTAGTGTGCTCGTCCATCTTTATTAGCGATATTACGACGGGCATTTTTACGGTGGCATTTTTAACTGCACGTTGAAAAGTAGCTGATTTTCGTTCGTACATTTTATTCGAGGTATATTCGCCAGACACGCGAGAAAATGTAAGAATCGTAGAATTGTTTGAAAGATAGTAATATTCGATACAAAAGCAAGTAACTGAATTTGGAATTTATTTGGAAAAATATAATTCCCGATATGAGGAATAAAAGGCAGAGAGAAAAGTACACGAGTGTTTCGTTGGAATTATCTGCGTCATTTTGGCAGAGCGACGTTCGTAGAATGAACGAGGGAACGTTGAGGGGTGCGAGGTATCAGTGACTCTCGTGCAAAGATTCTCCGAGATGCTCCGCATAATACCGGCATTTATAACAGCGGCGTATCTACCCCTTCCGCGGCGGCGTAACCATCGTGGTTCCTTCTTATCGTGGCACGAATGTATAATAAGCGGCGTCACAACCCCCCTGCGTTCACGTGTTTGATCTATGATCTTCCGGCGATCGTATCGCTGCACGATGGACGTGGAAGGATGGGTCACGGTGGTGGGGAACAGTGAATTTCGCTTTAGAAATCCTTCCGAGATACCTGTTTCATTAAGTGGGCCGCGTATCTAGGAGAAATCATAAGCGGTCGGAGGCCTGTTCTATCGAATCGGTCGGACACGAATTTCTATCCGCTTAAATTTCCACCACGCCTCGATTCTTCGCCTTCTAATTTTTACCGAATCCAAATCTCTTCGCTAGATTCCTTTTCCCTTACAATCGTGTCCTTTTCTCTTCTCGTTGCTACGTATTGCATTTTTCTTGATTTTAGAGCGCGGCATTTTCACTTTGTCTCGCTTCTTTTCTTCGATTTGAATCCCCCCGAATCGTAGTTTCCATACTTAGCAGGTGATCACGTGCACGTGCACGTGCAGTGCAGTGCAGTGCAGAGATACGCGTCACGCTGACACGCTTGTCTACGACACCGGCTAGCACCGGTGCTAGCGCGTGAAATTTTCTTCCAAAAATCTTCTTTCTCTGCCGCCTGTGCCGACGATGCACACTCACACTGCCGCGCGCCGAGCCGTTGCCGGCGATTCTATTCCAAGACATGTCTACCTTCATTTCCGAACGTTCGATTTCTTTTCTCTTCGTTTTGGTTTCAACCTTTTCTCTACGACTATCTTCTCGTTAGAAAATTTATTTGCCTTGTTTAAACTAATAGATTCTTTAGTGATCGAGTTTTAATTTTATCGGGGCACTCGACTCCATTCTCATACGTCGATATTCCGAAATCTGGCAACTTTGTTTTACGTTTGTTTCCTTTTCGCGGCGTGGAAAATGCACCATCTCCAAGTTCAGAGTAAATTTAGTTTCGATGGCGGAGTGAATCGGCCGTGAGAATCAAGTCTCCATGGTATATTCTAGCTTCTTCGGTTAATAACGCGCGTTTATTTAAGGCGTGCGTGGCCTGAATCGCGTGGCGATTCATCAGACAGGTCCATTGTTTACGGAACATTATAACACGATGTTCTCGGGGAATTAACGGCCATTCCCTTTATTTTATGTACGCCTGGAGAACATCATAGCGGATCTCCTTCGCTGTTTCCTTCTAATATAAGCGGAAAACACACTGCAATACCGATTACGTTTCGTCACACGTAAACGATACGTTATTTACCAGCATCGTTTGTATTAATACAAGTACCTGTAATTTACACGATTAAACACCATTTACGTTTACACGCGCTAGAATAGTTTACATCGAAGGTAAAGCAAGATTCCTTTTTAAATAGAAATATCACTTTCAGTGAAACATGCTTTTATCGTTATAAATTATTATTAAATATATTCCTATGTGACTGCATAAATTAAAAATCTGTACTACGTTTTAAAGGGACGATCAGCTATTTAACTACAACTGCGATCGATAACTATAATTGAAGTGGCGACGTCTAATAAAAATATAGGATAGATACGCGTATAATTGTTTTTATCTGAATAAAAGTTAGCAGGTATTGATTTTATCAAAAGCGTTTGTACGTTTTTAGCCAAAAAACAAACGAAAAAACAAACGAAAAAATACACAATCCGAATGCCTCTATATAGATACGAGTTGCAAATAATGAAGTTTCATCTTTGTTGAAGTTTCATCAAGTTTATTATTGTTTATCTATTGATTTTAAGCAAAAGGACGACATAAATGGAAAAATAGATAGAAAAATGATGTGGCAATCGTGCTGCTGGAACGATAATAGGCATATTTGGATTAAACAAGACCACTCACGAGCAGAAACGGACATTGAAGGGTCGGATTTGGTTTAACTACCTGTTATGATTCCACGGATCCATTCAACAACGATCGGTTCGCTCCTATATTTTTCTACTTTGGAAATACAATAATGACCAGGTACCTCGACGCGTTTCTCGATTCGTATAATGGACGCGTCGAAGGGGACGTTAATGTTATGCTGCCATATACGATTCGAAAGAACTCGGACAACCTTTCTATTAATCGGGCCAATTATTCATTTGGATTTTTGTTCTTCGTTCTCGGCTCCTTCACCTCCTCCTCTTCTTTATGCAAGGTGTCGGGTAAACTGTGTGATAGGTAAACTCGTTACCTATCTTATCGGACACGTAAATTTTGAAGGAGACTGCTTTCGGTCTCGAAACTATTCGGCACGATCTATAAATCGTGTTAAGACAAAGGAAAGGATACTTCTTTTTGGGGAAAACGTCTCGATAGTGGAGGATTAACTGTTATTTTCCGGGCAGAGGACTCTTGAGAAAGGAACAAAGCTGAAGTTTGATATATTACATTTTGGTTGAAAGGAACCATCGACGCGATGAAACGGTTTCGAACAAGTTTATTAGCGTGGAAGATTATTTGGTTTATTCTAGGTACGTTTAAAAAAAGTGGAAATAGCAATACGATACTTTGGCCGCTTTTCGTTTGCAGTTTATCGCATGTGTCGTAGAGGATATTCTCGGATGATACTTCGATCCCGATTCAAAACAATGACTAGTGTACTAGGTATTACGCTGCACGATATTATCAAATTCGACGACACAATTCGTCGAACGATACTCGATAAACAAGAAACCTGATTAACGATTCTCTGGAACCGTTCGGAATTTCTCAATTTCAGCGTACAGCATGAAACCGTCGTGTCGCGTTGCGTCGGGGGCAATTGGCAATAAAGAAGGGCGCGAAGTAACGCGATGCCGGTAGGAGGTTGAAACGATATCTATCAACGACACGCGTACAAAAACGTGGATCCGTTGCAGGAGAAACCATACGCGAAGGCCGGCGACCAAGGGTAAATTGGACCGCGGACGGGGGTTGTCGAGTGGACGCGACTGGAAAAAGGAGGAGGAACGGGTAGGGGGGGGGCATCTGGCTCCTTACAATTAAACGAAGCCTCGGAAGCCCTCGAAACCGAGCCGTCGAGCAGTCAACAGCTGCGCATCTGAATACTAATTTGAAATGTTTACACACCCGCGTGCTGCAGCCGGCACCCACGCTCTTCGGCGGCGGCAAGCCGATATGCTCGACAAACTTGCCCTACGAGGTAACGTTATTCCCGATTTCGTTTTCCGTTGACTTTGCTACGGGATCGAAGAAATTCTTGAAAATCGCCTGTACGTTGGCGATCGCCGCTAACACGGTTTGTGTCGCGACTCTGCTAGTATTTGCAGTAGCTTGGCGATTTCAACTAGCGTAGACAAGAACGTGTCTTTGGGATTCGGAGGAAGTTGGTTGGTCGTTGTTCATCGGCACGTATCATAAGCTATACGCCATAAATTGGAAGTATACGAAGATCATCGGCACTCGGGGAACACTTTGCCAGGATTTGCACTGACATCGATCCATGATTGCTGAAATGGCTCGTGTTCTAGTATTCCGATATTTTCAGTTTCTACTTATACAGCGAAACGAAACGCACGCGACACTGTTTTCCTTCCCTCGTTAAGAACACCCATTTCTCCTGACGTGTATCCGCCTCCGGGAGACGGTGGGAGGAGGGAGGGCCTTTGGAATGGCCATCCTTTCCCGTTGATCGTTCATCTGGACCATTCGAAAAGCCTTCGATCCGAAATCCCAGTTGCCCAGCCAACTTTGAAGCAGCACCCTCATCTCCATGCAGATTTCACGGTTGTCACGGGTCCCCGGTCGAAACGATCGACCAAATATTTATGAAGATGTAACCGTTATTTTGATAAGCGGCCTCGAATTGATATCGGTACCCTTTTCTCGGTCGGCACGAGGGGCCACATAAGTGCGAATATAAACGCGTCCACGCGTCTCCCCCGAGGACACGGCTAAGATCTCACTGCTGTTTCAATATTGGGGTGACTACGCGGATCCTCGCCGATCAAACACGTTAGGGACGCGTTCGTCACGCTCCCTGAAACGTATTCCAAATAAACTTGTCGTGTAATGATCATTCCTTTCCTCTGTGTGTGCGCGCGCGTACGACGTTTCTCTCGAAGATTTGCATACGCTATTCGCGACGTGATTCTGGATTAACGAATGTTTGTGTGTTCATGGGAAATTCAAGAATGCAAAAATGTCCAATTTGAATTAGAAGAGATGCTATCAGAACAACTTATACTGTCTTGTGTTTCATTCGTGGCATAAGTCGATGCACTCGAAGTATGTTCGTGTCCGTTTGAAGCATGCGGGATAATTTGAATTCTAATTAATAATTTGAATCGATGCTATTTAATGTTTTCGCATATACTTTATAAGAAATGGAATGTTTCTTAATCATCAAATAGCTGGTCAAGCGAAAATATCACGTCTTGCTGTAGTCTGGTTGCCTGCATTTTATGTTAATAGAAAAGCTTGTTTCGGTTGTCGGTTCGTACGTTATATAACTAACCTATCAAATAGGTTTCGAATTGTGCAAGCAGGATTGTACTAGGGGATGACGGAACGAATATCCATATATTCGTAAAATATTTACGTAGCAAACGTTGAAATATTCCCGCAAGTCATTCGTATTTTCCCCTTTTTCTATCTAGTCCCCTATTTTCCTAGTTTTAGCGATCGTTTCGTCATCCTTGCTGCTATTGCTCGCCAGTAACCCTGGGACTTGTCGTCAAACGTCAATCGGATCCGCAAGATCGTGGGATAGGATTAGCGAGAAAATCGGCGGATTTAACGAATTCTCCGCGTCTCGTTTGGCCTTCGTCTCGTCGTCGTTAAGGGAGTGGAAAATTAGATGCATTTTCATAAATTTCAAACGGCTTAATACTTTATGCATGCAGGATCGCGGATTTGTCTCGGTAAGCTGAGAATGTCCACGTGCGAAGGTCCTGCAGAGGACCGCGCCAGGCTACCCTTCGTCGATCCTGCCACCAGAAACGGCACGCGTAGGGTGACGGCCACGTGTGTGCCGAGGGTGCACCGCCCTTGCAGACGCGCAAGGTGCCTCCACGCTTATTGCGCACTGACATTCGCCACGGTGTTTTATTAAAGCTACGGGGCAATCTCGTTCTCGAATTGCGTGTCGAGTTTCGGCCTGACAGAAACATCGATAAAAATTTAGGAATTTAAGAGTTGAGCCTTCGACGACTAAAATATAATACATGCGATGACTATGAAAAGTATTTGCACATACATGTATGCACTTATCTTTCAACGAGGCGTTTTCTTATTGAGTTCTACGTTGTACCTCCGCGATATCAAATTTTCATTATACGGTTAGACGAAAGTATTGCTAAATGATACGAAATATAATATGTTTAATATACTCGGAAGGACTAATTAGTTAATACGTAAATCCCATGATACTTTTTGTATTCACTGTAGTGGATGTGTATAGGACATAATTCGATTGGTAATTGGCATAATTTATCCAACGTATGCAACATATTGGTTATTAAATTTCTTTCTTCCCACTTTGGTTATTATGCGATTGTCGTTCTATATATATATATAATAACCAAAGTGGGAAGAAAGAAATTTAATAACTAATATGTTGCATATATATATATATATATATATATATACAGTTGCTCTCGAACAAACCGTAGAATCACCGGCAATCGTGTTTAATCCTCGATAGACTATCGCTTTCAAATTCAAACGTCAAAGAAACGACAGTGATAGGTTCCATTCGAGCGCAGCTTCAATTCGATCCCTGACCGTTTTCCTCGTTCCTCCCTTTCGCGCGCGAGAACATATGTACCCGCACCGTGAATATGAACTCTCTGCATCGTGAGTAACCGCCAACCGGTACTCTGAAAGCGCATGTATACGCGTGAACGCGAAACATTTCAGTGTGGCTGATTCACCGGGTATCCGTTCTCAAAGGGATCCGCGCGGTGCGAATTAAGAACACCTAATCCCTTGTTCCCGTTCGCGATCTCTAATTTTATGAAAATTCTACTACTCTACGGTACCTATCATCGAAATCCGCGATTGTTCGCGCGGATAGCCGCAAGTAATACGAAATTCGAAGATTTTGCTTGGAAATATTATCACGCGTCCAAGACTTTAACGTTTCCTTTATTCGTCTGTTGGTAATTGATAAACGATCCAGAAACACCGGAAACGCATTCTCGGGTTTTTATTGGAAGTTTTCGTTACTGATCGAACATACTTTAACGGTAGAAGAAGGACACGAAAGTGACATGACTGTTGTCGACCGGATGAAACGGAGAGACGAGAAATCAGCGATATTTCTACAGGTAAAAAGTATCCTGACCGAGCGTTTAAAAGCTCGCGCCGATAACGTTAGGGAGCTAGGTGGATTGATCGCCACCCGCTACCCATCCTTCTTCCTCCATCCCCCCCCCTCTCTCTCTCTCTCTCTCTCTGCTACGTTTCCACTTTGTACCATTCGAGAGTGAAACACTGTTGCCACGATGTTTCGATACTTCTTTCATTTTGCAACGAGCAAACGTTGTTCTTTTTACGGCAAGTGGATTTGGTATCGTTTAGAGGAGAGAGTGGAGATTGGCGCAGACGAAGGTAAATGGCGATTCGATAAGAAAACGTACAATGCGTAATCTTTTAAGCGAAAGATCAAAGTTTAGAATGAATTGGAACGAAATAACGATAATGGAAATACATACAGTGGTTAGCAACGCGAAAGCATCTGAAAGATGAAGCTTTCCTGAGCAGGGATAAACCAGCGTCTAAAACGGAAGATAGTGCAATGCTACTAATGGTACGTACATGTATAACTTAAGAGTGTATCGGCTTGCGATTATAACTTAAAATTTCAATCCTTTTCACTAGTAAGAAACAAAGGAGAAGAGAAATGAAAAAGCTACTGTCAGATACTTAAATGGTCGTGATTGCAGATACTTAACATTCTGCTGACCGCAAATTGTTTCTCTTACGGACAGATTTCGTCGCTAGAGGACAAACCGGTGGTACATAGAGATGATTAGTTTGGCGAGAATCGAGAGCAAGCGAAATGTGGAGTACATGGTCTATATCGGGGCGTATATGCTCTATCCGGTGCAACGGCAATCGGTCCGGCTCCTCCGCTCTGTTCGCCGCTGTTCATGTAAACAGTTAATCTAAATCCCGAGCAAGCAGCGATGTAATGTTATGCGGCGCGCAAGACTCATTATACTTGTAAACCAGTCCGAGCCTCGACCACAGCCCAAACACACGCGAGCACGGGGCCACGTATCCTCACGTATACACATATACTACACGCGTTTTCACGCACAAGTGCAACCATCTGCGCGGGCGTGCGCGCGTATTCGAACGAGAACTCGTCTCATAGTCTCATAGGTTCGCACGGACCTCAAGCATGCTTTCGCTTCGGTGGTCAGCAAAATGGATGGTTTGAGCGACGCTTCGAAAATCCTCGTTTCAGATAGTTTGAGCTATTCTGCTGCGTTCATCCAGAGTAGCTGTACGTTCGAACATTTCGCGTTTCCAGCATTTCTGATCAATTTATTGCTCCAGATAGGCTACGTTCTTTCTATTGGAATTCGGTATTATTTAATACTTTCTAGTGGATTTGGTATTACAGATGATGGTAAACAGATGAAAACGAGGAGCATGCGAGAAAATATTTGACGCGATGTAAAAATTCATTGGAATATCTGAAAATGAATTGTCCTTTTGATCATTCTGCCGGATCTATTTAAATCTACGATATCTATTAGATTGAACGAAATTTAGTAGGGCAAGGGATCTGTTACGAGACAAACTCGCCTCTTTCCAAATTCAGATAGAAAATGTTCTCTTCCCTATCGTAGGGAAGAACCATTCTGTTGCCTTCGCGTGGAGTGGAAAGTGGAACTCGAACGCGCAACATAACCAGACCCCCCAAGCGAGCCGTGCTTCGTAGCCACGCTACTTTTCCTTTCGACCAACAAAATACGATTCCGGACAGCCGTGAAAAATCGACCAGTCAGCGAATTATCGCGAACTGCTCGGTTCCCCCGGTGCCCCCGCCACCACCAAACCGCGCCCCCCCTCCCGTCCATCGGTGTGCAAATTAGCGCGAGCAACGTTGTTCAAAGCGATCAGCGTGCTTGTAGGTACGTTGCGTTGCAAGAGAGAAGCGCCAATCAGAGCTCGTGGAACCGGCCTTCTCGCGGCTTCCGCCGTCTCTGTCTGGCCTCGTGGAACGGAGCCACCGCCAGCCTAATACACACGTTTGAAATTTTTCACTGGCCGATTCCATTTCCACGCCGTTTCCTTCCTCCTCTTTTCCCCCCCCCCCTTTTTTTTTTTGCTCAGACACGACCCGTTCCACGGCATACACGGAGAACAATGCCCGAGATCCGACGCGGATAAATCGATTTTTACGCGACATAACTTTCATACCACCTGCCCTCCCGCGCCTTCTCGCTCCTCGCTCCTTCCTCTCCTCTTCGTCCAACGAGATCCCATTCTCTGGATAAATCTGGATAAAAGTCTGGCAAACGTGCGTGTCTTGCGTTTGCACGACTACCACTCTAGCAGCCGGCTCCCGAGGCGTGAAACCGTGGATGAAGTTATGTTACTTTTCCATCGGGATTAGCAAAGCTAATTCGGCCGTTCCTCAACGGCCGGCGAGCAGTACTGGCCGCGATGCGACGCCTCGCGGCAACGGAACACGCCTTGCCCTCGCTGTGTTTCTTCAATCGCATCGACCATCGACGATACCGCCACTTTTCAGATTCGTTTATTCATTTTCCGCTCGATTATGCACATCTCGGTTTATATTAGCTTATATCGAATCCAGCGTGGACTTAATTTTGCCGAATCCTCTAACGTACTCGCCTTTCCCCACAAATTTCTACGTTTCCCCGATACTAGATCTCGCCAACGTCTATCCAAACGAACAACGAGCGATAATTTTATCGAAAGTAGCGTGTCAAATTTTTTCGAAACGACGTGTATCGAAAGTAATGGAGTAGCGGGGACGGTGAATGAGCTGACCATCATAACGGATGACCTCCATGGTAACGCAAATGTCCTTCGTTAAGTATAGATTCGGAAATGAACAACCGGCTATACACCGAGATCCGTTGCAGTCTGCCTGTCGGATTATCAAACGATAAATAAAGCGTATGGTTATCGTTAGCAAGAACTTGTTCATTTCCCGCTTGTTGTCGATCCGTTGAAAGAAAAGTTATTCCTCGTTTACGAGTAACTCGGTTCCTTCGTTATTTCGTATTTGAAAATTATTCGCCGCAAAGAAAATATTCGCTTGATTTAGAAATTTCTTTCTTATCCGTCTTATTGGCAGAGTTATATTCAACGTAGCAGCGAGGTCACGAAACTTGGGCTCGAGGGGTAACGCGTTATGGCAGTTAGAAACCTACGGAAACGAAAAATCTGGCGCCCATATTGGACCATCTATATTTATAAGATCTATATCGCGAGACGCCATCAAGATCCAACGGGTTTCGGTGTGTGGTGCTCTTTGACCCAGGAAATTATAATACATCTGGCTGAAAGTTATGCGTCCTTCTGCTCGCGAGGCTTCTGAAAATCCAACTGCGTTCATCCGGCACGTTGATTCCTTTAATTTTACGATTTGCATAATTGCCTAGGGGGAAGGGCTGTTTATTTTCCCCGGCGAAGGAATGAAAATGAGACACGTGTGCGCGCTCTCCGTTCACCGGGAAATTTAATAAGCCGTACACTGTACACAATCGCGTTACGAGCTCAGTTCGGTGAAATCGTTATATCGCCATAGAAATCATGCCCCTCCCCCCTTCCTTTAGGACCAATGCTTACGAGAAAAAACATGCTAATGCGGCCGACTATTTCGAAATAATTTCGCAAAATCTCTATTTCGATAGAAGAGAGGGAAATTTAGCGTTTGATCGAAGGATTTTTTTAAATGTTATCTGCGAATTGATCGCAACTGAATGAAACGCGATAGCCTATCTATTATATAACGTCTGTTTTGAATGCTCGATGAATTTTTTCTTATCGTCTTCTTCGCTCACGGCGATTTCTGTTTCGACCGTTTAAAGTTCAAAGTTATGTTTCGTACGTGCGAATGTAATTACCGGAGTTTGCAAGTCTGTGATACGATAGCGTTGTGAAACAAAGAGAAATCTAATTTACGAGGCTTTCCATTTTGCATGTAGTAATATCCGTCTACGCATTTGCATTGGCAAATTTCGAAACCATTGGTGAATTTATTGGAAATTTCCAGATTACGCGGTTTGGAAGTGAAATTAATCGGAGATCATTCGGTGTATCGTATTTGCATATGAACGTGGAAGAGGCAGGAAACTTGTCGAATCTTATGCAGACGGATCGCATGTAAATTCCCATTGAACGTCTCTTAAGCGCACATCTAAATGTACCTAGACGTTGAGTCGAGATTGTAGGTAATTGAGGATGATCGATAGTTTGACGATAGCAGATGACGGATGTTTACGCATTTATGCAATATCGAAAGACACGAGATTATTATAATATTATTTAACTCTGGTTAGTTTTTGTTTTCCGTTTGGTTTCAGTTTTGGTGTTTTAGGTTTGATTCGATTATATTGCATTTACTCGGTTACGTTGGATCACGTCTCATAGACTTTGGGTTGTTTCGTTCTTTTCGAGCGATTCCCGCGCTTATTGGGTAACTGGATGTCGTTTAATCAATTCGAATTAATATTATAGATAATTTAGCCGGCGAAACGAACTTTCGCTCGATATATCTCTTGGTATATCTTTGCTGTTTACTCGTCATATCGAAAATATGAATTTGCACAATAAATTGCTATAGCGTAGCTATAGCGACGGATGCGGTAAACGGTAGCAAAGGATTCTCGATAAAAATACGATCGTGCCGATTGTCTTTGGTTGCACGATCGTGAAAGTAAGTCCGCCTTGTCGACATTCACATATTACGATATTATCAATTCAACGCGATGCATATGGTTGTCACTCGCCCGCATCTTCTCATGGGGATGTATAATATCCGCTGGTGAATACATACATGCATGAATAGACAGATACACGTGCATTTGAATACGTTAATATACAGCCTGGCTCACAATCAGCATGGATACATAATACACATACATGGACGCAGGCACACGTGAACGCGTGGCGATCGTTGTGTTTTAGAGAAGTATGTATTCGGTCGTCCCTGTGTTTCTAGCAAATTGAATGTATAGGGTGTTTCAGAACTACAAATTTAACTGTTTACGGTCGAAAGGCAATTCCGCCTGCATGCTTTTGCTAACAACCGCCATTAGCGCAGCTTCAAATTGTGGATTTTGGAAGGTCAATATACACGGGACTCGTTTAGCTCGTTGACCTTAAATTGTTTGGGAGAAAAAGCTTTTCGCATCGTAAAGAAATGACTTTTTAAACGGAAATTACCTGGCGCGAACAGCGATCTACCTTTTATTTAGACGGAAAATTCAATTTGCTGATTCTAGAAAATCAGTTAGATTACTTATAAGTAATACGATACTGCTACTACTACTACTAATACTACTACTCCTACTACTACTACTACTACTACTACTACTACTACTACTACTACTACTATTATTACTACTACTGCTACTACTACTACTACTACTACTGCTACTACTATAGTAGCGTTCGAATCAATTATTCATCAGGTGGACAAACTTAATTCTTCGTCAGATCCGTCAGATATACGTTTATAAGAAGCATTCAACCAGTATAACCCTTACGCTTCGATCTTCGGCTGAGATAACGTTTAGAAATGTTAATATCGTACTTAGCTCAACGCGCACTATAGCACCTCACGTGTACATTGTGCGTCACAATTTCAGCTATCGATCACATTTACATACGCGTGTAGTATCGCGTTAACCGATATTGCCAGTAACTGTCAACGGTTGTCATAATGCCTGTTAGGTACGCACGCCGAGATATTTAAAAAGTGCCCGTTTCAAGACGCAATTTTCTTGCGCGTTATTTCCCTTACTGGGAAATAACCTCCAATATAACGTTGTACTGTACGCAATGACATTTTAATTGCAGATTCTTTAAAATACGCAGGCATCTTAGAGTACGTGATTAGCAGATAATAAGTACCTGCACCTTTGGTTGTCGGTCGGTTCGAACGAAAAATAAATTCCAATTTATTCCCTTGCAAATATCGCTATAATCGTTTCGGAATAAATGATCGCGCGTGTACTTCCTTGCGAACCTAAACGATCGTAGTTGTTTGCTTATGTTTAACCGTTACTCTTTTCTCCCTTCACATTTTGTCGGGTTTGTAGACGCGTACGGCATTTAAACTCGACACGAAAAGCAATCCTATTGATTACAATGTGGCATACGAATCGAGGGGATGGCTGGTTGGTGAACGCGTACCAGAGATATTTTAATGATCCGCGTAATGATTATAGTGCGCCCGATAGACACCGACTGCATTGTTATAATGCAAATGCCGCTGTTTGTTGCTCGAATGGGAAAAGTTGTAACCGGTGTTTTTGGGATTTGTTGTTGTGGTAACCGGCGTTGTCGATGTTCTCGTGAATATTATCGCGAATACGAAAATTGCTTTACGAAAATTTCCTTTTTTTCTGAACAGCGCCACTTTTATGCCACATTTACCGCTACCGTATCATACCGCTATCATATGAAATTGCGAATCGAATATCAGAAACCTCCCCACGTATTCTCCAATTGTATAACGTTTATCGATCAGTTTTTACTCGTTTATTTATTTATTTATTTATTCGTTTATCTATCTATTCGTACCGGTACAGGTATAATAAGAAAATGTACAGATACAAGCGGAGCACGATGTACCAGACTATTTAATTAATTTCCGAGACCAATTATCCGATACACGAGTGAAAGATTGCGGTTGACGCGGTATAACTTCTAATATCTTGCCTTGAGTTTACGGTGATCGCGTGTCCTTCCGGTTCGTCTTTAAACGCAGCCAGATGTCTATTGTAACTCAATGTTCACCCTCAACGGCAACAGCTGTTCGAGTGGCGCCGTTTCCATCGGACATTCGGTATATTTCACGGACGACACGAATTAGGAAACGGCGCAACTAACGCGGCCATCAATTACTATTAGCATTACTTATTTTTGGAAAGTCACATATGGTCGGCAGAGGATGACATCATCTCCTTTTTTTTCCCCGTCTCGTACGGCCGCTCGTCCTTCCTATCATTCGTGTTTTAGTTTAATACTTGCGTTCGCGACGCGCCCTTTTCACGTGTTCTCGCGATGGAATCCTAACCAGTTCCAACATCTTTCGGATTGTGTGCGCGCGTGAGCGCGCGCGCCTTTACACGTACCTATGTATATGTATATACCGCGCATTGCGTAGAAAGCGAGCAGAAAATTGCTATCGCATCCCCGTAAACGTAATACGTAAAGCGCACGTGTCTTACGAATTTGTAGCGAAGAGATCAGAAAATGTGCGAAAGCGTATGACCGTCTTAAACACGTTCCTACGAGGTAAATAAACGAGAGCAGTGCTTGTAATTGTTTTGGCGCGCGTAATGCGAGAGGAGAAATATGACGGAAGATCGTTATACGCATACGGTTGTAGGACGAGAGTCGGTCAAACGAAATTTGGCATTTTACTGGTTTTGATAGTTACAAAGTACCGCAACGGCCTTGTTATGCACGCAACTGTCACTTTGTTCCCTCTTGTTTTGTAACAACGTATCGGTGACACGACACGCGGTCCGTGATTCGTTGCATTGCGGTGGTGGGCGCATTTTGCATCGCGGTAACTTGACAAGCAGCATGGTCGAATAGTCTAAATTGCATTGGCTACGCGATTCCTACTCGTTTTCAGCCTGTTCCGCAAATCCATTCGCACGTTTACGAATATTTTTCCTCGACGTTTTATAATTCCTTTATAGACTTCCGATCATTGCCCTGTTGTATCTCGCGATCGTATCTTTTGTATGCTACTTTTTTCTTTTTTTACACTTATTCCCAATATGTCGTAATTCGTATTACGATAAATCGTAAATCATTTCCTACTGTTTTTCATTTAATTTCGATAGAATCCTTCAGAGATGATCTTCGTTAGCATCCTTCGTTAGCGAAAGAAGATCTTTTGTCTTGATCTCGCACGACCTTGCCCTTAATCCCCAGTTCCACTGGAAATGACCGTTCGTTCGCTATTCGATCGATAAAAGCCACTCTCTACATGCTTTTCTACATTCGAGTCGATTGCGCTTCGATCGCGATATTCTATATCAGATTACATCTTAATTGAATTAAATAGACTCGAGGAAGTTAGCTAATTGCATTATCGTGCGCCGGCAAATGTATTCATAAGTCTATTAATATCTTACGGGACGAGAATCCAATTTCTCACGCATTTCAGAACTTAATCTACCAAGTAAGCACCAAAGTGCTCGATCCAACAACGAAATGGACTCACAAATGTTATTGAATTATTCTCTGCATGTTCGATGTTGCGATCATCTTCGTTTAATCTCCATGGCCATGTTGATCTCAACTTGTCCGTTCCTTGTAAATGACAAGCTATGCGTTGTGCATTGTATGTGCATAATTCGCAGGAAACATCGAAAGCGCGGATGTATAGCAACACACGAGATAACACGTATCCCGAGGGAAAGCACGCTTATTATTTATATAACAGAACATTGCTACGATACTCGAAAGTCGAACACGTTCTACACCCTCTTGCCTCGCCTGAGCCCTCTATTCCACCCCCGCCCCCCCTCCGCCCTCCATTGACGAATGCTTACCCTTCTCGGATGTTCGTTGCTGGCAGCCAAGCCCTGCTAACCCAGGGTCGCAACCCTGACGTGTTCGGCGCTCGGTGATGAACTCCAGACCCGGGGTTACCTTATTTACACTCACCCGTATCGTTGGCTTGGCTCACCCTCTGTCGCACGCGGCCATGTCACTTGGCTTTTTCACGACACTTCGACACGAGCCACTCGAGCGCTGTCCGAAGCGTTCGCCGCTCACATTCCGTGACACTCACGTTCCAGCCTTCCGTCATTTACCTTTTCCTTACCTCGAGATCTTCCAAAGTCGCTTTTAATGTTCCATATGTGTATTCACTCGAGTAGTAAATACGAATCTCTTTGAAAAGAATTTATCTCGGATAGCTGATAGGTTACCGTCTTGCTTGTTGCTCCTCTCGTTGGTCAATTAAAATATAAAGATTATTATAAGCTAATTTTCCCTAATAATCCCGCAAAGCTTCCTTGCTTCCTTCGCTCGCTTTATAATCCACTAATGGACGCAATTGGTATCGCGGATGTAATTTAACGATATTAGTAATAACGAGTCGTACGTTTAGTCACGAGACATGGTACCAACTAGTCGACAGGGATGGATCGAACGATGAGTCAAAGCGTAAGAGAGAATCAAGAGGGTAGCAAGACGGAAGCGAGATTGCCTTTAATCCACCTAGATTTAATACAAGCGACAAATTTTGTCGGAGAATTAATTGAGCGCCGGCGCGCCGGCGCAGCGGGATTGGCGGCGGGCAGATTATTGTATACCGCTTTAACGAGCCAGGATTTGACGTAATGTTTCCTGGAGCAACCCCTTAGCCGGGGCTGCGCAGTCATCGTCCACATTCACGACCGTTCGATTCACGATTGTCTCGTCGAATAGGGTTCCGTCTAATTGCTGGATTAAAATTAACATCGCGCAACTGGAACTGACCAACTCTGCTCTCGGTATTCGTCGTTTAGTATGTATTCGCCGATTTCCTTACCGGGCTTTCGATCCGACTGTTATTACTCGCGGTTTCGCAAGTTTCATTCGCAAATATCTGTACTTGCAAATTTTGGAAAAATTGTTGCTTCGGGAAAATTGCCAGTCGGTGGCGATACCTTTCTACTCTAATTATCAAGCTTCTTTCAAATTTTTATTGAAACACTGAATTCTAGCTAATTGGATCGATTGTAACTTGTAATTTTTGTACTCTTATTTTATTTTATTTTATTTTATTTTATTTTATTTTATTTTATTTTATTTTATTTTATTTTATTTTATTTTATTTTATTTTATCAATGACTTGTACGAATTTCCTACCAGAGTAGCTTGCAAAATCTCGTTTATTTTCACGTTGTTGGTTACTTTTTCTAGAAATATGTGTTCGTTAAGGGATTAATGAAGAACGAAATACACGAAAACGGTTTGAACGGTTGATCATGTTCGCGATGAATCCTCGGAAGTTCGAGGAGCCGCGATAGGTCGCGATAGAAGGTGCCGCGCCGACAGTGATAATTGAATCCAATCTTCCGTAAAATGGGGTGACGGCGATATTTTTGAATCGAATAAAGGGAGAATCGTTAGAGACGGGTCGGAGCTGCGAGGGCGGTGAAAGAGAACGACGGCGGTTGCGTATAATGGCCGACGATAATCCTGTCGCGCGGATTAATTCGCAAATATTTCAATCTCGCGACATAAAGGGATGTAAATTACATTTTTGGTCGAACGCCCCCGAAGGGTGCACTGTACAACAGTTTCAACCTGGCTGGTGGAGGGAGGAGGGAGGAGGGAGAGGGAGAGGGAGAGAGAGAGAGAGAGAGAAAGAGAGAGAGAGAGAGAGAGAGAGAGAGAGAGAGAGAAAGTGTCCAGGATAGTGGGAGATGGGATGCGGCCGGGGGAGGGTGACGATACTCTCGTCGAGTGCGAGAACCGGGATAATCGTTTTATTAACCAAATAAAATCGATGATTGAATGAGGATAATCGCGTTCATGGACCCTCCCTTCCGCTTCGAGCCCCGGGAGAATTCGCCTTATTGACACAGATGTCACCATTGGATCGTTTTATCGTAGTTAACGAGTGCAAGGTTTTTTCGGATCCAATTTTTTGTTCCGCGCCGCGTACCCCCTACCCCCGACCCTTTAGAGCCTGTCAATTTCCAAGAGATGGAAATTGCAAACTCGCTCACTCTCTACTTGTCGAATTCTGGGCATGTAGCTTCGGGCATGTTTCTGTTTTAAATTTGTTCCATTATACGTACCAACGATTCTCACACATTCTCAGCATTTTTCACCAGGCACGGCAATGTGATTTCTTTTCATCTTTTAACTGTCTATCTATTCAGTTTTCTCCCGATCTAGAGTCTACGAGCTAATAATTGTTGCAAGTAAATTGGCTAGTGTCCATTTCATGGAAGGGCTATTCATTGATATTTGACAGAAATATACAAGATTCAGCGATAAACGAGTAAAACGAACGGAAACAGCGTAATAAGCGTGATTCGAAATCCCATTATCGAGGGAAATGCGACTATATTTTGAGTGGCATTTACTCGGTGACTTTATCTCGCTTTCGTACGGAGTAAATACACACATCTCTCTGTACCACGTTACTCGTTTCTCTGCACGTGGAAACGTACGTTCCCGTCGGTTTTCGTGATTTACGATATCTTCGCAGCGTAGGTAACGATCGATACGTCTTTCACGGATGTCGTTAACGTTTCCTGAGAGAGCAGACCCGTAAAGCCGGCCCACGACGAGTCGACAATGAGAACGAGACTTATTGATCTATGACGTGCACGCGTCGCAGCCGGACCAGCTGAAACGACGGAACACGGGGCTGACTTTCACAAATTTTCGGAAAAGCTTTACACGGATCAAGAGCTTCCTGCTTGCTCTCGCCCTTCTCCACCTACGCTGGATAAATGTGCGCCGCTTTTAGAATCGAACGCTCAACATCGTACGCGGTAAGCTTTCCACATTAATGTTTCAGTGTTACGGAAAGTTTTCATTACATCGAAGGATTGACATTTTATGGTTATATTCGATGTAGATCTCGGTATACTCGTCTTTTAAAAGTAATCCTTTCCCAAGGTACGATATGCGCACGATATGCGCACGATATGCGCACGATATGCGCACGATATGCCAACATTTCCTACTTCTGCAACTTTTATACATTTCTATCCGGACTTAGCTCTTTGCTGTAAATTATATCTTTTAGATCAATGATTTTGATCGTTCATCGATACTTTCGATGGTTTTTGGTCGCTGTCGCAAACTTAGACAATGATAATTTCAATAACGTTAGACGATAATTTCAGATACGCAGATCTATCATATGAGAAGATATACAACCGAAGTGACAAGCCACCCGCTCGATTATAACTCGAGGGAGCACTAACGTCAAATATAGTTCGATAATAGCGGTGTTATTTGCGAGTCGCGTGCGCTTCTATATATAAAAGTTGAATGGGGTGGAGTTATTAGAGTATAGAAAAGGGCGCGAACGTCGGGGGTTGCACGTGATCTAGTAGCCCTTGTGTTTTGACAGCGCGTCGACAGGAAGCTTCCTGCCTCCGCACGGAAACAGCGATTTCCGAAAAGATTTATCGCGATGCCACGCAACCAACGGATCATAGGGGATGATAATTTCATTGTTCTTGAACTTGTATCCTCTTTCACGACGAGCCAATTTCCATTCAGCCAAACTCCATTTTTATTATTTCGCATAACGTTACTATTTCATACAGCGTTGCTTAATTGTTTAAAATTGTGCCGCTATGGTTACGAAAGTAACCTAATCGTTAGACTTTACTAGAACTCAAAGCTACGTTAGTCGTGTACCCATATGGAAAAATTTGTTTCCCGTTAAATTTGTATCCGCGCCGATAAATCGACGGATCGAAATATCTATATGTAACGCGTCGATCGATCGCGTTCAGTTAGGAACGTAGTTACAGTGAAAAGTTGAAACCTACCGGTATTTAATCTTTATCTGGCATGTAATAATCCGAAACGATTCAATGCGAACGTATTAGAACAATCGTTCAATTTATCACTGGGTGCTTACTACGAGAATTCGTATATTTTTTCCTCAATGCGTATGATAAAAGATAAAAGCGTGAGCGATCGAGAACGTCGTTATTCAATAATATCCACGACGTTGTCTCTCGTCGTTACATCATCGACGAACGTCTTAATCTGATCACGACTCTTCTATCTTTTTCCAAAGAATGCCATGCTATACAGAAATTGTACGATGACTTTTTCAAAGAAAAGATAAAAGGTTGACGAGCCTACATAACGACTAAGGATTCCGTGGATGAGAACGGATAATTAGACGCTGTAACGCGACAACGCGGCAACGTGACAACGCGACACACCGTAATAATCGTTAGATGTAACCTTATACCTGGAAAAACTTAATAACAGGGTGGTTGGCGAATGCTTGCGGCTATGGATCAATAAAATACGCCATCCTGGTTAAAAGTTATATTGTGTAGTGGAGGAAGCAAAAGGAACGACGATGCTGGTTACTTTCTTGTAGAAAGCAAAGCGTGATACTCTTGGGTATTAAAGGAGATTTATATCGCACGTTTTTATCGCGATAGACCTTTGAAAATCTTGTCCATGCAAGCAGTGGCGGTCTAAAGATTATTAAAGAATCCTTAAACATATCTGTTTCTAAATGAGAGACGCTCGAGATCAAATTCTGATATTTAGCTTTCAAATCAAATTCAAATTCTAATGTACGTAAAATTCTTAGTATTTCGATTTTCTCAAATGTAATCTTAACTCGTATGTCTCGTACGTAATATCGCTTGATTTGGAGGGCACGTGTAATTTGTTCTACCAACGATGGTCGCTATGGCCTTTAATCACAACACGATTACCCTTCCTCTTATTTTTATCCTCCGACGTCGGAATACTGAACAGAGCGATATTGTAATGGCCGTTATGGGACTACCTATTAATAGGTGGCTCTGTCGTGTCTAGAAGTGCGATGTTTACGCGGCCGATGCATTAGGCGACGTTAACTAACGAAAAAGAAACACCGACTTCTTTCACCAACCAAAATTCCGAATTTACATCCCAAAAGTTACATACGTAACTTTCATATACCGATCTAAGTGGAATATATCATCGCGTTTACACCGATTCTATGATGTTTGAAGCAAAGAAAGGGCAAATTTCCCCGTATGATAAACGCTACGATCTTTCGAAGCAAAGAAAAAGGAGGAGAAGAAGAAGAAGAAGAAGAAGAAGAAGAAGAAGGAGAAGAAGAAAAAGAAGAAGAAGAAAAAGGAAAAGAAGGAAAAGAAGAAGAAGAAGAAGAAGAATAAGAAGAAGAAGAAGTAATAGAATAGAACAAAATAGTAGCTCGAATTCGTTGTAACAACAACAACAACAACAACAACATCGTAGAACACGTCGCATATAGAACGGATCATAAAACAGAAAAGCTGAATGTCCGTGAGTTCTAAAGTTCTAAAGATCTTTGAAGACAAAAACAAAGTACGGAGAAGAATAAGAAATAATAGAAGAAGAAAAATGCTCGAACATACAGTTTTGTTTTAATCGATACTGCTATTAATTCCACTATTTACTAATTACTAACGATTACTAAACGCGGTGATGGCGCGATTTCCCTATAGCGGTGTGTAGTTTTTCGAACTCGGCCAGGATCTTGGCTGGCGCGCAACACTCGCCATAAGTTAACCGACCGTTGTAGGTGGAGGATATCAATTCCCGTGGTAGTAGAACCCGCCGATATTGCCGACCACCATAAAACGATTATTGTCGCGGAATGTATACGGTTATGGCGGCGTTATAACCTCCCGAGACTTGCAACGTGCCTCGCCGATGGACACTGGCCCAGGGCTTAACTTTACACCCGGCACTTTACACATTGTGCGCCCGGCCCGCGACGTTTATTACGACAACTTGTACAAGCGGGCCCGATTTATCGTTATTTATAACGAGCCAGCCTCGTGAAATTAATATTTACACGGACGCGGGGCGGCGCGACGCGCCGATGCGTCCACGGCCAAGGTGAATTTTATTTACGTCAGAGTTGCAAACGGAGTGCGATTAAACGGCCGTCGACAATGTTGATTTCGAGAAACTGTGAATGGAAGGTGCACGCACCACGTGGTTCTCGAACACTCGCGTTTTCATATCCGTCACGATCGCCGCCTCCGATTATGTATTTGGAATAACGTTCGTACGATAGCCTCGAGAAACGCGGAACGATGCGGTGGGATTTTCTCGCAGTTTAGTGAACGTGAGAATTTAAAATAGCAAAGGACGTATATATGTTACAATCTTTCGAACAATTGTCAATATTTTAATGTAATAATTTTCCAACTTGACGTATTTGCAACCTCTCTATCTGCAACCTTTCTAGACGTCAATCTTGAATAGACTGTCGATTATACGTCCCTGGCCAACGGTACAAAACGAAAAAGAAAATATATAACCTTTCAAGCGTAACGTGCTATCAAACGGTAGGATTTCTATTTTATTAAAATTTCAAAATATTTAAATTCATCGGATTTTCCAATTTTCTGATGTACAAGTTGATCGTAAAACAAAGTAAAGCGCGATTCCTCCATTGTTCGTTATTAAGCCATTAAACTATGGAATCGGTGTTTCCACGGACCGAAATTCCTGGATTCTTTCCAATTTCCTCTCCGCGCCGCCATCGAAAGCCGTCTCCGATTCGGCTACAATTTCACCAGAGATCCGGACATTGATCCGTGATCCTATCGACAATTAGGTTTGCGCCTAGGTTCGCCTTAATCTTCGCAAAGGGTATCGCAATTCCATTGATCCGATAGTAGCTGCGACGATCCGCGTGCGCGCATCGAAGATGAGCAGGGTAATAAGATGCGAGCGAATGCAATCTTGAAACTAGTCCCGGTGCGGCACGACGCGAAAACGGAGGAACACGCGAGGTGTTTCGATCGCGCGCGCTACCTAACCCCAATCTAACCCCGCCCGCCCCTGATCATCGCGTACCTACAACCCGAAGTAAAAGATTCTTTGGAGATTTACGAGGCGGGACATTTACGGGCGCGTAAAATTTGAATCGCTCGAACTCGCCTCTTCCACGTCGAACGGACTTATTTTGTAAAGTGAACGTGGATTTTTGCTGGACCGTTGCTCAGTGTTTGACGAGAGATCGATTATATATTGATTCGCAAAGTATATCTTTCGAAGGAAGAAAGAAAAGAATGTTCACACGAAAACGATGCTCGACGTATAATAGCGCGTTTATCAAAACAAATGAGAAACGTATTGTTGAAATGTATGTAAAAAGAGATTGTTATCGTTAGCTTGCATTATATTTCTCATTATACTCGAACAATCGGTGAATCTTCTCTCTCTCTCTCTCTCTCTCTCTCTCTCTCTCTCTCTAAATATATATATATATAGATATTAGATATAGATTAGATATATATAGATTAGATATATATAGATTAGATCTATATATATATATATATATATATATATAGATATATATATATAGATATATATATATAGATATAGATATATATATATTATATTTAGATATATATATGTAGATATATATATATAGATATAGATATATATATATTATATTTAGATATATATATATATATTTTTGTTATAAAATATTTCACGTTTCTTCTTCTTCGTAACGTGTATCGGCCAAGTTTCGATCAACGAATAACGTGTGCCGGTTTTCATTGAAAAAGTAACGAACGATCTCAAGCAGCGTCTAGTATATCCGTTCTCGTGACTCGAAGGCCAAGTTGCTCCGCGTTTCTCGTTTTCTCGTCTCTCGTAAATCGAAGCAGCCGCGATAGCGTTATTGATCGGCAAAGTGAAATGTTTCGGAATTCCTAGGCTCGACAATTTATTAGATTTAATAAAATCAAACGAGTTACGCGGATATATATGCGTATTCCCAGGTTGGGTGGGCGGAAGATCCGACGAGCGGAAAATATGGTGGCCATTAACGAGATTGCCTGTACCGCGTCTTCGTGGATCGCAACTCGAATCATATGCTTGGTGAACAATAACCGCACCGATTATAATAACCGTTTGCTTCCCTGCCACGCGACGGATCAATACGTCGTCTATGAAGGTCGTAAAGTTGGAAATTTCAAACGTGAGTTACCGGGAAATGGCAAAGTTGACGATTCCGAAGATCATCTCGAATCGCAAGGCAAGGAGGTTAGTTTAACAGAAAGATACATCTCGCGTGTTTAATTATTGAAAAGGAGTAAGCATTCTCAGTATTTTTTTGAAAAATTCATCTCACAAGAGGCGAATGTCCTGTTTACTGGACAGATTACCTGACACAGAGTACGTCACGTAAAAATTCTTTTACGTTGTATGATTATACGTATATACGTACGTATATATCCAGCTGCCGCAGTTTTGAAACGCGTTGTCAGCAATGTCAGGAAGAATTCCTTCGTTTCCCTCGCTTCCCATTGCGTCGCTTTCGTCCACGTCGGTTTCGAAGCTTCGTACATAGAAGAACCAAGTGTGTGTAAACGTCAACTACGCTTCAAGCTCCATTGTACGAAATAGTCTTATCGTTACTATCATCGATGATTAAAAGAGTGTAATCTTATATGAAAACCTTGACGCGAAAAACACGTCATTTCGATCACGACATTTTCAGTTGATAGAAATACTGTTCGGAGAATACTCGATTCAGCGCAATTGCCCACTTATACATACATAAATATAACGGTTCAGGTTGCGTTCAGGTGGGTGGATTCGATCGACAGGAGTTTCATCGATCGGGGATCGGCTAAAATTTCCTTCGAACAAATCAAGTTCGTAGCATCGGATTTGTATGGTAGTTGTTGGATACCTTCGACATCGACCTTCAAAATCATCGGGAACAGGGACGGGATCTCGTCATCGGACGGGCGGGAAAAAACGACAGCAGCGATTCACCCTCTCCGCGATTCCAGTCAATCGTAATCATTGAAACCGGATTGCGAGCCAGCCCTTCTCTCTGCCCCCGGCGGCGCGGCGTGCCGCTCGCCTGCCGTAATTATTATTCCGCCCCTATATTGCGCGAGGAGATGCACGGCCGAGCAAACGTAACGTAACGTACCGAAACGGGGACGAGGCGAAACGAAACGGAACGAAACGAGCGACAGCACCGCTCGTACCTATCCGCCCTCCCCTCCCCTCCTTCCCCCGTATACCGAAACGTCCTGGCTCGCATTCCCCCTCGAAAGCCCACCCCCGCGAAGCCCGTGCCCTCTCGGATGGCAATCAATAACTTTGAAACGGCAGCGACGTTTCGGGGAAAAAACAAATTCAGCAGGTTGCTTGATTGGAAAAAACCGTCCCCTGCCGTGCCGCGCCGCCCCTCCCCCTGCGCCCTTTCCCTATCAACTCTGACTCCCCTCCCTTTCTCCCGCCTTTTCTCTTTTCCTCTCTGTTTTTCTCTCGCACTTTCACTCCGCTTGCTAGCCGCGGCAGCCTCTCGCACGCGTCAACACGACAACCAGCCCCCGGCCCCGGTTTTCAACCGCCGTCGCGTCGCGACGCCTCTCTCACCTTCGACTCTGAAAAAATCGGCCATGTTCCGCGGCCCAGGCGTTACATACCTCCAATCGTTTCTGCCTTTTATTTCCAATCGCAGCCGTTCTAGCTGCTTGCTCCGTCTGCTTCTTCTCGTCCTTCTTCCGGTACGTTTATCCAGCCTCTCGCGAGCCAAGCGAATGCGAAGGTACCACCAGAGACCACAGACGTATGACGCGTTCACTATGACCGTGCATACGATTAGATTTTGTCTTCGTTTTGTAGGATTTCGTTTTCTTTAGAAACTACCATTCTTTTCTTTTTTTTTTTTTTTTTTTTGCATGTAAGAAGAAAATAAACGTTCGCGAAAGTTTGTTCCGCTTTTTTTAAATTTGGAAAACTTTCTACGCATTGGATAAGGATTCTAGTAGGTGGTAGGTAAGAGCTAAGGTAAGCTGGGTAAGAGGTAAGGTAAGACAGGTAGGTTCGCCGCTTTGTACGATTAAAACACTCTTAGTTATACCGATATTTAAATGGATTGTAGAGGTTATAAGCCTGAAGCGATCTTAGTTTTAGATAAGGAAGTATAAGACCAGAGAAATTAACTCATAGATGGATAAAAAGATACTTGAAATAGGTATATACACGCGTGGAAATATAATGAAACGTAGAAAAACGTTGCTTCGTATGCAAGACGAGTGTTCGATATTTACTTGCAAGTTGGTTCTTCCTTCACGTCAAATTATGCAGTGCGTTCGATGGTATTGCATAGGTGTTTATTATGCATCATGAGTTGATCACTGAACAAGCAGTTAACGCACAGCTGCAGAACGAGCAACTGTAATTTTACCGCAGGTTTTACCCAAGAAAAAAGAAACGTCCATACCACCGAATACCATGGTCTTTCGTTTAAATAAAACAATTCTTAAACACGCGTATACGTTTATAAAATAAAAGTAAAGGAAATAACCTCAAGTTTATATTACACGCGGTACATACGTAACTGCTACACGTTAATAATAATAATATAATATAATGGCTTCGTCACTGCATACATAACGTGCGATATAATGGTAAATATTTAGGCCGCGTAAGTATTTCAACGTGCATTTTCAACCAAGGACGAAGAAACGGATCGACCAAGCACAGAATAGAAGTTAACAAAACGGTGCGGTCACACTTCTCAGGCGTATAGTTACGAAAAAGTGCATAAAATAAATTTCGGTATACGCTTTGTTTAAGTTTCTCCTGCAACATTCTATCTTGCCCTCTGATCTATGATCCAGGCTATCCTTCATAATAGCCAGTGTATAATATTGTTCTGCTTTTTCACTAGAAACCTAAAGCTGTATCAAAAAGAAATCGCACGATCGTGATTTTCCAGGGAGACGAATTTAGTCGGAACAAGCAACAGCGTATCGGCCGCGTGTTTTAGCGATGGTTCTCGATTGCGTTTCGCTTTCCTCGTCCCGAAGGTGAGACGGTTTTTGCGAGGCCTGAGCAAGGAAACAATTGAAAATTACCGGCAGTCGGTTTGCATCCGTAATGAGAACGGGCTCCCCCATAAGGAGGCGGTCGTTAACGACCAGCGGCCGTATGAGGTAGACGAAGCGGCCGCGGTCTATAAATTTATTGCGGCTCCGCCATTTTTGTCAGCGTCATTTATACGAGTCGTAACGAGATTCGCCTTTTTAACTCGTTAAAGCCCCGACGATGCGGCGACAATTCTATTGCAAAACGAGCCACTCGTGCCAGCTCGACTCGACGGCCGCAAGACGAACTGACTACTCTTCTTCGTTCCTCGTCCACTGTCGCTTGTGCCGCGTACGATTCCGAAACGTTTCGACTCACGTTCCAAATAAAATCGTACAATCTGCGCCACGGTCGAACCACGCAGCCAATTTGTTCCCAAGCTCTCTCTCCCTCCTTCTCCTCCTATCTCTCTACCTCTCTCTCTCTCTCTCTCTCTCTCTCTCTCTCTCTCTCTCTCTCTCTCTCTCTCTCTCTCTCTCTCTTTGATTCTTCTCTTGCCTCTCCTCTCCTCTCCTCTCCTCTTCTCTCGTCACGTCGCGTTCAAATGGACGAACGAAAGTCGTCGATCGACTCGTGTTCTTTCCTCGTTCTAGTCGCTTCTGCCTCGCTAGGGATTTTAATCTCGTTGGTAAATAAACACTTGCCGGTACATTCTCGTGTTGGATGATCTTGTGCAACGAAATATTGCGAAGTCTTGTGGAATCATTCTACGGTCACATTAAAATGGTACATTTTAAAAGACGCGAATCTGGTAGAAAAGGATTGATAGGGTAGTAGAAATGAATTTCTCGGTACGCAGCAACGCTTATAGATTATATACAATAGATAATACGGTTTATGTATACTTGAGATTTTCGGATGAATTAGATATACGATTAAATTGTGAATTGTAAGATAAAATAGAAAGTTAATTGGTGTTAATAAGATCGTCACTCTTAAAGTAGCTATAGAGAAAGAATACTGCCGATAATTGGTCACTGGTGGGTGTGAAGATTCGGAACGTTGAAGTTCTAAAATTCTAAAATATTCACCGAGGCGAAAAGTATAAAACACGTGGGTGGACGTTATTGATTTAATCGTGGCGTGAAAGGGCATGGAGAAACAATTCCTGCATCGACGGAATAATTAGTCTCATACACATTTTTCCTTGCATTACGACTTAATGCTATTAACGCGATAAGAATCCTTTTTACAAGCGATAAATCAATCGTTTGCCGGCGCGGCGGCCGATGAAAGCTACGCCGGCATTTCAGAACCGTAGCGCGTAGGTCGGGTGGTTAGCGCATCGTAAATTAATTCGTGTCAATTAAAAGACTATTAATGGGCCAAGTTCCGTTCATCGGAACGTTGACCGAGACCCAAAGAATTTTCTAGAATTCAATATGTCGACGCCTTTATTTTTCTTTCATCTATGCTTCGTCTTTTTTTCGTATTTTCTCCTTTATTCTCAGGTAACCATTTACTTTCGATATTCTTTGTTTCTCGTGACAAGATCCCTGTATTTTTACTTGTACGTTCGAGAAGGATGCGGAATGCGTGATTTGATATTAAGGTTTCATAATCAGGTATCTGTGGTTCGTGTGTACAGATAGTAACGTCACGAGTTTATTTCTTTTTCTTTTTTTTCTCTTTTTTTTTTTTTCGTACAAAAGATATTATTTGTAACATTAAACGATAAAATGATATTATTCGTCTGGTTTAAGTACGTATTATCATTTCATTCTCGCCAATTCTTTCTAATTTGGTAAAGTTATTTTTAAAAATTCTTCACCTTTCGTTGCCCAAATTTGGCGATAATCAATTCTCAAACGCTTTTCTATTTCCGCGATTATTCTATTTTTCCCTGCTACTTTCCTTCGATTGAAATACAGTTTCTGTCAACCTGGTGCTTCGCATCGATTTTTAGTTTTCGTTTAGTTTTCGACTTTTACCAAAAGTTTAGTTTTAGTTTTCGACTTTTACCAATCAAAATCGATTATATCTTATCGATTGTTTACCAAGTATTTTTATCGCTGTTTTTAACTTTGACTTGTTTCTGCTTAGTTTTAATTAAACAAATCTTTATCTTGTTTCAGTATGAAGCACGCGCAAAAGGTGATGTAAAATGTAAAACGCGCGTGTTAAGTGTCACCGAGTTTTTGTAAAAACAATTGGAAAAACTAAATAAATTCATTAAAAAAATAAAGGTTCCGCAGATACTCTGTGCTATCGTTTTTCATCAGCAAATTTTTTGTGCTCTTGTTTAAACGAGATTAACACAGCTGAAAAACGCGACACGCTTAAAAGCGAATAGTTAAATGAATAGGAAAAAAGAGTAGGAAGAAGAACACTTCAAAGAGCGGAGAAGATTATTTTGCGCCACGCGTACTAAATGTTCTATAGTATTTTGCACTTCTTTCTTTAGAATTTTTCTTTATCTTTATTTAGAATTTTTATATCGTTATTTGGACAGCGAAAAGGTCTGTCTGTCCATAAAATTCCCGAATAACGGTCAATAATGGTTAAACGTGGCAACGAGCTAAGGTATTGACAAGCCGTGAAAATTGTTTCCAAACAGGAATTTTAAGAAAGGACGTACCAAGAATGGACCGACGGTGTGGGCTAAGGAAATTGTTCGTACACCCTTTAACTGTAATCGCGATAACGGTTAACGCTATGGTTAAGAACGAACGTTGCGTTCGCGTAATGCTCGCTCCTCGATTGGTTAAAGCCAAGTTCAGGACAAAGTATCGAAAAGATTTCAATTTTTTAAATCACGAATTTCAATGCGCTAAATGTAAAAAGATAGTTTGGTCCGGCTAACGGTTGGAAACGGGATGCAGCGGCCGCGCCGCCGCGATACCGAACGCGGCAGCGAAGGCAAGTACACATTCCTGTCGCGTTACATCGCGACGTAATATACAGTCCGTCGGCTTTCCCGAACGACAAAGGCTCACAGGGACGACTGACAAGGGCGCACACGGCACACGGCACACGGCACACGGCACACGGCACAGGGCATACGGTAGGCCGGCATATTAGGACGGTATGCGGCGTCCCCCTCCGCCCCCTCGTATATAATAATGCGACCGCGAGGGCCAACAGCCGAGCCCAGGCCCCTTCGCTTCAGTCCTTGCGTCACCGGATGTCATCACTGGGACCCTGCGCTGATTTACATCGCACGACTACTAGGAATCCTTGCCCGCAACCGACGATCCTTCGCGCATAAAATATGCGCCCGTCATATCGTTATGGTCCTGCCAAGACATAACTGCGGGGGACCGACAAAGGACCCGTGTCCCCGCTACATCCGTCCTCTATCGGCGATTCTGCTTTCTGAGCGACAACTTTCCGAGGGAAATTTCAATTTATTACGCTGAATCACGTACTCACGTACGTAGTTACGATATTCGTAAGTTTCGCTATGCTACGATACCGCTACGCGAATCGAAAGGATTTTAACGGCAAAGATGGAGGTTCTCGCTCTTGGCGGAACTCGTATCGCTGAAAAGATAATCAAGCTCGATCGACGTATGCTCGGGGCAATTGGCGAAACGATTTTACTTTACCATACTGAACGCAGAAACATCGGATGCTGGAAGAACCGCCTTCGTATCGCGTCCCGGGTGTCCCGATGCAGAGGTGTCCCGGTCGGATTGAAAGTGCACGCGGACAGAGATAAATCGTTTCATCGATGGTTATCAAAGAGCCGGGATACCGGGTCCAACCAGCTCTCTCCAACCGGTGTGCTGCAGGCACACCGTGATCGTACAGAGAGCCATTTGCGCGTTAAATCGAAACGCTCTGTGGAATAACGCGCAGGATCTCGCTCGCGACAAAGGATATTACTGTTGTTACCAGAGTGTTTCCTCGTTCGTGGTGTCGGTGGTGGGCGCACGGTGTCGCGGACTGGTTCCAACCTTTTTCTTGTGTCTCGTCGATCCGTTGTACTCTGATCGGATTTGGAAATGTTTACCGAACGAATTGCTGCTGCCGGTGATGGGTTACAGTTTGTTCAGAATGCAGAGGAAGATCGTAGTGAAAGAAGATTGCTGGGGTGAGAGGTTTCGACAGAGGCATGACGTGGCGATTTTCGTGGCGGCGTTTCTGCCTCTAACGAACGATATAATTCCGATGTAGGTACTTTACAGTCGGTTTCGTTAAATCGATTCTTTCTCGTTAGATTATGGCTAAAGTACATTTTTCTTGCAATCGTTGATTCTACCTTTACGATGAGAGCAATCTATATACTAATATCGATAGGATCGATTTGCGTCAACAGAGAAAGCTCGATAATGGGATGGGAACCTTCGGTAGAGGTTGGAGACGAGGAAAACCACTCGAAACTTTTATCCTGGCCAGTGCATACTTAGCGTATATCTAGATCTCTGAAGCTTTATTTCTATCAATCCTAAAAGTTGAACGAAATTGTTATCAGATAAAATCCAATTTTTCCGATTATCTCGATTGGCGAGGAACGATTCATCGCGAACGGCAACGCTACAGGCAATCGATATGGCGTACGAGTTCGGAGAGGTTCGAGGTAGCGGCAGTGTAGGTGTTCACGCTGCATCAGTGGCCGACCTTCGTGGCGTGACGTCGCTGGCATGGCCGTTTTTGCGGGGTCGGGTCCGCGACTCGCCATAATACGATTATAATATGACAACGCGCTTTTAATTCCCGGCATGCCTCTTCCCGTCCTATTCATACGGCCGCGATACGTTTATAGTCCGGTTTGCGCCGGTTGGGCTGGCCGCATCGGTTGCTGCCACTAACAGGTGTCTCCGATATGGCATGTTGTTCCTCGTGCCAACCCCAGCACCCCGCGTCGCGCAACGCCATAACCAGCTCTCACACCGGGGACGACTTTTACGTACCCCCTTTGCTCGCCTTCGCCAATCAAAGAACCAACTGGCCAAACTCTCCTGCAGCCGTTCGTGGAAATCGATCGAACTCCGCCAGCTCTGTTTATCCGCTCCTGAGGGCTGTTTCGCATGTATCGTCGTGTCTTTTAGGCTTTTAGGCTTTGCAAACCTGTATTTATAGAGCGTACAGCAAGCTTTTGACAGCGGTTTTATCAAGATCGAGAAACGTTTTAGAGTTTGTTCGCGATTTTCTCGCCTGTATCACTACGCATCTCCGTCGCTCTTACACGCTTCAAGAAAATAACTATCGAAGCCGTCAGATATTTAGATCGTTAGAAAATGAAGGGCGCGTTTGATAATATAGTTTGCTCGTCGCTCCTTCATTTTCGTCCTGCGATCTCGAAAATGTTACGAAAATGTGCAAACCTGCATTACCGACGAAGCCACTCGTCATCAATCTTGAACGCTATTCGTCGCATCGTCGATTTCTCCGACACTCTGGTTTTCAGTTTGCCCGCTGCTCCGAAGAGCTCGTGTTGCTCTCTTGTAAGTGGTCCCGAAAGGGTTGAAGCGATTCGGTTCATTGTCGGTCGGATCGTCGATAACAGGCCGCTCGGCCGGATTCCGTGGTGGAGAAATATCTGGATCCGGGTATAAAGGACAGGTGGCAAGCCCGTGGAAGACAGTCGCGTAGCTCTAACGGAGAGCCGCGCAGGAGAAAGACGCATATCGGGAGGACGGATGACAGTCTGGAGGGCTGCAGATAGATAATGAGGCTGACAGGGAAGAGGGGATCGGACCGGGATGAGAAAAGGGAACACGATCGCGAGGATGGATTCCTAACCTGAGCATCGGCAGCGTCAGCCAGGGGCCTAGACGTCCTGCTGGAGTGCAAAGTGTAACAAATCCAGCTTTCACCCGGGCCAGACAGGCAGACAATTTATGTGACGCATGTTTCGTTTGGTTCGAAGGCCGATCCCCGATGCTGCGACAACGAGAAGTCACTCTGGCTGTCTGCCTCTCTGCGCCAGCCTATTCCCTGGCTCTCCGATGCTTGATTCCACGCCACGGTGAAATCCCACGCGGTAAACCGTGATGGGTGTCCTGCCTCCAGCCACATCCTTGCCCCGTCCCTCTCGGGCACACACCGATGCTCGCGTGTTCCAACCTGTACGCGGATCATTCAACGATCCTTGGATCGTTAGCGGTCGCCAGAATTTTTCCATCCGTTCGATCCCTTCCCTCTGAATTATCGCCGTCCGATTGCGACACGAGCGTTGCGCGCCTCATCTATATCGATATCTATATCCAATAAGGAATATCGCCAGACGATATATTCCTTATCCCCATCGAGGTTCCATTAGCTTTGACATTTTTCACGGTTTCTTCAGATTTCTTCCGATACCTTTGCTTATTATCGCTTTTCCTCTTCGTTCGTAGAGAAAATATGGTCCGGACTAGAGTGCCCTCTAAATAAAATGTTCGAACGATTCGGATGTCTTATTTGGCTAGATATATGTACGTGTTATCCTAACGCGGTTATGCTGGTTGGTTCGTTCAAATAAGCGAGACGTTTAAATAAGAAACGAGTTTATCGTTTAAGCGTGAAACGAACTGTGAAATTTTCTATTTCGTTCGGTATTTCGTATATGCGTTTGATTGTAACGTATTTTGCGAAGAATTTGATAGAATTTCAAGACAAAAGTGTAATGTTTAAAGCAGCAATAACTGGAAAATGAGAGCATTTGTGTGAATGTATTATATTATTTATATATATTATATATTATATATTATATATTATATATTATATATATATATTATAATATCTATTATAATATATATATATATATTATAATAGATATATATATATATATATATATATATATATATATATATATAAGATATAGGTACATGATAATAGTATTAATCGATAGACAGTTTCGTATGAGGCCGTCGAAAGAACGAGTGGACCGTGTGTACATGTAGGTACGAAATCGTTCGTGTATGACGTATACAGCAGAACGCTAATTCGATCTCGAGAAGGCAGCACGAAGGTCGGATCGTGTCAAAGCAGAAACGACGTGCCGCGTGTAGGGAACCGGCCGTTTGTCAACAGGGTGCAGCTCTGGAACAGGTTTTCACGGCACAGTAATGGCGTCTTCGCCCTGTTAATTGGTATTTATTATAATTGGTGCTCATACTTGGTCACGGCGCGGCGCGAGATAAGCCGGTCCGGCGGATAGACGGCGACGAAGCCATCGCTTTTTCGGTACAGCCTGGCTGATGATAATTCCATAACGAGTTAGGGATGTCCCCCATTAACATGGTAAATGCGTGGCCCGTGAAAGTGACGCCAGTTCGTGGGAATCCTTAAGGGGGACCAGGAATGAGATCTCAGGACGATCCTTCACGCCCAGGTAGGTGCCAATCTCTGGGGGGTGGCCCTTTTCGAAGCCGAAACGTGTGGAGGAAAGGCGTGATTTGACGTCTCGATGCGAGCTGCCATAATTCAACCGGCTGACCCACCTGGAACACCGGATGTGGGTTAACATTAACCGACCACCTTCCATCTTCGACGCTATTATCTCTTTTTTGGGGAGAGTGCGGGGAGGGTAAGCAAGCGGGTACGGTTGCCTAGGAATTTCCTTTCCGTTGGCGTTTAAAGAGCGAGCAGGAATGCGTGGACTTGTTTCTTCGGAACTTTGTTGGATTATTAAACGTCGAGGGGTATGTTATCGATAAACTTTGTTACTAGCCGGTGACGAAGCACTTTGCCGGAAATTTATTCGAACTTCTACGTTCGTTACTCGTGTAATCGTTAGCTGGTGGATTCGAGAGAGAGAGAGAGAGAGAGAGAGAGAGAGAGAGAGAGAGAGAGGTAGCACGATTTTTCCGCATAGTATGTGTCTAGTATGTGTTTAGTATGCGTCCGCAATGGTATACGAACCATTAATGTTAGAGAGGAAAACGAACTTTTTCAAAGACGTACTTATTAGAATCTGCCATTTGGAAAGTTTATTTGTTTTGTTTGGAAAAATTGTTTGCGATACTGGTATACTAATAGAATACCGCTGTACTAGATAAGGCAAACGTTATAACCTTATAAAAGTGTCATTGAAACTCAAAAAGCGATAGCTCCTTACAAGTATCATGGCGCAACGGTACCGTGGCAATCTATTAAATTGTCACCATGAAATCAGCGTCGTTAACCGAGAAAAACAGGCCTGCATAGTGCACCTGCCACTACCAGATCCTAAGAAAGCATGAAAGGAAGCTGCGCGATCTGCCGTATCTTTTTGCCATCGATTTTCCAACCGGCAGTCTTCTTCATTCATCGAACCGCGAGTTCTACTAGTTTTACCTCTAACCCGCAACCGGCAGTTTCTCCCAAGAAAACAGTTCCATGCCATACCGTTCGCCATAAAGAACGCTTGGACCATAACAGAAGGCAACAGCTTCGAGAATTAGTTCCCATTCAAGTTCCCTCTTCCTCGTATGGCATTATGAACGTTCGCGACGTCACGATTATGAACACCTTCCGCTACGGTACCGTTGCTTTTCTTCGTCGTTCTCTCCTGCTCCTGGCATCCCGCTAGCACAGCTGTGCATCGCTCATAAACTAACGTCTTAGTCGGACACCGACCAACGCGTTTTCGTAATTAAGATACGCGCTCCATACGTAATATTCGAATACCGTTCCGATTTCTTTGCCTAATTAATCCGACGAAACCCGTAGGCAGACTTGGAAATTGAAATTTATGCGTACGAATGTACGAATCGCATATAATACGTAAACGTAAGCAGCAATATCTAAGGTAAAATTACGTAGGGCGCGAAACAAATGTTTTCTGTCGCGTTCATAAAGATAGAAACTCCTGATTGAAGATAGAAACACCGCGCAGCCTCCGATCAGAAATCGCGCCGTGAAAACCAGAAGGCGAATACGGGGGGCGAGGATGGAAGGGATGGTAGAACAGGAATGAATAGGACTAGCAAACGGTCCATATAAATTAGACGTTTATGAATCGCCAGTAGCCATTCACCGTGATGATCGTAAATAATGTTTGGGACGAGCAGAACAACCGGCCACAGCAGGGAAGAAAACCGAGTCTATTTTACGGCTACCGCGCAGCCCGAATTCTGAATACGATGGACAAAGTATTTTCGAGGTCTCGTCGAGCAAATAGGTCTCCGGTGGAAACTCGTTCGAATGACAAAACCAGGCTGAATAGATACGTCAAAAGAGGCAGCTAGTTTCGCTAATTTGCCCCACAATATCGTGCTGTACTTGAATATCGTTTACCTGGAATTACGCTGCTAGCTGAGCGATCCCAGCGAAGGTTTTAACTGGAAGAAAAGAGCTAGGTCTTTGTATGCTAAAATCGCTGCATGCATTTTGCCAAGGTGACGGAATTTCGTGGAAAATACTAAGGTTTCTGTATTCCTTCGCACATAATAATAGCCGCATAGCGGAGAAGCGTTTAACGTTGACATTTTTGCAGAATTTTTCAACGAGAGGTACAGCAAACGGTATACCAAAAATTAGAGCGACCTAGTTTTTAATTAAAATTGTCGCGGTTGTCGTTAAATCTAGAGCAAATTGAAAACGATGAAAGGGTAATCGTTTGTTGATCTGGGAGATCGTAAAATCGAATAAACTACGTTTATCGAATCGTCGTCTTCAACGACCGAGATACAAATAATATGCAATTGCCATCAAGTCATTCGTCGCAGTTATCTCATAAACTAAATCGATTTCACCAGATAAATACTTGTGCTGATATTTACAGGTGCGGAAATGTATAAAATAGAATATAGTATGGAAAAATGTAAAAAATCTTCAAAGCAAAGTACTTGTTGTAACATTCGATGGGTGAGATGAATCCTTACGTAGGTTTCGTTTCTTCTATTGTGACGATACAAATATAAAGTTGCGAAAAAATTGGAAAATACGCGTTATAATGAAAATCGTATAACAAATTATATAAAAGTACACGTTATACCGTGTTATAGGTGCCCGTGTTATAGGTGCGCGTGATAGATGCCCCGAGCGATTCGATAACACCGTCTAATACACCGAAGAAACTCCATTATCCTCGAATCTCTACGGAATCAGTTTAAAACCGATCATCCGAATTAGCGCGCTTGACCTTTCGGCTCGGACCATTCAGGTTGCGAGCGATCTCCTTTCATAAACGCACAGCTGAAATAAAAGGCGGTCTGGGGGCACGTGCAGCTGCAAGCGCGTAGGAGCCAGTCTTTCCAATATATATATATATATAAAGAGAGAGAGAGAGAGAGAGAGAGAGAGAGAGAGAGAGAGAGAGAGAGAGAGAGAAAGAGAGAGAGAGAGAGCGGGGGGGAGGGACGCAAAGCTGGGATGGTACGCCCGAGGCACAGGTGAAACGCTTTTCGAGGCCCTGGCCTCTGCGCTGAAAGGCTAATGAAAATATAAGTTGCGCGCGCGATAGATTTGAAATAAAAGCGGCCGACGTCGGAGCTTTGAGGCGGCGCGCGGGATCTCCGCGAGTCTTGAATTAAGTATAACTAATATGAGGAGCCAGCGGCGGCATTGAAACCAAGTTTTTGGCATTCATTGAAAGAGACCAAGCCGCTCGCGGAGGATCGAGCGAGAAAGGGGGACCAGGGTATGGACGTCAGGGAGCGGTTTGCCCGGCTGAAAGAGCCGCTGAATGAGGGATGTTATCGAGCTACGGGAGGAGAGACTGGTCCGCTGCAGTCCGGCCATGGTTATCTTCGCGAATTAATCGATTTTGGGGCAGTCGTTTTTTCTACGGCTTCCCGGACAGGATCGGGCTGATTAGAAGTAAATGGGACGGTCGACTGTTTGCCAGAGTTTCGACGAACGCGACAGATTCCAGCATCTACTCTTTCTTTTTCTTCCCCTTCTTTTCTACGACGTCGAAACGAAGATTATGGTATCAAGCGAGGAATTCTGAATGAAAGAATTTGTAACTTGCTAATATTTCTTTCGATGTCTCGCGCGCGTGTAATTTCTGTTAATGCATTCCCGATACTTCTTCGATTCGAGCGTTTCGTGAAAGAATATTTCATCGATTAAGACGGCAACGTGTCTCGGCGAAAAACACTGCGTATAAACTGCACGATACGCGATGTTTGTCGTAGGCGCGAACGAAACGAAGAAAATTATCTAGCAGGAGAAAACGACTCGCGGCCTGTATGCGGAGGATGAAACACCTGTGTAACGGGCCAGGTAACACGTCCAATCGATCGATAGGACTCTTCTTTCGTTGGGTACTTGAAAATCGTTTAAATTCGTAGAAACTTCGATATCAGGAGAATCGATGAAAATTCTCGGGGACACGGTTGATGTTCGCGTAAACATAAACGAACGATACAATGGATATAGGGAGGCGCTGCAGTGCTAAGCTATGCACATATACCCATCCAAGCCACGTCTTGCCCGCGCCATAAACTAATACCGAAGTTAAATGAATTCGAAATGATCGATAAACTTTATCATTGATCAATTAAACTTTGTACCGTGTGAGTGACGTGCCCTGAGACAAACGGGAGAGGGTGGATACGGAAGGGGCGGCTTATTTAATGAACGCTAAATGCGGTGCCAGAGATGTCGACGACAAGGGCGACGAGGGATGTCGCCCGCCTCTTTCCTCGCTTTTTTATTTCCATCTCTGTTCCACGAGCCAAGTTTAAATTACCGCCAGCCAAATGATTTCCCCGCGATCGTTTTCAGCCGTTTGAAAAATGCTCGATCAACCTCTTGAATTTGTTATAAACACCGTTGACATCGAATCGAGCTATAGTCGCGTCACATCTGGCAATTGGAAATCACGGTTTAGGCGTTTTAACCTGCTCGTTCATAATTGGCTGCTGGATAATAATTAAATCAAGTACCTATTGCACGTTGATACAGACACGTGGGGAACATCAGAGTTGGAGTAAATTTTGAAAATCAGTGATTTGTACCTATACGTATAACAGGTATAAAATAAAAAAAAAAAAAAAAAAAGAAAGAAAAGTCTCGGCTTAAATGTTATCTATTCGAAAACCGATCAGCAAATGAACAAATCGAATTTGTTCGAACCAATCGGAATAAGTAAATCGATACGAAGATTGGGAAAGCAAACCGCAGTGTATTTACTTAGCATTCGATGATCAGTGTACCGAGTACACTTTGGCGAATCCGCCCCCCCCCCACCGTGTAATTAGAAAATCAGACGGTGCCAGAAATTATTAGCAAGTAATAGGCGGTAGCTGGTGCGCGCATCGCACACGGAATATCGTCGACGCTCACGCGAACCGAATGCGTATCGGGACTAATGCGAGGCTACATCTTCATCGTAGCTCCGACCCTCCACCCTTAGTCTGGTCGACTGGGTAAACATCGAATTTGCTCCGTATATGCCGTGTACCGGGCGTGTACCGGGCGTGTACCGGCTGTCAGCAGCCTCTATTTCCATACAGTAACCGGTTTCCGTATTTTATGGTCGCTATGACGCTTTCAGGGTAAGGTAGACGACCATAGTAATGGAAAATAAGAATTCGACTTTGGAACACAATTTTGTAGAAATCATTCAAGCTTGAAGAAATCTGAACGATAAGTTGCCCAATTTGAACTTATTTACGGTGTAGTTGAAGAAAAACTGTACACGTATAATTGTCGCGTGTTAAATGCCGTCACACGCTTAACGTAATTATTGATTTCGATTTTCTGTACACAATATGAAATATATCTGGTTTCTAGCTGTTAGCAAAAGAGTAACGCTGCAATGCGGATGTCAAACTTAGATAAATCACAATTTTACAGAGTCGATTAAAGAATGCAGGTATTTCGAACCTTCGGACGATACGATAGTCGAACTATTTGACAAAGTTGTGAGAGGCCAGGCAGTTCTGAGTTATCTATTAATTCCATGCAGTCCTTCTTGATAGAGACGTTGCCGGGAATTAGGGTGGACTATTTAACGTGCACAGGCTCTTGGTTGCGTGCCGTTGAACGATATTCCGTGCCCTATCCAAACTTGCGGTGAAGCTTAACGCTTAACACGAGCATCCACATGCATAGGTACACGTATGTATCTCTCCTTTTCGATCCGATTCTCAGTTCCGACAGCGCAAACGCCACCAAACAAAGTTCGAAAAACTGTCACGCATAAATGATTCTATTTTCTTCAAATCCAGCGACGTTCGACGTTTTCTTTCGATTTAATTAACGACCTACAAAAACTACGTCGATGCTTTTTTTCAACATTGTAAACATTGTTCGCGAAACATAAAAATTTCCAACGCGAGGATCGTTCGTTGGTGGTCGTAAAATATTTCATGAGAATCCTCTTAATAACGTATCATTGTTCGTAGTAAAATCGTAATTAATCGATAACGCGTTGAATAATAAATATTTCTGTTCGCAATTGGTTCATAATAAATTCATAAAAGGTTCGCACCTGCGAAGGTGTAGCACTGTCGATCACGCGCATACTTACTTTCCGCGGTATACGAGAGTTTAGAAGCTAATAAATTACATGCAATAAAAGTAACTACGCAACAACAAGAGAAATACGCAGACGAACTGAATAGAGGATCGTAGCGGCTATCGCGTATTAAGCGGAGCACGAACAAGTTGCCCAAATAGAAAAAGAGATGCATCGTTTACTTCGTAAACAGGCGTATATATTTATGATCGAGATGACCGTGTTTCGGTCGTCTAGCTGTTTACAACGTTGCTAGGAAAGGGAAAACAGAAGCGCGCCTCTTTAATTGTCACACGTTTCTCGGGATAAATAATACGTTATTATTACCGGCACGGCGTTCGAACGTTCCGCCGCAATTTTACGCAGTTTATTCGCTACAGCGGCGCGCGTGATCACTCGATCTGGCCTGCGACGAGCCACCATAACCGGAACTAAACGAAAATATCCAGAAAATAGAGGGTAACTGGTGTGTATTTCGCCTGGTGAACGAGCCGAGCGAAAGCAACGCAAACTGGAACAGAATGAGATTAGAAGTTTTAGTCGAATAGATGGATCAACGTGTAAGTTTGTCGTTCTTGTCGTTCTAGAACTTTATCGGATTATTTGAAACGATAAATCGTGGTTAATAATGTTAGATCTAACATAGGTTATCAGATCGAAAGACTTGAAAGCATCGGTATCCCTATGTGAATAAGTTGGAAAGAATTGCCATCCGTCCATTTTTCTCACTTGTAAATTATGTACTTTTAGCACGTACCTGCTTGTAAAGCCGATAAAAAAACTTATGTAATACGTGTTTGGAAACTTTTGGACCGCAGTGTACGTAACTAACTGGATATCCGCAACGGTCGAAAATAATTACTTCTTTTGCTCGCAGCAAATTAAAAGCTCGAGATAATTAACCATTTAGATAGATGTTTTCATCTAATCGATTGAAATGTATGTAATTGCATTCATATTGTATAGGAAGTGGATAAAACAGTTGTAACAATGGTAATAAATATTTCGAATAAATCGTCGCTGATTAACTTGTAGAAATTTGCAATAAAATGCGAATACCCCGGCCTCTTTGTGTATAAAGATTCGAGATTACAATTAACTATAAGTGGACATTTCGTATCCAAGCTGCGAATATATCCTGTTAGATTCGATTTTTCTTATGAATCGAGAACGAAAGCTACTATGAGTCACGAATTACAATTTTAAATATCGTAGATAAAAATATTCGTACGTAAGATATATTCTCGGGATACCAATTAGCGAAAGTAACTGTTCCTTCGGATATCCAAGCGGTCATTAATTACGGAATATTTATGGCCATCGTTATTGGTCGCGTTATTAAGTGACAAAAAGTCTTATTGGTAGGCGAAATTATTTATAAGGGACGTTTCAATCGTAAGATTACAAAATTCTGTAACTAACGAACATTTTAAATTGTCTTAATAATAACGATTAAACAGATATCCTGGCGAAAAATTAGTTTTAAATAATTTCATGAAGCGATAATGCTTTATAAATCGTGAAACGATATCGATACAAATTTTTGAATTGAAATTATCGCTGATTCAAGTTCTTCCGTATCTCATTCTCGCGAAGGAGAGGCGGAGAGATCCCTCTAAATCAACCGGAAGGTAGCAATTACGGCAGTCGAATTTTTAGGAACGGCTAAAAACATCTTAATGAACGTACATCTTTGGATTAACCATTCCACAGATATGAAAAGTTTTTCAGATAAGAAAGTAGTAGGTATGCTGTAAACTCGGTTGTTATTTATAAAGGTGTTCAACTGTTTATTTCGATACAAACTTAAGTACATTTTCTCGCTATCTTTTCTCATTTATCAGGCATTCATTCCGAGATCATGTACTAGTCGTTGACATGAAGAATTCTCGAGGGTCTAGGTGTACCAACGATGCAACGTGCGCCACGATATAGCTACGTACATACGCGTGTATAAGCTTACAAATTAAAAAACGAATATCTTTGAGGATATTTCTCTCGAATGTATACGTACGTATCCACGTCCCTTGTTTTCCCCCATTTGTTTAATTAGATTTAAACAAACCGTAGTACAAGAGTTATATGCGTAACAGCAATGCTCAGCCACGAGAGAATAAAAATTAAGCAATTTTAATCTTCGTTTCGCTAGTGAAGTCGCAAATATCATTAAAATGCAGTGAAAACAGCGTTTTCTTGTCGCGTCGGGGTCAGAATCAAATTATATGTATATAGGATGATTGACATCTTTTATCGAGCGATTAAAAAATTGTTTAAACAAGATTTAAGAATAGGAGAAGTCGAGCGCATGAGATAGTTGCGATAAACAAGCTTCTACATTTACGAGCACTCGTGCCCCATAAAGTTATTAAATATCACGATATCCTACAATGGACTGTCCATTGATTTTTCAATGTTCGATTATACGCAAACCCACGCATGTTCTTTCATCGTTTATGGAACGACGATCTCGTTGTTGATTGACTCATACTTTAATGTCTAGCGGCGGACCATTGCCGCGAGTGGTAAAACGCCATCAATTACAGGTGAACATTACGATCCTATTCTCTTGCAGGCAATTTCACGTTTAATATCTATCGGCAATTAAGCGACTGCAGCTGCTCTGACCCGTTCGAACAGGAGTGTCCAATCGAACAAGAGTTTGACGTGACTGTTCGAACGTTTCATTTTCCTCGGGGGAAAAAAAAAAAAAAAAAAAAGAAAAAAGAAAAAGGAAAATTGTTAGAAGTTCAGCGGGAATCTCGGACCAGGTTCCTTCTATAAGGTACGAGGCGTCGGACGTTGACACGAACCACGATTCCACGAAATTTCTCTCGCCGTTCTGCAACAGTTTTTAGATTAGAAAAGATAAGATGCGAGTTTTGTCCTTTCTTTTTTCTTTTTTCTTTTTTCTTTTCAATTTTCCATATACCCAAATACGCAAATACCCTTCTACGTACGCACGATTTCCCTACAACGCAACATAGGACAAGGCGAAGATCCTGTAGACCGGAAACTCGAGCATTTCTCAATCTCAAATATAACGCATCTTTGCTCCAGTGGCTTTCCACCGTGGTGTTCCAAGAACACAATTGAATCTACCAATACGTGTGAACTGATTACGTTATGAAAACAAAGATACGAACATCGCTGGAAAGAGGCCATTATAGAAGGTCTTTTAGATTTAGTCTATGAAAATGCGAACCTGTCTCGATAGAGAAAGGCGGGAAGGCGGGAAGGCGGGAACGCGGGAACGCGAGCTGGTAGGTTTTTAACGAGAGCGAAGAGTAGGGGGGAATGGTGGTGACGGGGCACAGATCGACAGAGACAACGCGGCGATGGCCGAAGAATCGGGAGACAGAAGGTGCGAAAAGGATGGCGGCGGTTTACACGCAGGCCTTATTTATGCGCACCGGCCGGCGACCTCGGATAAGAGTTTAACACCGCGGCATTATTTATTCGAGTTGGCGCGCGCGCGCACGTTTCTTTTAAAAGTTCCCGTGAAAATGATACCTCCGCGATGAATATAAAACGCACGCCCACGCAACCGACATGCCGACACCGACACTCCTCGGGCCAACTCGGATATTATACGAGGCCCTGTTCACACGCGCGCGATCGACGTTAACACCTACACGGACATCCGCGGCTGCGGGACCGCCAGAGAAACCTGGAGAACCAACTGATCGGGTGGTGGCCGAGGAGGCCAGGGGCAAAGGGGGCAAAGGGGGCAAAGGGGACGCGATGGCGGGCAGAAAGAGTGTCGCGCGGCTGTTGCAGGTGTACAGGCCTAACATCCCCTCGAAATCGGAGAATTCTGCTAGGAAGGAGGAAAGATAGGCGCCCGGTTTAAAGTTTCGCTTTTGGAGCGGCGCGCGCCGCTTTTGGCGCTACGTGAATCCGCTCTGTCCCTGTTTCTGCGTTTCAAGGCGATTCGACCTCGATTCGACCACCAAACGATCGCGTGCCGTTTCCCCGCACACGGTACTCTGCAAAAAGCGTACGCCACCTACGAATCGTATTTTTAGGAAATATTTTCCCACAAAAGCGGATCATACGGTGTCGTTTGTTCGTAGTCTCTTGTGGCTTACAAATTTTCGAAATTTTGTGAAACTCGTGACGCCGAGGCGATGAAAGGGACGTCGGCCGTGTAAACAATTTGAAATTCTATTCGCGTTCTATTCACAAGTCTTATTCAACTTTATTTCCTACGTACGTGGTGTATTAGCTGTTTCGCAGTTACCTATATTTCCCTCTGTAAGACACACTGTAGCAGACTGTTGTATCGAAGCAGACACCGTGTTCCAGCCAGGTATGTCTAACATCGAATAATTTTTAAACGAAAGTACACTTTAAGCGGCCAGTGAGGAATTTTCAAAAGCTGGCTTTGCATCGGAAATACATTTTATATGCATCTGCCCGTTTCTCTCGTTTGTTTCATCGTCGGTGTTCAGCCCTTCAGCACTCCGCGTTCGCTTTTTATTTCTATTTCTCCATTTCTTTTGATCCTTATATTTCTATCGTTTCCTCCGCATCATCGTTCGCTTCTCACGTTACGTTTTTCAATGCATCTGCATCCTGCTACCTTCTGCTGCTTCTGCGTTTCCCTCTCTCACAATTACCGCCCCCTTTCGCTCCATTCCAGTTATTCCTCTCCATTACCGTCCGCTTCACACACATATTTCTGCTCCACTTTTTCATTCGTTTGCTCGGCTTCTCTTCGTCGATTTGCCCCGGACGTTCTGTCTATTCGCTATACGCATACGGTCTGTCGCTTCTCGGTGCTTCCAGAATCTCTCGATTTTTTGAAATTACCGCTTTAACGGGAAAGGAATACGGCGTTCCTTCCTATTTGCCAGAAACAACGTCGTATCGTCTGCAGAAACTTGTTCAACGGTAAAAGATCAAAAGGGCAGTTGCCTACTTGCTACGTATTATTTTTACACGATGGATCGTTTTACGTTTACAATATTTCAACGATGTCAACGACTTCAACGACTTCAACGTGCTTTCGCAGTGAAAATGTTGGAAAGGAATTGAAAAGAAATTTAATCGATACACGCAAATCGAACGTAGGAAGGCGTGTTTACACTTTTTAGAAAATGTTCATCGACTATTTGAAAGAAACGAACCTTGGATATACACGTCCACCTTTCAAGGAGTACGTGCCTACCGAGGTTAGGTGAGAAAAATGATTCGACGAATCGAGCCTTAAACCGAGTGAGTTGTAAGCTAAATCATCGCAATCTCCTTGTAAACAAGTGCAACGAACAACAAAATTTAGATGTCACTCTAGCAACGAATCCACGGGGAAATCCCGATCGACTTTGATTAAATGTTTATAAGAAGAAAAAAAAGAAGAAGAAGAAGAAAAAAAAAGAAAAAGCAGCCAAGATTATTCCGAGTAATCGTTCTCGAAGGAACGAAGAAGGAGAATCGGGCAAAAATGTCCCGAAAATTAATCGGGCTGCATAACAATTTTATCGCGAGCCGTGTTTATTGGGCCTTTTTGGCTGGCCCCGTGGCTACAGCAGAAAATGTAAAAATTTCGAGCGGACATAATGGTCGGCCGAGTGCGGGAATCGGGCAGAATCGTTAAGTTATGGGGCCCACGGTACCAGACGTTTTTCTTTTGTCTATCGTGTTGCGCGGAGAAATGCAGCCCGAGAGATAAGGTTCGTTAGTGGGCGAAAGGTTAAAAAATAAGCCGGCGCGAAGGGCAGCCCGTCATAAATCTGGCAATCCCCGGTGAAAAGCCGACTCTCACCCTAAAAACAGGGATACATCCTTGCAGGCAGCAGCTCAGCGAGTCGCAGTGTGTTTTGGTTGCAGACGCTTGCGCGGTTGGACGAAACAGTTTTTCTTATTTATCGCAAAGTGCCTGTTTTCCTTGTGCTTTGATTATTTTTCATCCAAAGCGAAAGAAAAAAAAAAGAGAAAAAAAAAGATTGTATGAAAAAATTGTTGCAATCGTTTAACAATTGTATACACGTACATATATGTCGATATACGTAAAAGTTACGAATTTTGTCTAGTTAAGCAGCTTTAGTCGAAATATCATAGGTAGCACTTTTTCTACGATAAATCCTATGCAATGGAAGGAAATTTTTCACAAAAAAAAAAAGAAAAAAAAAAAAAGATCGATCAACGACTACTTCTCCCATCCTCCCTTGAAGTTTCCAATCTGTGTAGAAGATCTACTCCGGGATATTGACACGTATAATGCAATTAGCTAGCCGCGATCTCGAACACGCTTCTGATAGCGAGGGGAAGGCATTCGAAGCTGGATAGAGGGAGATTCGAACGTACCCTCGCTGGCCAATAATTGTAATTAGTAATCAACACCATGATGCGCCTCTGGCCATCGGTCTCCCCTCGCAGTTGCCATTAAGGCGATTGTATGATTTCCTTAGACCACGCCCCTGTTCGCGTAATTCTTTCGCCGGTTTAATCGTACCTCTAAGAGGGGGAAAAAAATGTTCTTTGGCGATTCCTTGGCTACCACACGGACTCGAGAAGCATGGGGCGGCTGGCTTTATTAGGGAAGTAAACGCGTTCGTTCGCTACGGAGAAGAGGATGAAATTTTGCTGAAAAATCGAGAACATGTTGCCGGTAGTGGATTTAATTGAAATTAAAAGCTAGCAGGTAAACAAGTAAACTAAGAAGAGAGTGAAGCCTGGCCAAGTTTTTGAAATTTACATTGAACGTTCGAAAATAAATTTTGAAAATTTCACCGATATGAAAATAATTCGTTGAAACTAGATATCATAGAATCGCAATGGATCATTCGATTATTCGATGAGATTGAAAATCGCATCGGCTTTGACAATTTCGACGGTTTCTGTAATTTCTGAGTTTCGATATCGTCCATCCAGCAATCTCTCCAGAGACACCAATCTCTCAGCCGCGAGAAGGGAACTTTCAATCGACGTGTTGAATAAATCAGCTGCTCGTTGCTTTTCTTCCTGCCTTGAATGCGATCACGTCCAAAATCGAAGTAATTACAGTTAACGATTACATTACATTCGTGTAAACAACTTTTCTGCCACCTCGTGTCAAATCATAGAGAAATATTCATTTACGCGAATACTCGTTTATCCTTTTACCGCACTGTCCATTATGTCGATTACATTGGATCAGAAATATTCAAATAATTCGTACGATCGTAGGATACATCTCGGCCACGACAAAGAAATTTTCGACCGTGGAAGTCAACATCCTCCATATCCATAAAGAAAAGGCAGCCTCATCGAAGTGGAACGGTTTTAAGAGCCGATTCCTTCGGTGACCCTGAAACTATTGTACCGTTACAAAAATTAATTATAAATTTACGCCGATAATGAAAGTTCCTCTCACAAGATATGCCATGTCATTTAGCCGCGTTATGCTTCGATGCTGTCATAACGAAGGTTAGGAATCGGCTGCCTATTGTGCACTTCTTTCATTACAGTCCACAGATTATTTACACGGTTTTTTCGCTTCGATAATCTGCCGGAAACCAGATTTTGTCTTTGTTTTTCTATCAAAAAATCAGTGGTTCGCAACAGGTTCGATGCGCTATTAAAATTACCGACCGTATTAAATTTCCGCTCAGATGCGTCGTATAGAAATAGACAAATATTGTGCAAAAGTGTCACGGATTGGTTGAATAGTCGATCGTCCGTCAAGTAAGGAAAATATACGTAATAAAAGCTGAACAGAAATATACTGACGAGCGTCTCTACTAACGAAGTTCCTAAAATAAAATACGTAGAAATAAAGAAGAATGAAGAATGAGAACGTGCCATATCTACTATACACTGCCGTTCAAAAGTTACGTATGACTTTCTGCTCGTTTCGAACGACACAACAAACGATAATTCGAATCTGATCGATCGACCCACTGTTTTCCGCGAGATTTAATATGTATTCGACTCAAGGAGCCACGATCAAAGCCAAGAAAAAAGCAAAAAGGGAAAAAGAAAAAGGAGTGGAAACAGCAGAAACATTGCAGGGAAAACCGCAGGTTAATCTAAATTTACAAACTCCCCTTCTCCACAGACATCCACGCCGACTCCATAAAACAATCCTCCGTGGAGGGGCACGAAATGACGTTGAATTTTTCAAGAACGAACAGCCTTTCCTTTCGGAATCCTTTTTTCCCCTCTCTTTCCCCCTCCCATCGCTCACTCACACACACACACACATACACACTCTCTCTCTCTCTCTCTCTCTCACACAGTCCTCTTTCTCCGAGCCGTTATTAGAATACAGCCTTTCACAAGGACACGATATCCAGGCACACGGCAAAATAGCTTCTCATCTCTGAGGAAAGGTAATTTTCCGTGCACCCTCCTCTTCTTCCATCTCCTCGGTTTATACACCAGCACCGCTATAATTACGCTTAGTTTTAATTAACTTCGCGTGAATTTAAACATTTATTTCGCTGGATGAGTGGAGGAACGCCGTCCGCACCGCTCTGGAACATCCCCGAGATTGCTGGGACGAGGGGTGGACGCGAACGAGCGATGTCTTTGTTCACGAAAGACGTCATTTTCCAAACTTTCGTCCGACTTTCTGACGATCCTATTAATTCCTTGCCCTTTCTGATCGAATCGATTTCTGATTGGAAAGGATCATCTTGCAAGGATAATCGCTGAAACGTGTTGGTATAATATATTAGGTTGCGAGTGTTTATGCGTTTATGGGAAATTTGAAGATTTAAAGGGAATATCGTACGGTGTGGTGTCCGTTTTATAGGAAATTTGTTAAGAGATCGACAAAATGGTTTGTTTCGTCGTTAATTCGAACGCTACGTTTCAACCGTTTGATTATAATAATAACAACGTAGCTTTCGTTGGGACAGATGTGAAATGACGGCTCACAGGCATTTCTGCCGGCCGCAAGGAATTTTTCTCTTGGCCCATTTATACCGTATAGAGGCTAACAATAAGAACCGACGTCTTAGTTAAAAATCTTTCGGTTAAACTGCAAACAATGACTCGAATCGACGACAGCCGCAGTCGTCTCTGAAAGATACAGAATAAGGTTTAAACAGAGTCGTGCGTTCGATGAGCAACGGCTGAGAGTAAAACGGAAAATCGCGGTGATTCAACGATCCGCGTGTTATTAATATTCTTGGCGCGTGTCCGCAAGCAGACGATACGATTATTCTGGAAAATTATCGCGCGGTGTCCAACCACCGGTCTGATCGGAGGTCTGGTCGCGTGAGTCCGGTGAACGCCATTATTTCGAGGCCGACAGACGTGTCTGGCCCGGACTTAAATGGGCTTGGACAATCGGTGGCCCATTAGCTCGCAGTCCGCACCATTAAAATCAGACACCCTCGGACCGCTGGACGGCGGTAGTAATGCTAAATTCGTTACCAAAATTTTCAGAGCTGATGTGCTCAGCTGGCCGTGAAGAAGAGCCAACCAAGGGGGCAGCAGGCCAAGCGTACGTAAACCAGGAAACTGAGAATTACGAGCGCTACTCGTCAGTATCTTCGCGACGCCTCTTTCGATCCGTTTCGCGTTTATCCCGGTAAGACGTATCGTGACAGGGAATAAAGTTTTTTACTTAATTTTATATACGTGTACGATTATGAAAGTAAAGTTGTCGAACAAAGATCAAAATTGTGAAAATCTCGACCCACGTTTGTACGATTTTCAAGCGGCCAAATATCGGCGCGTCACGTCCAACCAGTTGAGCGAATGACAATGAATTTGTACCGTTTCGAACGATCTTTTACGTGACGAACGGTGGATATAGGAAGACATGTGTGAATTTGGTAGAGGTAGGCGAAAAGTTCGATCGATAATAAGCGTTCTCCTTGAATTTCTCCTTGAATTAATTTCTCCTTGATTCTACGCTGTATACGTTTTCGTGCGATATGTGTCATTTGTGTTTCGTTGTTATAAATCGATAAAAGTCGCGGGGTATAGCCCTACGCCATCGACGAGCGTCACCGCTAGAGAAACCGAAGCCATCGAACGAAGCCTAAATCCGAACGAAAGCTGACCAAGGGCAGAGGGTGAATCGGGGAAACTCAGGGAGGCCTGAAAAGCGACGGGGCGAGCGTGTGTAGCGGCCGGAGGAGCATTACGGACGTTAGATTGGGACACGAGTGCAATAAACCTATCTGTATAATCTGCCCTGCAGGAATTAACAGCCCTCTGAAGGTAGCCACTAACGAAGTAATTCACTGGATGAACGTGAAGGGTGAGGTGGGGTGGGGTGAAAGGAGCGCGAGGAGCACGCGGGGGTGGAAACACCGAACCTTGCTATATGTACTATATATAGGATCGTTCAAAATTGAGATTTAGATGGAATCACGGCCGGGCAACCGGTTCCTCCTTCAAGTAATACGGACGGTATATAATGGACGGTAAGTAATTACTGGGGTGCCGAAAGAGAACATCGCCAACCGCTGTTTCGCGACCTTTTAGCTATCTATCGTCTAATTCTAATATCGCGCGTACCTTCTTTTAAATCGCGAAAAAGGAAAGAAAGTTATTGGACGAAAGAACGATGATTTATTCGTTACGAAATTGGTGCTGTACAAGCAAACAAACAAAAGTCTTGATATGAAAAGTAGACATAGGAAATTTTTAATCTCTCACAGGCGCGATTTCATCCATTTGTTCGATCGTTGCAGAGTTGTGTAACTTTTCGCTAGTGTCTCTGAATGCTGACGATCGATATACGATTCTAACTTTTTTTACGTTTGTATAGTTAAACGTATTCCTTTTAGATAGAGATCGTATGAGATCACCATACGATCACCTACGTCGATCACCATAGCGATCGATCGGCGCCATAGTAAATAATAATATAAACGATGCTGTAAATAATGTAAATCACTATACTATAAGCTGTAGGTCTGTCGCTTAGCGTTTGGAAAGCAGTGTAGCAGATTGTTCTGGATCGAAGGAGAAATAGAGGAGAGCAGGTAGATATAATAGCCACAGGGAGCTGGAAATGTGGGTAATTGCTGACTTAGGGCCTGCCATTTTCCTCATATAGTTAGAACCGCGAAACCCCTAGCGAGCCACAATTTATTTATGTCGATAGTTTCTTGATTTGTCGACTCCTGCTGCTCATTTATATCCTCCCGAGGCAGCCGTAGATACATTTCACTCGGGAGCATGTTACTCGTTCGCCTAACTCGCTTTCGTACACCGCACGCTCTTTCACCCTCCTGTTATGGGGATTTTCTTTCGCGAGCTGCGTCGTCCACGGTGAAACTGGCTGCTTTCGATCGTTCGGGAATGTTTCTCGTATACAGAAAAACGATCGAAACAATTAGCTACTTCTACCAGATACGATACGAGTTTCGTTCGATTAGATTAATAGGTCGTGTATATTCAGGCATTAGTGATTACGCGGATAAAACTGTGCGAAAGTATATATGGATGTGGATTGATATTGATATTGATATTGATATTGATATTGATTTTATGCGTGTGCGCGCGCGCGTCCATCACCGCCGCGTGTGTACCACCATCTTTAAATAAAAGTATAAACTGACTAATAGAGTGACTAAGGAGTATAAAAACTGACAGACGGAATAAATAATATGCTTGCCAGGGCAAGAGAAAGATAATGTTGCGAGGCTGTTAGATGCTAGGAGCTTGAAGATACGTTTCATCCTGTCCACGTGCGACGTCGGAGGTGTTGGACGTTAACAGTCATAAAGTTATATCTGCCGGGTGTTACACGCATCGCGTCTTCCGGAAAGCAACAAGATAAATGACGAACGTCTTCCGACGGGTATAATCTGCAGACACGTGCTTGGCAACGTTATCTCGCGTCGTGGAGACGTCTCGAGCCTCGAACGTTTCTCGTGGCCTTTTTGTCGAGATGACTGATGATCGTGCGGCCTACGGTGCCCTGCTCCCGTCGTGTCGCAATAATCAATTAGCCCGATGTGTTGACACGTCTCTAATTCCTTGTATAACTGATAGGTAACCGTGGCTTGTAACCCTTTCGCTCGTAGACTAGTAAACACGATGAGAGCCGAACCTGGGTTTATTTCCACGTCGGCCACGTGTCAAGCTGGAAAAATTAGGGAAGCCAAAGGCGATCAGTCAGCAGTTTATGGTTCGTCAGGTTAACGCGTCTGCTGGTTATAATGGTTGTTTCGGTAGTTTTTTTCTTTTTTTTTTTTTTTTTTCCCCGTTCTCCTCGATCTGTCAATGATAAACTGCTTTCGCGCAGCTCGCACTTTCTAATCAGACAATTCGATGGATAATTCGATCTGATCGGCGTTTACGCTGGATGACTGTATCTTTTATAAATATCGTTTGGCATTATTAATCTTTCGCGGACGAATGCATCGTCTACGTTGTCTACCTACGTTGTCTATGGGCAAACCGTGTCCAGTACGAACGTATTGCTACCTGATTTTGGTTACGTCAATTCGAACAGAGAGAAAACGAAAAATTCGAAGATGAGAAGAAACCCACCACCGTTCGAAACGGTACGATAAATCAGAGGGAAAGATTTGGGAAGGAAGGGCCGACACGCTCGAAGCGAAAAATTTTGCTAGGAAAAGAATAAGCGGCCGAATGGCCGTGAAATCTGTGAATATTTTCAGTTTTTAGGGGAACGGACATCGTGTCTCTGGGAACAAAAGAAACCATGTCGAAAGAGCGGAAGGGGTGAGCCAATTGGATGGAGCGCGGCGCGGTACCGATCCCATGCGATTCAATTTAAATTTCATCGGGTTTATAGCCCGTTCCGCTCGCTCTTATTCAGTATAATTAATTTTTCAATCGGGAAATGAAGAAGCCTTTTTACGAGGCCGTGGATTAGCGGTCGGGCCTCGGTTACGTCACTTCCGAGCGAACCAATGGAGGTTAGGCTGGACCGAGTCAATGCCACGGCGCGGCGTGCACGGAGTTCAGCTTCGGCATAAGTTTACGAGCGTCGACGCTCTGCTCTTATTGGCAGATTCTTCTCTGTACGCGGCTCGTAACGCTTCGCCTTTACAAATCGTGATAAAGGCGGACGTTACGCCTCGTCGTTCTGACGATCGCATCGGTTTTTTACGGGGCCGCCGATGCTTTACGAGCTCGCGGAATTCAACCGAGGAACGAATAAACCGGCGATATGAAGATATTACGCTGTGACGCTGGACAAGCGAACCAGTTCAAGGACAAACAGCGCCGGCCAACCGTTTCCTGTCTTCAGATCTTCCCCCTTCTTCTCTGTCTTTCCCTCTTCGCAACGCGTTAAAGAATAAATTTATGACTTTCGAGACTTCGCCAGTCACTGAAACAGCAATCCAATGGACGTATCGAGAAACTTGGAGTAAGACGGCGGACCGTGTTGATCAAAGCGCAAAAAATCTACGTTACGCGATGTTCTTCACATCGCTGAGCGATCTGTTTTCTAGATTCGATCGCGAACGGTGCGAAACCAGCCGAATAGAAGATAGGCACAGCATAACGAAAATCGAAATTTCATCGAAATCTCGTTCGTCGAGGCGGTTAAAATGACGATTGACGCAAGAAAGGATATTTTTCCTACTTTCGCTATGACGACTACGAGTAACGTTTTACGATTCTTACGGCATATTTTGCCGAGACGTATTTCATTTCAAAGGGCAAAAATTTCACTTCCGGTTAACCATGCTTACTCTTTTTTTTATTTCTTGCTCTTTCTCTCAAGAAATCTATCGAACAGAGCGTTGGAAAATCGTAGCCAAAGTGTCGTTAGTTAAACTTATATAAGTCGAAATTTATTGCAGTCCTAAACGGTGCTGTGAGAGATGGCAATCAGCATGACATCCGGTTTTACGATCCGGAATCGTACGCGTTATTTACAACGTTCCCGCGACGGTGCAGCCTCCCAGCTAGGATATACTTTCTTACTCGAGTTTTTCATAACGTTTCACCTTCGTGAACCTTAAATCTGTCCGAGTCCGCCGACTTTCAAGGTCAGCGTCTGGCCCGTACCGCCTCGTTCTTTTCCTCCAATACACTTTCCCCAAAAGGATCCCGCACTATCGATCGATCTACCCAAATGTGATTCCAATAGAACCCCGCTGGCTAGCTTTCTCATCTTCGTTACAGGTGGAGGATATATATAACGCCGTGCAAAAGTTTCGTACCACCTAACAAGCTTGATTAACTTAAATTAGCTGTGTCAGTTTGAATAAATTGATATCTAACATCTATACTGTGTGGTGTACAATTCATAATATTCATAGATAATTGCTCCTACCTAATTGAATTACCGAGCGATTAGACGATTATACGATTAGACGATTAGACGATTAGACGATTAGATTGGAAGATCTGTATCGAACAGGTTCAGATCGATAGATCGGATCAGATTGTGTTATAAATCGAAATTTCTATGAAAAATAACGAATTTTTCATCTCTAGCACAATTATTGGTATTAAAATTCTATAGGAAATGCCCGCGCACCCGTGCCGCAAAGCGATAAATCTCGTATCCTGACAAGACGAAGGCCTCTTAAATCCCTACGAATCCCTATAAATGGTCAAGTGCCACCACGAACAATAGAGTCTCAAAAGGACCATTCGCTTGTTTGATCGAGGGTTCCAATAACCGGAAGCTGATCGCGCGAATCGTCCAAGTTCCCGGAGGTATTCCTTGCCAAGTATCCGCTTTAATTAAACAAAATGCAGGGTATTTGCATAAGACGCACGCACCGGTCTCTACGAAGCGCATAGTTAAGTCGGAGATATGGCGGACAGCCGTAATATACGACGAACAGGGGGGACGAAGGGAAAGAGGTCGCATCGGGGCGAGAGGAGGGTGGGGCTGCAGCGAGTAAAAGAGGGAAAGAGAGGCAGAGGGAGAGCGAGAGAGAGAGAGAGAGAGAGAGAGAGAGAGAGAGAGAGAGAGAGAGGTTCATCTCGAAATTGTATCGGCATCTGTATGGCCATTAGCATACTGGAACTGACGTATCTCGAAATGTTCTCATTAGCCGAAATTCATGGGCGGCTTCTACGCCTTGGGCCCCCTTTGGTCCAGGGCTTCTAGGGACCACGGACCTACAGCCTCGTCCAGAACTGACCCGACAGTTTTGTAAGGTTAACCCGGTAACTAACCTGACTTAACCGAACCGGTCCGGAATGTTAATGGCATCCGACTTATTGACGAGGCCCGTGCGGGGCCAGAGCGGGGGGCCCGAAACCCACTCGTCCTACCCCTCGTAATTACGTAAACCGAGTTTACGAGCTCACGTGACATCACAATGGCCGGATGAGCCAGCACACGGTGTATCGAGCCTGTGCTTTCGCTGAATCGAGAGGGTTAATGGAAACGGGGGTGGTAATGTGATACGGCGTTATCGTTGCGCTGGTGGCAGGTGTCTCGGGTCGTGTCTGGCTGACACATCGCTAGGAACTTGTTTGAAAATCCAAGAATTGCCCGTACATGTTGACTTTAATTGTGGCATATCGTAGTGCCGTGTATAGTACAGGAACGGGATTATACGCGGCTACAAACAGCAAATACTGTTGCAAATGCGCACCGTTACGGTTGCCATAACATACACACACAGATATATATATATATATATATATATATATATATATATATATATATATATATATATATATACCTATCGATTAATTAGATCCGAACATACAATATTATATATTGATTATATGTATATCGTAGTATCGTTTAGTAGGATTTTTCATATTGCTACAGAAAGCTTGATACGATAAATATGAAACGTAAAACAACTGATACAAGAGCGTTTCATTGGCGAATGAGAATACGCGCAAATACGCTTTTCCACTCACTGTAGATACTCGTCGAAGATGCTAATTTTCTGTAATTCTGATATTCCTTACGTTGCTTGGTGAAACTTAATTATCATTTTCAGTCAATTGCCAAGTAGATTTAAAATACGCTTAAAAATATGTTACATAAGCGACAAGATGTCTGCATACGTATATCTTATACAAAGTTGCTACTATATGTATGTATGTATGTATGCATGCATACATGTCCCTAATGCATTATTAATTTAATTTATATAGGTGCGTATACCTAATGAATTCATGGAATTAAGATTATCGATACAGCATAAGATGCAACTAATAAGGATATTATTTATTCATATATGACTGTTAACGTTCGTATTATGATATCATAGTATCTTATTCGTGGCTTTGATTACGTAAAATATTCCTACGCAGCGATGAAATATTCGTTCATCGAGATAAGAATAACTAGTCTCGTAAATGCGGCACTTAAATCACACGGTGAATTGAATTGAATATTACAAACATTATAGCGTGCTCAGGTGACGTACGAATAACGCGATAAAGATCAATGATTACAGAGCTGCCACACTGACGAGGATACGAGGTACACGCGGCTAGTACCTACGTACCTGTCTTCGTTAGAATTATTTTGTACGGATAGTTGTAATAGAGAAAATAAAAATGTGGGAAAAGAAAAGCAGGTCGCGGTAGCCTGGAAAGTCGAAAGACGCGATTCATTCTATTTTCGACGTTAATTGTTACGAATCGCGTTACGTAAAACGAAGATCGATTTGGTTTTGTGGCGTTAAACGACGCAACGATATAACGATACGGCGTATGTACGAAGGAAAAATTTCATGCAAAACTACGTACGATCGGGATATCATCGATAATTCGCACGATACAAGGGGTTAACGCGCTCCAACGAGGATTAGATTCGCGGTGGAAAGTTTTGCAAATTAAATTCAGTTTATTACCAGAGTGCAGCGACAGCTGTTCTGCTCTGTTTTCATACTTGTACGTACCAGACGCAACGATAGATTCGTAGCATTTACATGCCGCCTTCGGAAAGCACGCTAGCTTCCGTTGACCAGCGTACGATTGCATTTCCTCGGTAAGCACACGCATTTCCTACGGTGTCATGATACTGGAAGAGAGGAAACGTCGCGAGGCTGGAGAATAGAAAGAGTAGGAATACGCCAGGCGAAGAATCGAGGCGGCCAGCCCGCCGTCTAGCAAATCATGCAGACCAGATTGTTGGCAGATCCTGTCAACGAGGACTTACAGTTACGCGGCCGCGGCCGCGGACAACCGAAGGAATGCCTTTATATGCAAATCAGAAGGCTGCTGAAGGCTGGCCGCAGCCGCGGAGTTTAGGGATCGATTCGCAGATATGAATGCTTCTCTCGACGTTGCCTGGCTGCCGCTGCCATTACCGCTGCGACCGATGACGGATGAATTATTAATGACCGCCGGGAGCCTCCGGGAGATCCATCAATGAGTCGAGGCGAATGCTTGACGACGCCTAGCGTCGTGCTTGCGTTAATCGCTTCGGTATCAGGAAGCGGACACGTCCATCGGGAATTCCTACGTCCGGCTCTATCCGTTCTCCCTGCCCTATTGTTGCTATTCTTTATCAATCGTCGATAACCTACGTTTTGGATATCTATATTTGATACAACTAATCTACAACTTAAATACGAACCTACGAATGTCTATAAAATAACCTGCTGTATGAATATCCGATCGTGATCCGAACGTGCCGTTTTGATATAGCTTCATCGAGAAAACTGGATCCGGTTTCCGCCGTTATCGCGAGTGAAGATCGCGCAAAGATATAACGAAACTTGGATAAATTATTAAAGTTTGATACCGTTTGATACGTACCATCTACGATACTAGACCACTTGCAGCACAACTTTGCTCGATTTCTTTATCAAAATTAATTCTTATATTACTTTCACATCTTATGCTTTTTATTCGCGTTATACCGAGTGCACAACATCTTGAATTATTTATCGTTATTTAATTAATATATGGATGAAACGTTAACGATTAACATATAAATAGAATATTTCATGCGACTAATTGATTCCTTCCATAACTTTTTAAAATCGTTAAAAATCGATAGTTTATGAACGTATTATACAGCGTGAGAATTTTTTAATCCGTACCGATCATTAGGTAAACGTTGCTCTTACGTACATCACGCACCGAGATATTGCGTGAGACGTTACCTTTGATTGAATCGTAAATCAACTTACATAGAAATTTATACGAAACTATTTAATAATTCTTCGCATCAACATTATATTTCCTACTGTACACCAAGGCGACGGAATAATTACGTTTTTTCTAAGGTTAATTGACGTCAATCATTTTCTTCTACGTGGATGCATTAAACTTGGAATTGCTAAGTAGTAATTTAATATATATAAGTAGTAATACATTTATTCGATTACTGATTTTATACGTATATCAATGTAAGATAGATAGATATACATATATGTGCGTGGTTTGAGGATACGAAAGAACCTTTAGTATCGGAATTAATAGGGGGCGAAGATCGTTCGGACAAGGAAATTCTTCGATAGAAAAACGCTATCCACCTTTGCTGTCCAGTGATTATTTTATATTTCGACTATTGGAAAACGAAGTAAACACACATAGCTGGCACGATGAACAAATAAATTCCGAGAGGAGCGAATAAATCACGGGTATGAAAGTCGTAGTCGGAATCGTGAAAAAATGTGAAGGAAAGAAGGCGTCGCGTCGCGTCGCGCTGCGTCGCGTCGTGGGTAGTCATTAGCGTACGTACTACGCGCGAAAGGCAATCCGAGTCGCGATCTGTCGCACGTGTCAGCCACGATGAGGAATAGAAAAGGAGTTTGGAATCGCTTTGGCCCCGAGTGCAGGTCGATGCGATGACTACGAAACGACAAAGAGAACGAACCCGAGACTCGATAAAGAAGCATTAGCAAAAGTAGGAAACCGATAGCCGCCAGGCGACGATCTAATCTAGATGTCCTGTTCGACCGACACGTTCCTTCGTTCGAACAAGCTTCGTGAAACGCCTCGCTAACCCTTTCCACGAGGAACGATGACTTTTCCGAGAAATAAAAGGAAGAGAAAGAACTCGCGCTACCCGTACGAATTGCGTTCTCTGTTCGATTATGGATGGAATCTATATGTATCCGTATCGGGATTCTCCATGGTTTGAACGTTAAGATGATTTAAAGGAAAGAGGGAAAAAGAAAATATGGAAAAGTGGATATAGCTACCGACTAGAGTTAGTTGATAAATTTAGAGGCGATCAACGACGCGAATAGTTGGAATACTCGTGTCATTTTCCGATACACGAGTTTCAATTGAAATTTGGGAAAATTTTAAGCGATCAACGATAATCTTTTAATGATATAAATCGTTGAATCTCGAAGCTGATAACTTTTATCCGTGCGATTCGGGATAATGAAAAGCAATCGATCGACTCGGCAACTCTATTAACTAAGTGGATAATGATAAATTATTACAGATAAGTTTCTCGCATAAGAACGAAACATGCAATGTATTCATGCATAAATATGAAGAATATACGTATACATTATGTAAAACATGTAAAGTATATGGTGCATTCTTACGATCTTCCAACCACATACGTTGTATCGTATAAGAAATTTCCACCCAAGTTTCTCTATTTCCATTTTATAGAAATATACATGCATGAATAGATATCTGACGTTTTGCCGATTGGCACACAGCCCTGTAAATCTTATATCTCGCAGTAAAAAATGTGTAAGGAAAGGTGAATGAAAATAATTTTTAGTACTTTAAAACATCGTAACCATTACCACATATTTTATTTATATATAACGATACGCTCTGCATTTCTTATGTTCATTCTATGTCATTGCACGCTTTAAATCTTTTCCATTGCTTGCTATTCCGATAACGCTATTAAACGTTAACAGGTTTGCGCATAGTATCGCGAAGTGCGTTTTGACGATATCCGACGATATCCGACGTATCGTGTGACGAACACGATGCACGATCTCGTGGAATATATTTATGCCGGTCTTGACATATTTTTCTTGGCAAAGTCGCTGGATGTAATACCAGACTCGATGTAATACCAGACACTGTAATAACGTACGTCGATTCAACGCAAACGTTTCTTAATGACGGATTTATCAATCTCGTGTTTTGAATGAAAAACCTGATTATACGGTATTTTCGATGAAAAAAGAAAGTACATGTAAATATGAAATACCATGCTTTACATGGTTGCTTCGTTCCAAAGATAACGTACCTTCTTCTTGTTGAGTGACAGCAGGTTTTCGAATCACGTACAGCTAGTCATGAAAGTAGCTCGATATTCGTCATTGAATGGTGAGATAAAAAGAACAGGAAAATTAGACGTTCTTGCAGAAAGGAGAGCGTGCGTTGAAATCGATGGCGGGGAAAGGGCGCAACGAATTCGATAGTCTATGATTCCGAGTTTCTAGTGGCATTTCCACTATGGCCGATCGCGTGCTGCTTTATGGGGTGTGTAATGACACCGTATGGAGTCTGGCAAAGCCCAGAGGAAACGTAAAAACATGCGGCAACGCGGGACACGGAGAAAAAAAAGAAACGGGGGTTACTAGGATGAATCTCCATCCGAAATTTCCACGCTCGACGGTTGGAGGGACGCTAGCCAGAATTTGACTGGCGCGACGCAACATATGCACGCGGGTATTCTTGATATTTACGGCAGGGTCGCGAGGGTTGTAAACTGTTGTGCAAAGTAGACGTGCTGTCAGCAGTTTCCGTAAGATTGGCCGCGATGCCACGACAGGGGTAACCACCCCCTCGTTCGTGAATATTCCTTAGCTATACGCACGGTTGCGGGACTCGTTCCGGGGACGTTCCGAGTCTCTTACGAAAATGCGAGGAGAATTTCTTTTTTTCTTTTTTCTTTTCGCCTTCTGGTTCGTTCTAGAAATGTACACTACCGTTCAAAAGTATCCCGACATCCGCTTATTTTTAGCAGTACTATGCAATTCGATCAGAAAATTACGGACGAAAGGAGTTACGACCGTTCAACTTGGCAATCTGTTGATTCCAGTTGCCCAATTTCTGAACTATTATAACTCAGACCGCGTTCTTCGTTCCTCTTCGTAACCGTATCGCGATATTTTTGAATCATCGATGTAAGGAAGATCATCGTTGAAAGACGTCGTCGCGACATTCATGTTGGATCTTTAACTTTTTTTACTCTTGTATATTGGGAAAAGAACTTGCTTTCCCTTTCGGATTACGTTGCGAGTTATGGAATATCCTATACATACAGGGAGTCTGTATAATACGTCGAAGAAAATTCCAATATTGGATATTTCATCATCCTGAAAGAGACGAGATACCGTAATATCCTACACCGTCGTTTCGTTTCATCTCACATGTTTTTCACGACCCATTCGACTGCCAGTCTAACGTCAACATTCATTGTTCGGACCGCTGCGTAATCTAAGATTGCTCCTTTCTCCGTCATCCAACTCAGCTGCTCTGTGATAATCGTACAAATTAAAATCCCTAATTTTACAACTATCTCTGCCGATTAATGCCACATATACCAAAGTCTGAACATACGCCTGAACATACTGCTGTTCATTCGATAAGAGATGAAAACCAATGAACCTTTCAGATCTTATTGGCAATAGTAACGCGTGGAAACGTTTTTATATCGATTCAGTCAGCTCTCACGGACATTTTTCTATGCTGTTGCGTTAACAACGGTCAAACGGTCGATTTAGTTAATCGTCGTTCGTCTGCTCGATCGTTAATCGAATAGATAGAATCGCTTTCGTTGGAGAAATTCCAAAGTCAGAAGGTTTCGATGCTCTCTATTCCTTGCATCTCGATAGATTTCCGTTCTCGAGCCATTTAAACTCCATTATCGCTAGTATCGTGAGCGGCATAAACAAGCATGACCCGTAAAAACGCGAGGTTTACGCGCTCGCCGGCTCGTTATGCCTATAATTCCACTGCCGTCCCCCGAAAGGACGTTGAGCCCCTCGGTGGAACACCGCTCCGAAGCACCCATTCAGTTTTTTTCAATTTCAGGAACGTGGGTGTGTGCCACCGTCTTACGACCAGCCGTAGATCGAAGATACATCCCTAATGTTTATGCAATGCCGGTGCTGCCGAGCGGAATTTTTCACGGGGAATTGCCGCGCGATACGAAATCGCGTGTGTGACGACGTACGCTGCCCAATAACGCATAACTCCGACAGATCGGATCTTGCCGTAGTCGTGGATCCCCGACTCGGAATGCGAAAGTTTCGCGCGATGCCACACGTCCCTTTCTGCCAGGGCAGCTCGGCTAAACCCGTAGCTAAATTAAGCAAAAATAAAACGACAGAAATTGATTTGCGTTCCGAGCTTAGTACATCGATGGACTTACGCGATATCGAATATGACGAATACAATAATACTTAAATCAACAGATCATATATATAGACCGAAACAAATGACAGCTATAACACTGGCCTAGGCAGCGAAGTTTATCTTTCAATTATCTTTCTCTTTTCAAATTCAGCTCATTATCCTAAATCTTAGAATCGAATATATACGATTTATAGTAAATATTTTCTTCTTTGATCCTTCTTATTTTAACAACGAGATAATGGAGGAAAATTGAATCGATAGCGTCGATATCCGTCAGATTTAAGCTTGCGGGAAACATATCATGTACGGCAACGTTGCGTAAATCGACCGGCGAAACGAAATAGAAAAGATACGATTGGATACGATGCAGCGAACGGATTGCTGGAAACTCGAAAGCCACCCTTGCGAGATGTTGGCCCTTGACCCGAACTCGTGCGACTCCTCCCAAATCGTCAGGCACAAAAGAGACGGGCAAAACAAAGATACAATACCTCCTTCGTTCGTTCCAGTCATCCCCGTATCCATTCACGTGAATGCACGATTACCGACCGATTAATAGGGCCAGCAGGTTGCCAGGGGTAGCTTGTATATGATTTAAAGGGCAGGGGATGCGCGACGGCACAATGGACCGCGTTCGATGCTCACGTTTCCTAACAGCGCTTGCCCAATTTCACTCAAACAGAAGCCGATTAATTCACGGCGTCCAATTTAATCCAGACCTTCCGTCACCCTCTGAAACACCCTCCATCTATTATACATATTTTAAACTGTCAATCTCTGCTGGACGAGCGGCCGTTCGGATTGGACCGATGCATGGGGTCAGGTCGGATTAGCACCAGAGGCCAGAGGGGTAACAATGAGGACGTACAAAGAGGTCATGGCTCCGACCCTCGACAATCTCGAGACTTCCGAGCTCTTCTCGCGACCTTCCAACCCTCCTATCAACGTCCGATCATGATCGAGATGCTGCTGATCTTCCAAATAATTTGAGGCAACGCGATCCTACGACAACACGTACGTATCTAACGTATGCTTTCTTTCTTCAAACGGAAATAGGAAATTATTAGTCATTTAACTAGAACGAATATTTAACGCCATGGATATATTGTCAAAGTTATACATACATATATACATACATATATATGTGTGTATATATGTATGTATAGTATATAGTATATATAGTATATATATATACTAAATATATGTATTTGTATATAGTAAATACTGAAGCTACGAGTCTCTAATTATAATAGCTGCGTTAACGTCTCGCTTTATTATGCTCTTCTTGATGATACTACGTCAGATTAACCCAACACATTCCACACCAGTGACTCTCTGTTCGGGGAATTTCGGTAACTAAATTTTCCGTTTCTGATCAGGCTAATGGAACAGCTACCTCGAGCAAGTTGAATACTCTCCGCGGCCAAAGTTCGATTATACGAAAATAATGGAAAATGATATAGGCAGTCGAAGAAATTGGAAAAACAGTTTCCTCTGTACAATTTCATTGCTTCGTATATTTCATTAACGCCTGTCAAGTTTTATTTTATCAATGCCTCTCAAATTTCGTACTTTGCTAGTTCATAGTTTCGCCACGAAATAATTCGTATTCCTAGAAATATCGCAATTCGAGGGTCGTTGCTTGAGGAAAACTTTCACCTCGTGCTCGATTGCCGCGAAGAAAGTGGCGGATAGTCAGCCCCTGGCCACGCAAGGTGGAGGCTTTCGAGTCACGTGAGAGCCGGTGGCACGTGCAAGTGTAACCGTGGCAGTGCTCGTTAGCGAGGTCAGGTGGGGGAGGGGGAGGGGTGAGTTAGCGGATTAATAACGCCTGGCACGAGCCTAATCAGCCGGTGTAGGGTTCACGGGTGCCTGGTACATCGCACCCCACTCTTATACAGCCCACCCCATAACAATATCATATTCGAGCCTCCCCTGAGTTATTAACCTCTAAGGTTACCGCAGCCACCCTCGCAAGCCGACATAAGCCGCACTTAATTACCAGAAAAGCTTAACCACCCGTCTGTTAAGCCGCATTCACAATGGAAACATACGGGGTTCGGCTTTCGTGAAAGTTGCGCCGAGAGACGAACGACTGATTCCTGGATTTGAGCATTTATACAAGAAATTGTAGTGGCGTAGAAGAATGTGGAAGGTTCGTTGTTAACCGTTTGTCTAAGGTACGTGTACGAAAAGTGGAAGTGGCATTAACATGTAAAGATCAGTTTGTTTATAGTTTCGGAATATTTGAAATCAGTAGATATTAAATTAAGAGACAAACACTTTAAATTTTACTTGGCGTTTAACGGCGTTTAGCATCCGATATTCGTTCGTTATAAATATGAATCTTTTCGATAGAGAATATTTCAATTCTCCCTAAAGGTAAAAGAAGGGAGCTGTTAAGAAGCGAAACGGACATATTTGCTATATATTCACACTCGCTATATATTCACGCTATGCGTTCTGAGAGTATTACGCATTCTGATTACGCATAACATTCGAGGAACGAAAACGTTTGCGCACATACCAAAACGAGAAGGATGGCTCAGGCAGGAATGAACCATAACGGAAAATAAGGTCATGGTTGAAACGTAACAAAAGCAAGGAAGAGACGTGTCCCATGGAAAATAAGAATGTAGGCTTGTTGCAGCTACCTTACGAGGCTCGATGAAAATTACGCTTTCAACGTTAGCCTCGTTTCTCTTCTTAAACAGCAGGGAAGGGACAGAGATACTTGCAGAGAATTATGAAACTGCGGTGTGAGCAATGGCTCGACGGTCTTTTCTTGCTTGTCTTCGAGAACTCCTAAACCTCTGACTAACTTCTTTTCCATTTCTTCTTTCTTAAAATGGCCGTTACGTTGAAACGTTGATATTAATATTAGAACAGCCGATATATCGGTACTGAGAGTCCGTCGAACGTATGAAGAGACCACGAGAAGGATATTCATGACAAAGAAAGTGAAATGCACGGCGTTTTCTTTAGAAACAAGGATACAAACTTTCTAATCTTTCTTCCTATTAGGGTGTATGCGGTGTCCATTAGTTTCTCATAACCCTTCTAATTAATATCGAAGGAATGGAAATATTAACGGACCAGGTTAATGCGCATCGTGTAACGACGCGTCGTGAAAGGTTGCGAAATATTCAGGTCGTACGACGTAACGTAACGAAGGATAATAATGGTGAATAATAATGCAGCACTAGGATGCAGGAGAAATTTCAAACGAATCGAGCCGGTTGCGCCGGGGATAATGGCCGAGCAGGGTTCGCGCGCTTATTTTTTAGCATTCTGCAGCTTTGCCCGAGACGGCCTGGCCGAAACTTTTCCAATTTAAAGTTTCCTTCGGGGCCGACTTTCGCGTTGCAACTACTCCCTGGTCGGAGTCCAGGGGGGAGGGGTGTCTTTATTGCGCTCGACAACGTTGCCCTCGCTGCGGCTACTCGACGAGTACGCGGGGGTGGTTGCGCCAATGACTAACCTCCCCCTTTTTCGACCAAACCCCCGTGCGCCTCCGTTGGAATTTCAGCTTTCGCAAACACACGTCCTATCGGCGTTTTTCTTTCGAAGCCCTTTTCGCCGGGCGTCGTTACTGTCAACAGGTAAACCCCCCCCCCGATTCTCGTTTCCTCTCCCCTCCCTCTCCCCCATTCCCCTTCCAGCTATTAATTAACTTTCGCGAAACTTGCCGAGAACCAAGCTAGGGGTTGAATCCGCTGCGAAACGATGTCTCGCGTTGCTCGTCGTTGCTCTTCGAAAGCTTCTTCCGCTGTTTGTTCGGGTGAATTGCTTTTGGGCTCTTCCTTCTAGTTTTGAAGATTCTTGGGGAAAATGGGGTGTGGATTGGGCGTGCTCGATAAGAAATTTGGCAAATTTCGAAGATAACGTTAAGAAGGAAACACGTTTATTTTTGACTTGGACAAGTTTTTAAACTATGATACTGAATGTATGATAAATATACGCATACATACGTATATCGGAAACATTAGAAGAAACATTTGAAAATTTCTTCGACGCTTTAACGAGGCATGATGTTCACGATCGTATTGAAAGTTGCAAAGTTCGACACAGATCGAAGAATTTGCTTAGAAATTACGAGACATTTTGCGAATTGCAAACATCTAAGCAGGTATCCATTTACTTGGAGCGAGTCAAGTCAATTTCATTGAACTAATAATTTATCCGTTATAACTTTCGAGCTTGTCGTATTTATTGTACGATAGCCGCGTGAGATTATCGGAAACGAAATAGGAATTTCTTTAAACGGCGGATTTAATTCTCCTGTTTGACAAGTCGGCGTTCGTTGGCTATCGTTGTATCAGCAAAGTGAAAGCAATGAACGTAAGTCATACATCGGACGATCATAAATAGCCGATATTAACATTGATACGTAGAAATTAGCATAATCATGCGCCGGCGACTGATCGAAGAGACGTTTAACAGGAAGCCAATCGTCAGATCGTTTATATGATTTTCTTACATCGACTTTATTGCTCGTATGACTTCATGACCATGTACCGGTTCGCAGATCGACCGTTTCCACCTGCGATATCGGTAGCCGGCTTTAAAGTTCGATTCACGGTGGGAAAATCTTGCGTGGACTTGACAAATTTAACGAACTAATTCTTTTTCGCGATCGATCGACGCATGAACACTGCGTTTGGAATCCAGCTGTAAAATCATCCACACGAAAAAAAAAAGAAGAAAAAAAAAACTATTATCATGGCAATTCGATAATGCATTCCCGGCCAATCGGATAATTTTACTAACTCGTAAGCGGCAGATAAAAATCCACTCGGCGTCCTCGAGATGAAAAACTATTCTCTGCAAGCATAATTTTCACGAGATCCATTTATTACCGAATATATCATCTTGTAGCAGACTTTATTTCCTGCAGTTTAACTGCACCGCGGCTCAACAAAGTAGCTTACGGCTTACGGCTTACGGTTATAATAAACGGGGCTTATAATAAAGTATTGACTGCTGGGGCCTGGGCTCCATTAAAACCCGCAAGATTCCTTAATAGGCTGAGCAGCAGCAACTTTCGATTTGTCGGGTGAAAATTAAAACAGACAAAGTTTCACTTCGGTCGTTAAAAATCTTTCGCCGCCGATCTTTTCGTCTTTTTTTTTCAATGTTATACGAAGAGAAAATTAGATAATTAAATATGCAAAATTAATCCCGTTATAATATCTACGGTTAATCTTTCGTGGTTACGCTTCTTAACTCGCGATCACACGAATCTTAAATTAGTTGCGATTAATTTCTCGATTATATAAATATATCATGATAAAATAGATGTAACAAACGCATAACTAGAAAAAAAGAAACGAACGAGTAGATATTCAAAACTCACTCGTATGTCAAGCGTAAGATCTTCGATATTTAGGTATTCCACGCCTAATTTCATTTCTTATTCCATGCGTCAAGTCGCGCAATTAGGATGTGCGCGTGTGTACTATTTTTAGCCGAAGATGAAAGGAGGAGATAGATAGACAACCAGGATGGACAATACGGTAGTTTGTCTTTCTGTTACATTGTCCTTTCAAAGAATGCAATTACACTTCCTCTCTGAATCGAAACGAACGTAGTAATTCTTCTTTCTGAAAACAAACGATTTCTTTTCTGATTAAAAAAATTTAATCGCAATAACGCGTGTTTCGTAGTTGCGTATGATGCGGATCTGTTAATAGAAAATTATAACATCTCGCTTAATCGAGTAACAACGTGCGACAGATCTATGTATATGTATGCGACATTGTCAATATGCACGAAACGTTGGTCGATCGTTCGTCATTTTCTTTATACTTACTATTAACAAGCTATTCGGTGACAAGTTGTCGCGATATATCGATTATACATATATATGGTTGCTTTGCAATTTATAATGCGTCAGGAATTTTCCTTCTTTTAAAGAATACGCTTCTTTGTAGTATTACATCAAACGCTTCCTCCAACGTGACTAATCGATTCTACATACGTAACAACATATTTATTAATTCACATACCACTTATAAACTTTGTTAATCTAATTCTTCTAGGAACATCTTGCACAACAACATCGACCGTAATATTATCGCAATAATATTATAAACTATCTTTTTCTTTTTACTGCGTAGTAGTCACCAGATACTTGCAATACCGATCATCGCCGTTGCGCAATTCATTAATTACATTTATCAATGGCACCACAATTTTTGTATAATTGTTCATATAATCGCATGCATGCCAAATCTCGCAGCTAAATGTTTGCCAATTAATCGTATTTACCTGCGTGAAACTATACTTGCTTATACATGATTCTCTTGCGAGTGTAGAAAATAAATAAATCCTTAAAATTGTAGACATCTGTTGGGAAAGTGATATTTGAAGAGCCTTTACGTCGAGTCACGAATGTGATACTTACGTTGATACTTAATACCACAGATTATGTAACATTGTCATTGAGACGAATAAAAGTAAAGAAATACAGAAATATGGTGGTTGATAGAGAAAGCGATGTTGGAAATAGGTAGGTATCAGGATGCAGGACCGTGAATGGTTAAATACTGAAAACTACTGAAAAGACGTTCGTGTGGACGACGCTCGGTAGACCATTACGAAAGCAACGATGCGATGATATATGTGTTTTCCATCATAGTTTATGAAGCAGATAAACGCGTCCGATGCCGCATGAATTGCTAATGGAAAATGCTATTGACAAACGCGGCTCTGTAAATCACCAGGTCGAGTGGAATTTGCGACGTGGGCTGCGACCACGGTTGAAAGTTTCGTCGAGGAGGTTCATTCCGGAGGTTCGTCGACGCGGAGGCGGCAGCGCGGCACGGAACGGCACGACGCGGCGGGACGGTTCAAGCAATGATCGTTGATGTTTCACTCGCGGACTCCATGGAAATCTTTGTCACGCGAACCAATCGACTCTGACTTACGCCACTCGTACATCTCACAATGAGTCACTTATTATTTCATTGACGCTTTACGGATAATTTGATTAGTTACAGTTGCCTTGCAAAGCAAACCGTAGGTTTGGCGAAGATTTATTATGAATTCCGAAACTATCGAATATTCGTGATTCGAAGCAAATGTTTTCTTCTTTAATACGACGATAGATGAAAATTTCTTGGGTACTGTTGGCTCGCTAAATTGAAACTTCAGAGAGAAAGAGAGAGAGAGAGAGAGAGAGAGAGAGAGAGAGAGAAAGAGTTAGTCGAACAAATAAAAAATTATCGTATGTCTTTCTACGCGTCTGAATTTGCGAAAAAGGGTAGCGCTGCCAATGGGAGTCGGAACTGGATCGGATGGTCGAGACGATCGAGACGATCGCGAATCGAAAATCTCAAGAAACGAGATTTTTCTGCGAATGGAACCCGTGCAACACCTACGGCATTCCTGCGTACCATGGTACAACGTAATTCGATAACACTCTATTAGACACGCGATAATTGCATATTTCCCTGGCTGCGCCCCATTCCGGCGACGACATAATAATTTCAGCTTGCGCGCCGACTGTTAATCGCGTCGTTTATATTCCACGGTTTTGCGCGCACGACCGCGACCGGCGCTGCGTGTCTCACGAATATCGGTCAGGGCATCAGACGCGTTGCAGTCTTTTGCACGCGATACGCATCGCGACCGATAAAGAAAGCTCGAAAAAGCAGCAGCCGCGAAGCGGCAACTGTTATCGAATGCTTCGAACGATAATTAAACGGCCTGCGTAAATAATATTATCGGCTGATTGTTTGGTTCATTTGAGTTAAATAAAATGGTGATCAGATCGTATCGATCGCTTGAAATCGTTTGTTTGCGGTGTTTTATGTTTTATAAACGATCGTTCAGGTAGATAAGATACAGGTGAGGTATAAATTGTTTCGAACGTAATCGAACGATTGTGGAATAATTTGTGCGTACAAGGCTTATCCCATATCTTGAAGATTTGAAATACCGATTAAAGAGTTGAGGATTTAAGCGTTCGATACTAGTATTTTTTCATAAAAAGTTGATTTGTTTCGTTGAAATATTGCAAATGTATAATCTCTTATTATTTGGCACACCGTGTACCTACATGTTTCCTGAATTATAGTATGCATTATAAATTCGAAGTATCGAATAAAAAGGCTGGTACGTATTTGCCAGTGTCACAGAAATTTTCAGATAGACAGACAGATTGCAGGCAATTGTAGGAAAGATGTATGTCTGATATTTCTGTATGTACGCTCTAAATATACGTGTGACGATCATTCGAAAGACTTATTTTAATAATCTCGTTTTGGAGATACCAGTAAGAAATACTTTTAACTATACCAATTAAGATGTGGAAGTGCGAAACACAGTCATAAACGATAATAAAACAGAAGCAAGAAAATCATCAGAAAAAGTGAAACGATGTCTACGAATGTGGACTCAAAGAAAACTTAGATTTTGACATTTTGATATATTATCGTATCATATGTGTGTGTGTGCGTGCGTGCGTGCGTGCGCGTGTGTGTGTGTGTGTGTATTGGTATTCGAGGCTAGTGAAATTCAAAGCGAAAGAAAATTCACGCGTATCATCTCGTATGCACGAATCTAATATGCAACGTTCGAGATGCAACGAGATAGGCTGTGCAACATGGGACTGCAATCAACTATACAATATTCGATTGATGTTGGATATTGGTTTTAATTCTGGAGAATCATCCGTAGAGGATCAGCCGTAATTGGCCGAAGCAAGCGTATCATTGGCACGGACGCGACTCGCATCAGGCAGAGAGGAACGTTTGCGATCACGAACGGCATCGGTCAATTAACGCATCGGCAAATAAACGGATGATTCTTCGGTTGGAGTTGGTTCGCGGTCAGCTGTCTCAAGAGGCCTCATTAACCGTAGTCCGCCAATTATATAATAATAAGCTAATAATAATTGCATTGCCGTTGCATCAGCCCACCGGCCAGTCGGAGTGGACGAATAAATTAAGGACTAACTTCCCTCTTACGACGCCCTCGTCCAGACTGCACGTCAGGCTGCATCCAGACGCGGTCTTGAGTGCATTTTTAAGCATCTCGCAGTCCCCGTCGCCGGATATGACGAAACGGCACGAGAGCTTCTGCGGTGATTAAAAGCCATTGCGCGCACCGATTGATTCTGCAAACATTCCGGCTAATTCGGTATCGACCCTTCCGACTTTCCAGTCCCGCTTAATACCGTTCAATCTCGTTGCAATACGTCGATGCGACCGTTTATAACCTTTCTTCAGGCTTCGGACGATGCTTGTTTTCGGTCTCGCAGCTACGTACGTAGATTTACAACTCTCTTACAACGTACATTCGTTTCTTGGTAAAGGAATCTCAACATGTTCGACGTGATGATATATTGTGTAAAATAAAGTTTCCGATTTTTACGTTCTACGTCGCTAAACATATACTTGGAGGTTACTAAGTGTAATATTATCGAGTTAGCGCTAAACTCGCTATATTCGCATAAAGCATAGGACAAACTAAAACCAACTAGACGAGAGAAAGCGTGCAAAGGAAGAAAGCGAGCGAAGCATTACTGAAAATTCAGCTTCCACGCTTGGCTACCGCTGTATATCAGGTACGATTATTCTCACGAGCCTACAGTGTAAAATGGTGTATCTAATTTCTAATTAACAAACTTACAACGATCTGTACCGAGTAGGTATAATAAATCCTCGATCACGCTTAACAAATTATGATCCTCAATATCTAATCCAGCGGTAACGAATCGACCGGTGTCCTAAAAGAACGATCGAAACCGGAACTGATGACGGTACACCCGCGTTCGCTTTGGTCGGCAAAAAAGATATGGCGTCGTATCACTGTCGCAACGTCCCCTTTTTACTTCGCTGATTGTCAGTAGGATGAATATTTATCGAGAATTGCGATTTTTCCTTGATCGAGGGACCGCGGAGGCCGAGCTCGGAGGCCGCATATAGAATCTCTTCGATCTTATGAAACTCATAACATAGACGAGCGTGACCTTAAAGACCGCGATCGATTCGATTGTGCGGCGGGATCGATTGCATAAATAGACATAGACGCGCGTTTGATTTACAGGTGTAACGCGCCTCGTTCCCGCGTATTGTGTTTTTTAATGCGGCTGGTCGCGTTGATTTATCTGACCACCGTTGGCATTTCCATTATTTATGGGAAAATACGACGGATTTATGGATTTCGATGAGCGCGCCTCCGATAAATACACGCGCATAACTATGCCTGTATTTCATCGGGAACGCGAGTATGGATATGGAGAACGGACCTTCGGACCTTGTTAGTCGGTTAATTATTTTTAACGATCCTCGCGATAGATTTTATTTTACGAAGAAAAAGTTGTTGGCATCTTTCCACGTGTTCCACTATTATGACTCTCAAATTATATTCATTTTTATCATACTCTGGTCGCCTGTTTCCTACTTGCTATGAATTAATGTTATCGCTTGTTGAGGTTCTTTCGCAGTACCTGCTATCGGCTACTGTTCAGATCATCTTATAGTTAATTTTTTAATGTCGATTAGGTATAGAATGTAAGACACGGAAGATGTGTTTTTCACGATAGTATCGCTTCAAGTATCTTTTAGAGAATATTTCTCATATTTCAGCTGTTATTTATATATATATATATATATATATATATATATATATATATATATATATATATATATATGTATTAATAGTAATTAACAGTAATTAACAATAATTAATAGTACAGTGCTTTCTCGTTCAAAGATATACATATACTTTCATTTTCCTCAATATTCACGACAATTAGCAAATATACTTCTGTTTGTACGTAAAATAACGTGCGACGGTAATTTAACGTTCGAATAATGTTTGATAGCGTTTTCACTTTGCGCAGCGTGCATAATGACATTATACACGGCGAAGGAACTGCTCGTTGGCAATAGTAACATTGAAAGTTTGCATATGAATAGGTGATTAGAATTTACCACGCATGATTTAGTATAGTAACTTATCGGACGTGATAGATCTTTCTATTCAATCCGACTACGCGAACGTGATTCCCCCTCTTTTTCTCTCCACGCTTATCGCTGTCAAACATTAACTTTTATAATTTATCGCCAAACGTGCTATATACGCGGCTGTATTTGTTGACCTCGTAGCTCTTACGTACTGTGGATATTTCGTTGCTTCGGCTTTCTCTCAATTCATATCGCACTGTGCTCGCTTTCAAGAGTAACGCTCTAAATATGATACAAAAATACGATGTACGATATTCTCGAGAGAATCGATTATTACGGTTACTTATTTACAGTTTTTGCACTTTTGTAAGAAAAGTCGTCAACGTTGTACGTATCACTTTGTATTATTATAATATTGTTCTTAAACGATAGCAGGGATTACCTTCGACTCGTTACACCAATTACACGCATCGATCGTTCCATCGCGTTGTTGACGACTATTCACAACTCGATCTATATCTAAGAATTCCACGCGCGATTCAACTTTGCAACGAAAAACTACGCGTCTCGCGCTGTTTTAACTCTTACCAGGCCAACGATGAAAGTCGCTTGAAAAGCAAGGCATCGAGCCTTCCAAACAAACGGTCGCGGTCGTACCGAATGCGGCAAAAAACGGCGCGACTCCGTTACGTTTTACGAAACGGCGGCTCTAACTTTTTGCGATAATAAAGGCAACACCGTCAATGAGCAAAAGCAACCTTGATAGGGAACAAAGTTTCGCGGGGCGGAGGTCGAACGAAATTTTTCATCGCGGTAACGCAGGTGCGCGAAAGGAGAAATATGACGTTGAATTTTTCCCGGATCCACCGGCTCGAGCCAACGGAATGCGCGTTTATTGTTAGCAAAAGGACCGCGTGCTGGCAAAAACCGTAGACGGGGGATTCCGTTTCTAAGGCCCAATTACTCGTGTCATTACACTTCTGGATTCCTGGAGCGAGCGCGCGCGCGCTCGCTCTCCACCGAACAACCAACCGAGTAAGCGAGCAACAACTCAACACGTTCGCTCCGATCGCAGTAAGAGTCGCCGCCGCCGCCACCGCCGCGCGACCTGGGCTCGATTCGTTTTACTTTTTCTTTTTCAGGGCTCCCGGGCACACCACGCTTATGTAGAAGCGGTTTCAAATCTGGTTAGGCTCGGCCTGCAATTTTGTAATCCATAAACGTCGCTCATATGGCGCGTGCTCCAGTTCCATGTATGGCGAAAAACCGCGGCTGCCCTTGTTGCTGATTCCTTCGCGAGCCAACCGTTGCGACAGCCATGTTTCTCCGGGTTTCTATCATATCTACGCGACCGATTACCTTATAGAAGCATCCACGGCGCGGCACATTCGCAGAAAAGTCGGCAATTCGTAAGGGCACCGCTAACCGTCAGTCCGCTCCATCGCTCGTTCAACGTGTCTTCCTTCCTACGTACTTTCAAACGGTAATACATCTCGATAAATCTCGAATTTTTCAATTAACAGTTTCACCATACATCGAATTAACAAGATTTATCTTTCCATAGTAAGACATACTTTTCCACGCGTTACTCTTCTAAGGCTATCAAAAAACGTGGAGACAAATTTTCCAGCCTGTACTACGCTTTGTCCACGATCCTTCCTCGAGGCAAACGTTTAAACGTTCCTTCGAGAAAAAAAAAAAAAAAAAAAAAGAAGAGAGAAAAGAAAAAAATTTCTATTCGAAATTTGCTCAGACTATGAACAGAAGGTTTAATCAGAATTTTGGAGAAGCAGTTCGCAATGTCAACGCATCGATAAATCATTTATTTGACTAATAATTACTAATATTAGTGACAGCGTGTGGACCACGTACTCGTATATATCGAGACTGTTTCGTCGATATACTCGCTGCTTCAAAATGTTGTTTTCCGAATAAGTCTGTAAATCGATGTCGTGGTTCTACCGAATTGCCTGGATAATAGTGAGTAAGCCCGTAAACCTCGTCAGTCAAATCTCCCACCCCAGTAAAAGCAATTTTTCACGAAAACACGAAGCTACGAGCTATGGAAAGTATTTAATCCGTAGGCACAGAGGGTTAATGAGCACAAAGCCAGCAGAGAGGCTACAACGCGGACTCCCGGGCCCCAGGCCCCAGGCCCCAGGCCCCAGGCCACAGCTCCCAGCGTCTGTCCCCCGTGGGAGAGTCATGTGGTCCCGCGGTAGGTGAGGAGGGGGAAGGGCCCCGGGTATATTGCTGAATTGAGGAAGGCGGTGTTACAAAGCGCCCCGTAAATCCGCACCAGCTTCGACACCCGACATTCCCTCCGTTTTATTTCGTCCCCGCGGCGACGCGGGATACGTCGGGGCATTAAAAATAATAGCTGGGCCTCGAGCAGGGATTCCGCGGAGCCTCTACTCCGTAGGAATGTCGCTGGCCCGAATTTTGCACGCTGCGACAGGGGGCCAAGTCCCCGAAGTCTTCGCGTCCGCTATCAAACGCAAAGATGACGATTAGAGAGCGCAGCGAATTCGTTGATAGATTCGTTCGAGCGATTTTCCGCTTTATGTAATCTGATCTTTTCCGCGGTACAAATATTTTGCAACGTTCATTGGAATTTACTATCGTTCTTGCCATCTGCTTGCAACGAGCAAACTTACTGAGTGAGCACAAAAAGTATCTTGAACATCGCTGTACTTACTGTAGCATTTACGTAGCAATTAATTAGGTCAAACGGAGTATATTATACTCGTATAGAATTTTATCGTGTACAGCCTCTTAGCTCATGAAATTGACAAATTTAGGAAAGATGAAATTATAGCTAGGATCTTGGGCAATTTCGTAGAATCGACGATCGACGCAAAATCATAACGCTATTTCCAAAAATCGGTCCTAGATTTGGACTCAAATATTTCATCAACGATAGATTTCTTTGATGAAACCAAGCAACTTTCACATAAGACATTTCATACGTATTTGCGATAGTTGGAGAAACAACGGGATGTACTAAACTTATGCTATGTTACGCTTTTACACGCATCCCGTCTATTTCCATTGGCAAGTATCGCGACGTTCTATCGGTCGCAAACATACGTCGATGTGTAACTCGTAGTTAATATTATTGGTATTACATACCAGGTAGTCAAAGTCCGAAATAGCGTAGCTTGTGTTCCTCTAGGTCAGCCCACGTGGCCACTTGGCAGAAAGCCATAGTGGGTGATAACGTACACGAACACAATGTGAAATTCTAGCGCCGTGCCTGGCACATCCGTTAGATTCCGACGTTGTTTGGAGCTTGGACGATGCAATTTTCCGGCGAGCAGTAGTACCGAATTAAGCGCAAACTTTTCTCAAAAGCCGACAGCTTTTTCGTGACTCCTATCAACGTAATTTTCCAACTATACCTACTGGAAGAAACACCGTTCACCAATAGACTCGCAGAAAATCTGTTTTATTCGTTTTTTCTTTTTTCTTCTTCTCTCTTTTCTTTTTCTTTTTTTTTTTTCTTAGTAAAATCTTTCTATCAGCCTAAAAAAGCTGTTTTTGCTTTAACTTATAACTCGATGAAAGAATTTAAAAACAAAGAACTTGGTAACGATTCTGTTAGATCTCGTTTACTAGATTTGTCAATTACAAACGCCGGTTCTATTATCGCGTATTGACTTTTAAAAATCAATTTGGTCGTGTCATAATATTTCATTACGAGTAGCTGTAGTAACTGCTAAGTATATAATCGTCGTAGTTTGGTCCATCTGTAATTTTCTAATTAAAATAAATCTTGTCAGAAGTCGGCAACTGTGAGGATACTTTTGAACGCTAGATGTTCGCATATTTGAACATATATGTTGTTCGACGTAGTTGCAAAGACCAATTTTCCGACATTATCGATTAGTGGAACTAATCGGATGACCTCTGAACAGCTTACACGGGCCCCAACTGGTCGAAATTGTCGTGAAACGGTTGCACTAAAAAGAATTCGATAAAAATCGACAGGGGTTTTAGGTGGAGCACCGAGTGTCCCTTAGGGCTCTAGCAATTTCCACTCACGAAACAATTTCTCCCCTTGTCACCATTATGCCTCATAGCTAGCCACAGGCGTTGCTATTATAAACATATACAAATTCGTCAGTGGTCGTCGCAAACAATGGACCGTTTAACGGCGCGGAGATATATCATCGTGCGGCGATTCGTCGGTCGAACCAGGGACCAGCCAGAGAGAAGGAGAAACGTTCACAGAAGGAGAGAAGAGAAGAAGTCTAACCGCGACTGGATTTACGGTGATCGCGTGCAACCAGTCGTTTTTTTCCTACCGCTATACATCATCTTTACCAGGTGAGAGGATTAACCTTCGACCAAGTGGCCATTTAATAGTTGCTGCCGGCTTCTGTGCCTCTCGCCTGGCCGACGCACGAGCCTCGATGAAAAGATACCTGAACCGCCGCGTCGCGCCGCGACATTACGAGGTTTCTCTTATGAACAGCCCTTTCTATTACGAGACCTCGAAATACTGCCGACAAGCACCAAACCTGCTTAAGATTCTTAAAACAGACTCTATCGAATAACTTGGACTCTGTGTGTGTGTGCATGCGTGCGTGCGTGTGTGTGTGTGTGTGCGCGCGCGCGCGCGTGCGTGCGTGCGCACGTGCGTGTATGCGCACGTGCGTGTATGCCTGTTTGTTACACCTTAATTATGGACTGCTCGTGTTTGAGAGGCGATGCTAAACAATTATTGGGCAAAGTATTGGAATAAAAGATACTTTTCATAATTGTGAAACGTCTTGACTATTACTATCAAGTTGATTTTTCCAATATACGACTAATACAAAGTTAGGAATACGGAACGTGAAATGGCCACGCAGCACATCGGCCAAGACACGCGTATAACACGCTGGTGTGTCATATCGTATCTGATTTACCGTAGCAAACACGCTTCGTGCCACCGGTATCATACTACACCAAGATACTACAATTTTCTTGCTAACCTTTTTGCTTTCTTCATTATCGAAAGTAGACGTTAAAACATGCATTCTTTTCAACGTTCAACATCGGCTGTCCTCTTACATCTGGAAGCACTGCTTTCGATAATTTTGCGATATCGGAGTACGAAGGGGATGGATGTTCAAGTTTTCGAACACACTCGCAGTTTGTAGGAAGAAAAATGAAAGTCGAGTCCAGCGAGCAATAACGAGCGTTCGTTGGTTCGATGGATCTGTTGAAAATTTTGGAAAATTTTGGAGCATCGTTGGTGGATCGACGACGGGGAACAGGAGAGAGCACCCCAAAAACGCGAACCGGCCAATATGTCATCCCTGTGGCTCGGTGTCGGGATAACCCTGTGCTCGGTTGGTGCGGGCCGAAAGCGAGTAGAAGAAAGGCTCGCGAAGAGCGAGCGTGGATCGAACGGGGAACGGGCGGCGAACTGGGCTGTCGCCGGATCGGGGATACAAATGGGCAAAACAGCGCTCTGTGCGGATGCCGCGGGCCCGGTTGCAGGTGGCGTGGCCGCCGATAAATATGTCAGCCGGCAACACCATGCCGCGGCATACCACGCCGCTCTCGCACCCTCGATCTCCGTCCGGTTCCCCGAGCCCTCCTTCCCACCACCCCGCGGAATATCTCTGTTCCCCGTACCCACCGTTTCTCGCCTCTGTTTCACCCTCGCCGCGCATTTGAATATTATGGAAATGTCGACGCGAGAGATAGCCGCCCCGGGACCCCGACACACTCTGCATCTGTCATACACCCTAATGAGCAGCCGGGGGTTGCCTTGCCGGCGCACCAGCGACTCTACTCTTCCTCTCTCTCTCTCTCTCTCTCTCTCTCTCTCTCTCTCTCGCTCTGCTGCTGCTGCTGCTGCTGCTGCTGCTTCTGCTGCTGCTGCTGCTGCTGCTGCTGCTGCTGTTGCTGTTGGTACTGCTGGTGGTGGTGGTGCTGCTGCAACAGGTGAACTTTGAATCTACGAATCGTCAGATTTTTTTTCTAGAGGTTACGCCATTGGTGGAGTAGTCGGTAGGTAGGTGACGACTTTGAATTATGCGGAAAGAAGTAACATATTGTGGGAATCTTACGGCGGATGTTGTACGTATGTCGGAAAATATCGTGATTAGACCTTTTCCTTGACTTTTACGCGGATTTGAATACGAATGCTATGGTAGAATAGAATTGCATTTATCTGAATCTATCAGCGGACAAACGATATATGTAGGTAATCGTAGTTTATACGATAGAATAGAATAAGAATAAAAGTTCAGCAGTTGTCATCGCTGTCCATAATTTTCCGCTCACGTAATAGGTGTCCACGAATTAGGTAAAGACGTTGATCAAAATTTCGTTGTAATAAACGAAGTTTGGGTAAACGGAGTTCCGTCGAAACGAGAACTGCTTTGAGCGAAACGTTAACTAAGTAAGATCATCGCGCTATAAATGTCGTCTCGATAAATTTGATAGACGTACGAGAAGTGTAAGTAGATATCGTCCGTTTTAAAACAGATTTTTAATCGAAGCGATACGAGATATTCTTTTCGTCTGTAATTACACAAGTTTGTTAGTTTTTTCCAGAATATTACCAAATCGGTAGCTTCTGTAGATTTGACTTATGCGCGTTTCGCTGCAAACTAGCAGCTAGCAAACTAGCTGGAAGTGAACGTGACCCAGAGAACGGCTGGCTAATATCAAGGACTGACGTTCTCCTACTTAAAAGTTCTATTATGTGCACATTATTACGTTTCTATAACCTCTTTGTAATTTCTGCGTTCTTTGAAAACAGCATCGACAATGTTTAAAGAACATACAGAGATGGAACCCGTATGTTCAGGACATTGTTTAATTATCATGCGTACAACGTACCACTTATAGGTATACGTAAACTAGCGTCTCCTGTCGATAGAAATGTAGGACGAAACTCGAGTAGAATATTTACGAGTTTCATCGATCGTGCAAATTCGCAATTTGTAACGAATCTGAGAAAACAAAGTATTCTGACATTGTTGATAATTTCACTGCTTAAACCTGAAACCTGCATCCTGAAATCTGAAGCCTGAAGCGTGAAGCCTGAAGCCTGAAACCAAAAACCTAATGGAGGTCTTTAATAGAAATAGAAAGTGACAAAATGTCCCATATTCCGTCGCAATCTGAGCTATGGAAGTTGGAGGATTCAAAGGTTGTACCTTGTTCGGAGATTCAAGAACAGAATACAAATTGGCAAGTTTATTTTCGAAAAATGAAACTTCGATGCTTGTGATATTTAACACTGACGAAATCAGAATTCAGAATGTCAGGAATGCATGGCAATAAATTTCCCGGCGAAGCGATCGGCTATCGAAAATCGGGGAAACAGAACGATAGAAACAAACTACGTATAAGTAGAGCGTAATTGTAGGGGCGGTTCACAAACGGTTGGCAGGTTCAAACCGCAATTGACAGACATTACAGTTTGGAAAAAGAGGCGAATCCTGTCGAACCGAGATCCCCGGGGCGGTCAAAGCGTCGCGTCGCGGCGTCGAATTCACGGGGAGCCGCGCCGGGGTGAACAGGATCGTGTCCGGTCTCTCTGTTGGCACGGCCTTTGGTTCCCCGGCTTGCGGGCCGTTGTTTTCACTCTGTTATGCAGCGACTGAAGCACCGTTGCACCGGAGTGCGGTCGGTTTATACACCGCGCGCGTTCCACGGCAATCGAGGCCAGGAGCCGTGCGATTCGACGTCGAGATGATTGTAGTTGCAAATGGGCAGTTTGCATCAAGAAGCGGCCGCCCCATGGCCGACAGGACATGCACGGCCAATGCAAACAAAGTTGACCCGGCTGTCCGCTCCCTGGCTACAACCCCCGCTCTCTCTCTCTCTCTCTCTCTCTCTCTCTCTCTCTCTCTCTCCCGTCCATTCTACCCCCGGCTCTCCAGCTCTCCAGCTCTCCAGCTCTCCAGCTCTCCGGCTCTGTAGGACCAAGGTACACACGACTAAGGTATACAAATAGCCATCTTTGACGCAACTCCTCCTGCCTCCTGCCTCCTGCCTTCTGCCTCCTGCCTTCTGCCTCCTGCCTCCTGCCTCCTGCCTCCTGCCCTAGGAACCGGCGTAATTGTCGCTCGATCGCAAAAATTCGATTACGTGTCCTATTGTACTCTCCGTCCGTATTACGTGTAACTATAGATCGACCAGAAGGATCGCTAAGACGTAAGAAAATGTTTCTTATATTTGGAAGGAGGACGAAGGAGAGGGAGGATTACGTTTGAAAAGATTGGAGGTAAGGCGGAATCATAGTCGATTAAGTCGCGATAAATAAGGGAAAGATGAAAGTGAAATTCTTGCCTATTGATTGTTCAAAATCTGTCGTAAAACATTTCGCAACGTTGAATTCGTTACGTCGAACCCCGATGCGCGTTATCCAAGTGTCTGGCGTTTAACTAAAGAAAATACCAAGTACCAAGAACTTGGCTCGAATTCAAAGCCACGACTTTCGAATTCCTCCGCTCCATCCACAACGTGCAGATACCGCCGAGTGTCGAAAAATCGTCGACGATATAGAGTAACTGATCTACCGATTGGCAGCATACTCAGGCAGGAACTATCCCCTAAGCCAGGGTGAAAATCATTCAGAACTAGAAACTCAAAGACAGGAACGGGTCGAAAGGAGTCCGAAGTTTGGCGAATCGGTGTGTTTACACGGTAGCATTTCGCAGCCGGTTGGCCAGCCTGGCCAGTCGCCGGATTGGAGTGCGGTGTATAAATAAAGCGGGAGTTCCGAGCTGCCTTTTCTAACCGGTCCCTTTGCTGCACCGAGCGTTCTGCACACTCTATTCTACAGGCCCACGATACAGAGCTCTTTGGTCGGTTAAACATGCGCATATTGCATGAAACTGGTACCGGGAGTCGGCAGATCGACCTCTGTATTAACACCTCCGACGCTGTCCTCCACCCTTCTCCTCCAACCCTCTTCTCCTCTGCCGACACCGCGACACCCCTCCGCCCTTCGTTCGCCGGTCGCCTGTTCTCCGGCCGTCGAATAGTTAAACCATTATTTTCGGCCGGACAGCCGGACAAAAGGAGAAAGGCCGGCTGCTCGTGTTTTCTGCGACTCGTGACCGGTTCCGCGGGACGATTTCCGTCCACGGGAAAACTGTTCCTTCGGCGATAGACGCGTTACGTTCCTAGGGGAAAATTGCCTAGCTTCGCAGCCAGATGAACGTATGGGAAAAACTGGGCAAAAGCTATACTTTCGATCGATACATCGTCGATTGACAACCGCGAACTTGGACCAACGGCTTATAATTTGTCGTACTGACAACTATCGCGTAACATCTATAGCTCGTATGACAATATATCGCTCACCTGTTCTGCCTATTTAACGTGCACGAACGTCTGTAATTTACTCGATACTAGGCAGAATCTGTGACGAATCAAGAGCGCTTGTGCGAATCGTTGCATGCGTGCATGACGGAAAGGTGAGGAGAAAGGAAAGCAGAGAGGAAGGCAGAGAGGAAGGCAGAGAGAAAGGCAAAGAGGAAGGCAGAGAGGAAGGCAGAGAGGAAGGCAGAGAGGAAGGCAGAGAGGAAGGCGGAGAGGAAGGCGGAGAGGAAGGCGGAGAGGAAGGCGAAGAGGAAGGCGGAAAGGATGGCAGAAAGGAAGGCGGAGATGATGGCAGAGAAAGGATGGCAGAAAGGAAGGCAGAAAGGAAGGGCCGGAAGCGTAGAGACGTTAATAAAAGCAAAACTGCCGGGTACATCAGTAGCCGTAACCGGTATCGCTGTAAACAATTATAAACACCGAGAACGGGCTCGTTATTGCGTTTAAAATCGCGAAACGTTTGTGTAGTAATTTACATAGGCGGGCCGATCGGCGGCCGCGATTATGCGTAAAATCGGCGGACGATGCGCCGCGCAAATTTGTACCCATAATTCTTTCCTCGTCGAATCTGCGAACAGCGACGGCCTCGGTGCATTTAAGCCCGGCCACTGCACCCGCAGACACTCACACCACCGTACACACGGACACGCCGTCAGCTCATACCAATTGCAACGACATGCCGCATCATTACGCCCCGCTAATTAATTGTGATTTATCGACTTCAAAATCCCCGATCGGACCTGCCTCGAGGAAATACAATGGCCGCCGCTCGCTACGACGCGACGACGCTCGCCGGCCAACACGATGACGCTTCATACGCGATCCACCAGAACCGATCTCCTTTTCTTTTTGCGTCTCTGTACGTTTTCGTTACGGATCGCCGAAAGAAACGATCGTCTCTATCCTTCTTCCACCTTTCCCTTACCCTTTTATTCCATTTTCTATTTTTGCTCCCTCCTGTTTTCTTTCTTTGCCCGCCTTCGAGCAATCGGTCGAACCAGCGAGACGGAATCTCCGATTTCCCAGGACTTCGACGAGAATCGAGACTGGACGATCGATGATCTCTAGCATTCTATTAATATTTACGCACGTACAGAGTGAACAAAGCCTCGAGTACCGACGTCTATCAACGTCTATCTAAATTTACCAGTAAATTTGTCAGTTTTCTTCTCTCAACAACGATCATACGACAACGAGTTCCGCTCTTCAACGTCTGCGACGCTGGTAGAATGTTACAAGCGTGTGCTTAATATTTGAAATAGCTGGCGTTTATTCCCAGCCTCTCTGTACTTATTTATATACGATATCTTTATCCCTTTTATAGGGATCACAAGCAACTTCCGAATCACTATTTGCTAAATTTAACGTGCAAATATTCGCTATCGATCCTTCTGAAATAAGAGTAAAATTCCATACGTCGGGAGAAAATAAGAGAAAATCGTTTATAATCGAGTTTCCTCCGATCCGAACGAACCGTATGCCATTCAGGAGAATAAATTCAACGGAAAGATGAACGTTCCGAGAATATCTCGAGACCGTAATATCTAAATACTATAGATGATTCTGCTAATACGGAAAAGAAACTCGTTTACACTGCGCTCGGAACGAGTCCGTTGCGCTTTAATCGACCGTTCGAATCATTGAATCCGTCGTTTTCATCGATCTCGAGAATCGATCGTCCGCTCAGATATTGCTGGCAAAATATATCAACAGCGAGGAAAAAGAAGAATCTCGAAGAAACGTTTGTGACAAGCCAAATCCCGTCAAAGGAAGCAATTTCAGTTAAAACGCAACCCACGTCGGATTTGCCCAGCGGCGCGAGAACGAGCGTCGTCGAGAAGCACAAGGGCCACCCTGATCATCCCCGCGCGACAGATTATTTAGCGAAACGTCGTTGGAACGCTTCCTGTTGGCGTGCAGCTGCGGCAACGACAATTACGCGGGTACGTGAAGCGCCGCGAAGCATGAATTTTTGTCGTGCAACAAGTTGGCTCACAATGACAGAGCACGCCGCGTGACGTCTTACGGGGACGCGCGTCCCACTCCCGCAAGAATTTCAGCCGGGTAAACCGTTTACTCACGGATCGGCGGATCGCTCAAAATATTTGTCGCGCTTGTCAGACCTTTGTCCGACGAGGGAAGCGCACGGCAAATCCGGTTGCCGCGTACACCGGATCATCTTCCGGGGACGAGCTTGTTGGGGGACAGTTTTTGGATTAGTCTCTGTATCGCTTCCTCTCCTTCTCTTCTACCTTCCTCTCCGATTCGTCGTTCTCTGTCGAGGTAGCAGGCGACGTGCTACAGGCATTTCTCGGTTTGATCTGTGCGTGAAAGCGAGACACGGTCGTACGACGAGCAAGTAACAAGCTGGTGTTCATCGGGATAGGGGGACAGATCTCTTTTTAATTTTCCAATATGCCTGGCTCACCGCCACTACGCCGACGCGACTGGAGAAATTTTTCAGGAAAGCTGTCAATTCTCAACCGATCGTAAATGTTTATCGGCTACTTTAGCCCGTAGTACTTCCACGGCTGTAGTTTGGAATTGTATCCAGTTAAATCTTCATTCGGGGCATAGAGGAGAGCGAATTTATCGTTGTATCGATTTTTATCGTAGGCTCTAAGAATATTAAAATCGTCCTGTTTTGAAAACGAGAAAAGGTCTGTTTCGTTGGTTCGGAGTATCGACACGTGCCGCTTGCTTAAAAATCATTTCTCATTGCGGGGAACGCGTGCAGCCCTCCGGGCACGTCTGTTTACGGGAAACGAGTCGTTGTTGCACCTGGTGCACCGAACACGGTGGCGTTCTCGCGTAGGTCAATTCCCCCCCCCCTCCCGTCACTCCCGTCCCTCCCCCCCCCTCCGTTATGGTTCAACCCCCTTATGCGGAGCGAACAGGTTTAGTCGACGTTTGTCTATGTTATTAGAATAGCAACGCGTTTAATGAGTAACGGGGCGATTTACCTGGAGCATGCGGGAATGTTGATTTCGATTTATAATGGTTTCGTACTGATCGCGATCTCACGAATGCGGGAGAATCCACGCGGGGAGGGTGAAATTGAACGATGCAGGAAGAACGCTGTGCACGCTACCGATCGCTAAGTCTCTCGGCGAAAAGTTTCCCTCGATCGTATATCGTCCGACAAAATCAGCTGACACTTGAAACAATTTCAGGGAATTTTTGTCTTAATGAAACGGCAATTTAACCCTGAGTTAGCCTCGACAATTTCGTGGAAAGCGTAACGAGCCTTACATGTGAATTTCTAAAAACAAAAAATAAAAAAAAAGGAAAAAAAAGACCAAAGAACCAGTTTAACTTAGTTGCCAGTATAGCTATAAAATGTATGTACATAAATTAAATAAAGAATTCTGACTGTTTGGTACAGCTGGCAATTAAGAATTACGTGCACCTTACGTATATGGTCGGCAAAAAGTACCTGCTAACTGGAATCGAATTATCCGTAAAAATGGATAGCTTCTTTGTCGTGCCAACACCTACCTGTCAACCACTGTCCACCACGAATACAAACACCTTTCCCGACAAACTTTTCATCGAATTTTGAAACAAAATCAATGGATCCGGTAAATTAATGTTAAATTTCCACCTGTCAAAATTTCAACTGAGTGAAATCACTGGCAAACATCGTGGCCTTGTTATAAATATGTAATAACGAAGAGAAAAAATATGGCCGTTATAATTTTCATTTCGTATATCCCGTTGTCCTGTAGGTAATAGTATTTTCCGATACTTGGCACCTAATACTCGAATTTATCGGTGCAGTACATCGCGATTACGATGCAATTTGTAACAATAACGATAGTGTTAATTACAGCCATTGTGATAATTGGTTTAAATTGGTTAAATGATTGGCTTGGTGGAAACCAATGAGCTACAAAGGAGAAAAAATAAATGAAAATATACGATACCCTGCTTGATATATCTAAACGTCGAGTTTGCAAAGTTTCAAAGTTCAAATATGGACGGAAGCGAGGAGTAAACGTTGAATTATTAATATCGGTGTAATAATTTTTCTGGAAAATAATCGTACTAATCGTAATATCGAAGGTGGTTCCTTCTCGAAACGCGTTGCTATTAGCGACGTTTGCTCGCGTCGGTGCGCTTCTTATCCGCATTATCGAAAACGGAAGGTGAAAATACTTGAGGCGTTTACGCGAGCAACGTTTTGCCCCGAGCCTCTTGTCTTTCCGTTACGTAGGAATGGTTTATCGCGAGCGCATCAACCGTCATCGTAGGACCACGCGATTACTAAACAACGAAATTGTGAATGAATTATTTATGTCGGTCACGTTTTCAACGACTTCTTGGAAACAGTGAACCACGGCCCGCTCCTCGTTAGAATCCCCATTAACAATTCAAATAGGGAATATAGAATATTTAAAAACGACCCTGTTGCCGCGTTCCGTCGCGGCTTCACGGCTATCGCTGAATAATCCCGAATGGAAAAAAGAAAAAGAAAAGGAAAAGAAAAATATCCATACACATATAGATATATAGTTAAATGAAGTATATCGACTGTGAGGATAGTTGTTCAAGTTATAATTTTGGTTACGCGATTTTCCTGTCAATCGACAAAATTACAGATGCAGAATCTGAAATATACGATTTCGTACGGATTTAGTACACATGATAATTGATAGGGACAGCGATGACGCGAGCGGGTAATTTCGCTGGAGACGGAAAGACGACTGAAAAATCGAGCAATTGAGCGTCAGAAGGCAGCCAATCGGGGGACAAGTTTCCTGTCTGGCGGACCTCGCAGGCGGACAAATTGCGTTGCACTCTAATTATACAACCCTGCACGCACAGTGGAAGCCTCGTCCCGCCGCGCCGCGCCTCGCCGCGCCGGCATCCCGACTCGTTCCTCCAAGATTCCCTAAACGGCGTTCGTTCGTGCGGCCTCTGAAAAATCGCCGCTGAATGGGACGAACAAAGAGAGAGAACCTACCACGGAAGGAAAAACAACGTTGCCAAGACAAAGACGGAGGACACACCGTTTCGCATAAGCGACAACGACGCGACGTCGGGCTTTTTTGCCTGGTCTCACCTTGTTCGATGGAAAAAGAACCGAAGCAAGGGGGCGAGGGGGCAGAAGCCTCGGTGCAAAAGGGTATACGGACCCCATAGGGCAGAAACATCGGTTTCTTCGGTCGCGTTTCCATCGAAAGGATTTTTCTGCCTAGGCAAGGATACTAACTCGCCGGTCGGAGACACGTGCGCGAGACCATTCCTGGAAGAATAAATCGCCGCATGAGTTCCTCGAACATCGTCATGGTTGGTCTTCATTAACCCTCGCCCGACCATCCTGTTTTATTCCTCGACTAATGAGCCTGCGTTTTCCAAACGTTTTCGCTAATCGCCCAACCGAAGATTTTTGTTTCGCGACGTTGCGCAGTTCCTCGCCACTGGACCGCCGATGACTCCGCGAGTCCCAGTTAGCGAACGATTTTCGAATGTTGCAGCGTGTGGAAATCACCGGCTGGTATTCCGTACATTCCTTTTTCGAACACCGGACACATTATTCGTTTGGTATCGATGAATTACGCGTTCGACGATATCGTGCTGGTATCTCTCGGCAACTGGTTTAGTTGGTTTCTTTATACCATATAGCTACCCACGAATAACAATCGAAGGAGAAGGAAAGAAAGTTTATCAATTTCGCTTCTTCTTTCCATGTGCTTTTCTATGCGCTGTTCCGCGTGTTTCCACGAACGTCCAGTTTTCCACGATCACGATCGATTCTTCTTAATCCGCGATTCGACGGGATTACGCGATTATCGAACATACGAACGGGCGAATTATTTGACGACGCTTCGAGCGAATACTCGTACCTTGTACCGTTGTACGTTTCTTTTCTTTCTATTGCTACGTAAAAATGCTCGTTATACTGGTATACACGCGTATACGCAAAGCACATAAGCGAAGCTTTAAGCGAGGTAAATTCGAAGAACTTGGTTTAATTCGTTGATTTGGAGATAGCAAGTGCACGTAAATGCGCTTTATATCTTCGAAACGAGCGTATACGGGATGTATCCTGTGAAAAGTAACAAGCTGCGTTACTCCAAGCTATTAACGGTAGGGAGAAATTTTCTTCTCGTATATTAGAACACCCTGCTATCATTTACATGACTTATAATGATGGTACCAGCGTCTATAGAAGCAAATGACATTACGATACATGAATATTTATGCCTGGAAACGATCTCCTTCAGCTTGATACGTCATATCTTCGATCGTTGAAACTTTCAATTTTCACGACAACAATTGGTCGAATAACAACTCTAATCGTAATGTAGAATCGTGTCGTATGTAACGTGATAATTAGTCGTGTTTGCAACGAAAATTCCACGTCGATTCAACGTTAATCGGGATAATGTTTGTAAAAATGATATAGAAATACGGTGTGGCGAAATGGTAGCGTAGCAATTATCCAAGTTCGGCCGAGGCTAACAATCGGGAAAGTTCGCGTTTCACGGCCTGTTCAAATAGACAAACGGGCGCGGAAGGCGTCGTGTGACTGCAAAATGCGTCGCGACGTCTTGCTGGTGTGTTTCTCGCGTCATAATATTTGGAATTGTCCGAGGTCTGGTGAACGGGGTCGGTTTCACGCTTCACAATCGCCCGTTGTGGATGCAAATGCGTCTCGACGTCGATTCGCGACGCTTCGCATCCGTCGGACATCGCGGTGCTGCTTATTAATAGACCGTAGGTATTTATGCAAATGCATACCTTCGTAAAAATTAGTTATAGAGCGTGACCCGCATAGATATTTGTTTTGCCTTGCGAGTCAGGCGATATTAATTACCGTTATATTAGGTACTCTTTATTTCCTACATTTAGCATATTTTATCATATTTTTGTCCCTTTTGTCACAACGACACGATACCAGCGACTAGTTTCTCGGCCAAATTCTTGACAAAGGCAGGAAGCGTAAAAGTAATACACACGTATATAAACGCCGTGGATACGTGGATACGTGTCGGAAAATAATCGCCATTGATGATTGTTCCACGCGATTATCCATGTCCATGACTGGACGTTAGAGGCTGTTCCAATTGCATCAAGCTGAAAGCCCGTTATTAATGAAATGAAAATGAATTCTCTCTGCCCCCTCTCTCCGATCGTCGCACGATCATCGCCATTAAAAAGAAAAGAACAGTTTCGATAAAAGTCTCATAAGAATTTCGCGTTTCCTCCTGCAAGTGTTTCGCATAATTCACCGAGGCTCCGACAGAAAGGAGCATAAGGGAGCGGCGAAGGGAAAAGATGGCTGTAATTATAATTGCAAATCGAATCGACTCACACGAAAACCGAGCCACGAGTCGATTTCATTCCACGGATTTCCTCGAAAGAATATCAACGAACCGTGATCTGGCATACGCCGTTTATTATCTTACGCGAGAACAAATCAACGAACGATGATGAAAGATCGTTTACCGTGGAAGTTAATGAATAATCTGCGGTTTAGGATTCTCGAAACGGAACCATTAATCTTTTAATATCACTGGTAACATTAACGATCGGCCGAAGGCTGCCACCCGGCGTACCTCCGGAAACAATTTCGCTCATAAATTCGCCATTGTTTTGACTAGCCTTCGCGAAATGTTATAAATGGTATATACCAATTATGACACGTAACATCAGTCACTTGTTGCGTTGCGATCTAACAGATTCTCTACAGATATAACTACTTGGTTTCTTTTTTCTTTTTTTTTCTTTTATAGATAACAATTATATTCTCGCTCGTGTCTGTTGCATCGTCTCACGGTCACTGCTTTAATCAATTTTTATACTCCTATCGGCGGCAATATTTACCGTCAGCTTTTCCACCGCGAGTATACCGTAAGCGTTTGATTTCACCGAGTACCGAAAGTACACGGTTTGCATGAAATCGCCTGTTAATATTCTCATACTTCGCTCTCGCTACGGGCATAGAAAGGACAGTTCAGAAAAGCGCTGTATTTTCGCTAAAAAAAAAAAAAAAAAAAAAAACCTAATGTAGCAGAATAACGGGGAATAAAAGAACATGGTCGGTAGGGAGATATATGAAAATTTCGAGAGGTAAACGGAGAATTTTACAGTGCAGCCTACCTAAGACGGTGGTTGGAGCGCGAGGGTATATTGTCTGGGCAGCTTGCGGCAGATAGGATCGGCGCGCAAATTTACGGCCGTCTTCCATCAGATACGCGGAAATCCCTCAAACTTTGATGACGGCTATTCGAAGCTTTTTAAATGTTCATGCTTACAAACTGGTTCACCGGTGTAAGGACCATAAAAGCCAATATGGAGTGGGGAGGGGGAAGCGAGAGAGCCGGAACACCCTTTACGCTCTCCCGGACCTTTATCTTTATCGTTATGCGTCGTTGTTTCAAGCTCTTTATGTCCGACAGCGGGCTCCCATTAACGTTTGATTTACAACTTTCTACAAATCTATAAAGGAGCCCTTGCCTCTTCCAGGGTATAGATTTCTTTCGTTTCGTCGTACTCGCTTGCAGGATTTCTGGCTGTCTTACCGGGCCCGTCTCTATGCGTATCGTGTATACGTGTGCCCGAATCCAACGAGAAAACGACGAAGATCAACGCCATCGCCCTGTGAAGCTGCTCTTCGATAACTTTCGAGAATTGAAATTTTCCTTTCGTAGCATTTAGCAATTTTGTTGGAACTCGGCGCGGATTATAGCTCGGCCGACTTTTCAAAGTCGAGAAGAAAAAAGAAACGAACGATTTCTATACTTTCGTAGGTACGTTTATCGAAAGACGATAGCACGAATTAACCGTGGTAGGTCAGAAGGTGGAAGGGGAGGGGCAGCGTAAAATGCGAAATGATTCGGAGATGGATTGCCTGTGATCCTGATCACCGTGTCAAGACGCATCAAGTGAAATAACGTGATTCGACGATAGAAACCACCTCGTTCTCTCCTCTATTCGGCGACGAGAATGAGAAAAATGTCGAAATTCTCGTTCGGTTTGCTGGAAACGGCACAGCTTCCGTCGCTGTCGAAAGTAAAAGTATCTTTAACCGATCGCCATAGAATTGGGCCCCGTTGCCCTGTTGTCACATCCGCTCCACCGGCAGAGGACAATATTTAGCCTGGAGGGCCGCGGTCAGATCGGCAGACACGATAAAATTATACATCGAGGCCCATAAACGGGCCCGAAAGTTGCCCGTTAAAATTAAAATCTGCCGTAAGACGTTGCCCATCGATGAATTACGACGATGGTATACCTTACGAGGACCACCCTTGCATCACTTGCTTCGTCACCTCGGACGATACAGCTTTCTCACTGCGCTCGAGTTGCATTTCTACGCGCGCGTGCATTTACGAACGCTTAATGGTACGCTATCTAATCTGCGAACACGCGCATCCGACTGGAGAAGCGTCTTTTACGGACGAAATTCGTTACGAAACATAGGTACACGTACGTTCTAATAGATAAATCATCGAATTTATCTTCTTTCGAAGCGTGCAATTTTCGATTCCCGATAGATTTTTCAATTGGTCGACAGGCAAGCTCGAACTGCGGAACCGCGGAATCCTGCGCTTCGCGAGCTCGTTGCAAGTCGCGTAAACGATACATTTCTCGACTGGCACACGCAACGACATCCAAAGGTTGCTTATTTCTATTACCGCTTAGAGTAACGATTTAATTAATTTAAAATATTTTAACACGCGATAGGTGGAAAGAAACTTCAGAATCGCAACCCACCGAGCATCGTCTCCGTCTGGTTCGCAGCGGAATTTTGAAAAATCGTGAATCACGACGAAGGGACGCCGATAAACTGGACTCTATCTATCTATGCTTCGAATCGGTTGTTCCTTTATCGACTATAAACTATAAACCCAGGGAAAATGTCGGACGTAGTAGAGGTTGCGGGAATAAAGGTCTCATTGCCTGGGCCCCATAAAATCAGCGGCATCTCGTTGCTGGCCCGTTGCTTGCATATAATATGGCAGCATGTAATAAACTCGCTGTAGCGTATCCGCGAGACGATTGGGCATTGCTTTTCGTTTTATTATCACTTTATTATTACTGCGGCTTGCCTTTATGGCCGTATTAAGGCCGGAACGCGCGCGCAGACCTTCTGCCCGCGTGCTGCGTGAGCAGGCTGAGCACGCGGTGATTCATTTCTGCTGATCGTTCGGGACTCGTGGGACGCGAACCTTTACCACTCTATCAATTATATTATAGCACGCCAACGAACCCCGGACTTTTTAAAGACTCGACCAGTCTGACGGTAGCGCCCGAGGTGTTCTATGGGTTAATGACGCGAGGAAGGTTTGTTAGCGGGGTAACAGATTTTGTCGGTGCTCGTACCGCCAAATCGAATCCTAATATATCACACGGTAGGTTAGTCGAGTGTCCGGTTGCTTTGTACGGTTCGTGAGTATCGCGACATTTGTATTCGGATAAAGCGTGCAATTAATCGTGAATTAATAAATAACGATCGTTACGTTTAACGTGAGATCAGTAGACTATAAATTTAAACGAGCAATTAAAAGATTAGATTAACTATATACGTATCTAGTATCTGCTACATAGCCACTGTATAGCTGCCATTTATAATACTATTTAACGTTTGAACGCGATTGTATCTTGCTGCATCACGTGTTACACAGCGTATCGCAGAATTTTTACGCCCGTCATTTATACAGCGTTGAAATATCCCTTCTCGATCTAACGATCGAACCTTCGGCCTTCGTTATCCCGATTAGAATTCAGCAATGGGATATAATTATTGGCAATTTTCAAAAAATTCCGCTTAATCGGTTTCCGTCGATTCCAAAAATAAATAAAACGCCTAAGTGTACAGGTTCTATCGCTTGGCCAGCTTACCAACTTACCTACCACCAAAAAATAGAAGAAAATTAGAGGATAAGGTGGAAATTAATTTGCTCGGCAGAAATTCCCTAGGTACTGCTTAAGCCCTGAGGCGACGGGACGCGTCGGTGGGCCGGCGAAGAAGGCAACGGCCCCAGAAACAGCGTGAAATCGATAGAATAAGAATGAGATGAATATGAGAGCGAAGAACAGGACCCGAGGCTACCGAGAGATCGAACGAAAGAAACGAGTTGGCAGAGGGAAGGAAGAATAAAAGGAAAACGTGAAACGGGGGTCAAAGGTGAGGCCCGGCCTCTCACACTGGCCGGGCTTCGCAGATCCAATCAGGTTCCTTGCTAAGCTCCCTTCATCCTTAGCCTCGACTGGCGTCATGCTCTCATTATACTCGTATCGCGAGGTGCGATTAGAGGTGCAAATTTGTTGGAATCGTCGCTGCGCTCTCGGCCTTCGTCCCCCTGTGTCGTGAGCACCCCGCAGGATGCTGCTTCTTTCGAACACGTTCGCCGGTATTTCTACCTCGCAATTGTTGCCCAGAACCGCTGAAATTGCCACAGAGGGTTAATTGGTACCGGCTGTTCCTAAAGTTCTGCTGCGAGATTTGGCAGAGGGACGATCGTACGACATTTCGCGCGGAATATGTATTTGTTAGGCGATGCTGATTTTCTAAGAGATGCCAAAGGTACCGCTATGTGTTAAAATAACACGGTAAAAACTGACATGTTAATTACGACGATTTGAACTATTCTTTCATATTCTTCCGTAAACAGTACCTATAGAGAGTAAATCTTTCGCTACTCGTCGGATTCACAGTATTCTTTCCATATAATTCACATTCGATATAAAATTCTATACAAATGTATCACCTATCGCGTTAAGTTGACCTCATATACGATGATGGGTAATGACAACAAAATTATACAAAAATAATATTAGATAATAAAAGAAAAATAAAGGATGAAGGATCGTTTTATTCCAGAATTTGCTCCCTTTCTCTCTCTATCTTGTATAGATTTCCTCCTCTCGCATGGATCACGATAAACATTTTTTCTCACCCAGTGGATAACAAATTCTATATACATATATATATATATATATATATATATATATATATATAATATATATATATATATATATATATATATATATATATATATATATATATATATATATATATATATATATATATATATATATATGTATGTATGTATATATATTTTACTAACCTTCTCGTCGAACGTTTCGTTAGACAACAGGGAATTCCTTTCGATAGGTCACTCGGCAAATTTTCGTAAAAATCGTTAAACAAAGAGGAAAATCGAAAAATCGAACGTTGATCGATCGAAAGAGAAAGAAAGTTCGTTTCGCGTGGAAGTTGGAGCACGTTGAAAAACGAACAGCCGCGCGGATAAAGATCTTTATGCAGAACGGAGGGCTGGAGTAGCAGCGGGTCGTTAGAGAGGCTGAATCGAGCAGCGACGGACATTTATAATTTCAGTCGGCGTTTGATGAAATGAATTTACATTTGGCCATCCGCGCGCCACCGCGACGCCATAAATACGCGATTTTATTCGCGGCCGAGCGAGAGATTTTACCGAATTGATTCTAAGGCAAGATAACTTCGCCCTCGCTCGATCATGCGAGCTTATTATAACAGTGTGGCCGCGCTGTTTGCTTGTTTTTTCGGCATTTGTACCAGCCAGATGCCGTTCCGGTTTCAAAATGCCACGACGACTTCGATTTAAAGTCGCGAACTGTCGCTCGTGGAATTTTTCTATCTATCGAGGATCGTTTTCGTTCGCTGAGAGAAGAGCAGCGACTTGATTGCGTGATGGAAACGCGAGAAACATAATGCAGCGAATAATCGAACGACTCGGTGGAGAATGTTGCGAGTGTATTATTTGAAAAGCAAGACAAATTCACTGGTTAACTGGTGAGTCACCCTTTAAAATGCAGTCAGACACGAAAGTGTTTGTTTCAATGGTACTAAAGAAATTAAAACATGGGTTTTAAATTACATCAGAATTGTCAACTTTTAATTTTCTCATCATGAACGAGATAGCAGGCCATCAATCCACGCTTTACGCACAATATTTATCATTGTATAATACGCATCACTGTGTAATATTCAAATTCGTATTACATTATGTATCATATTGAATTTGCATTATTTGAAGCAACTTATTTTTGTGGTTGTAAATGACGGAACGGTGATCGGTCCGCTTTTGAAATTTCAATTTTCGTTTCAATTTTGAAATTTCAAGATCGATAGTTCCTGAAACTGTAAAAACGGCGCAGAAACTGGCTAGTCGCTAGAAAAATACGTGGTAAAGATACGTCGATGGTAAACACATCGCTCGCGATAACTAAAATGAACCAACACGTCGTTACTTGCGTCACTTCGTCACAGCGTCCACTTCGCGTCAACTTGTCGGTTAATCTTCGAATCATCGTGTAGACAAGCCAAGCGACGAAACCGAATCAACGTCTCGCGCAAAATCAAAATCAAAATGAAAATCAACAATTGGGAAGCGTCTCCGAAAGAATGCACGAATTCATCGAAAAGCTCGTTTTATCCGAAGATTTGCAGAATTCGATAAAAATGATCGTGCAGTTTTACATGGAAGGCGTCGTCTCTCCTTGTGCGTCTGTGCTGGCCGCTTCCGCGAAAAAGTCGTCCGCCGCGGACCAGTGTCCTCGCTTGAATTTTTCCATTTTCTTGCCGCGCGTGTCCGCCTCGGCGGGTCGAGCCGGCGCGACAAGGGGCATGGAAGAGAGGAGGAGGAGAAGGAGGGGGGGGCGAACGGTAGCCGTATCGACGCTCGGGATCGATGAGGATCGATAGCGACGCGGTCGAGACACGATCGAAGCTTCCTGGGTCGGCGCGTCCCGCGGCAGGACCACCGGCATCGAGCTGGTTGCATACGTTTAAAAAGAATCTCGTCCGGCCGTTGTTCTTTTTAATTATGTTTATAATCAACGCGCGGCGTGTCTATGGTAATCGGTACCCGCCTATTCGAGATTTACGGCTCGCCCCTTGCCCCTTGCCGTCCACACGAAAAACTCATGACGCTCTGTTCCCCGTTCCCGTTCCTATAATTGACATTTTTTCACAAGCCGAGACTCTTTCTTTTTCTTTTTTCTCTTTTTTTTTTCTCTTTTTTCTTTTTTTTTCTAAATATTGTAAATATCGATCCTTGTTCCTAAAGGCCTTTAAAATAGCTCGTTACAGGTTGCGATTGAAGGACTAGAAATAATTCGAATCCAATCGCACGAAAGCGAAACCTAGGAGTACCACCCAGCTTTGTCTGGCTATATCGGATACCGATGTACACGCGTGGTTGGATATTGGTGTTATCTAACCTTGATCTGACTTACAGTTCAGTTTAAGGAAAACGAAACTTATGGTACGTACGAGGCGTATAACGAGATAGGAGAAAGAAAGAAAAAAGGTAAAGTTCGTCAGTCGGAAAACCTGCAGAAGTATTTAGGCGACGTTAAACGAATCGACCCGTAACAACGCCACGCCATCTTTTCGCTGGTGAGTAATTTTTCTCCGCGCAAGTCCAATGGGACATGGAAATTTGAATTCGGCTTTGTTTCTTTAAATTACATCTTGTTGATTTAAACCGGCTCGTCGAGCGCGACAAGCAACTGGCCCGCGTAAATTGGGCGTCACCAGCACGCAACGAGCAGCCACGTGAAAAAATGAATCATGCCCTTGGACGGTGGGGCCAGCAGGGAGGACGGGGGGTGGCGAGATTCGCTAAGGGGTCCCGGTCATGCGAGGTTACACACGTGTACCCCGCCAGCAACGACAGCGACGCCCGCTAATGACGCCCGGAGATACCAGCGATACCTCTAATTAATTCTTCCTATCTTCTCGATATACAAATGCCCACTGTTCATGCCGATTGCCAGGCCAGTGTCGATGGAAGAGATTTATCGCGTTCCGTGACCGCAGCATTGCCGAGGGAGGACCGTACACTGCGTTTTGCACGAATTTTTGCAGATTCCTTTGGCACACGTCTTTTACAGTCTAACTACGTTTACATATTTTTCGCTGGTTTTGATATTTTCGATGTTTGAAATTCTGCTATACTCGCGGTTACATATGGTTGCTCGGAATCGACGATGTTTTATCCTCTTTTTCTAGCGTCGCGATTCAATCGTTTACGATTTAAGAAGCAAATTACTTTATCGCGTCTCTTTCTTCGCACAGAGTGACTCAACGACGCATTACTCGCTAGCGAGCAAACGGATCTAGATAAAAATACGTTACTGTTACTCGATTGTTAATCGATTGCCACTAATACAGGCGTGGTCGTGTAAAATTTCTAGTCAAAGTTGACAAAAGCGATCAAACAAGGTACGGCTATTTCAAAAAAAAAAAAAAAAAAAAAAAAAAAAAAAAAAAAAAAAAAAAAAAAAAAAAAAAAAAAAAAAAAAAAAAAAAAAAAAAAAAAAAAAAAAAAAAAAAAAAAAAAAAAAAAAAAAAAAAAAAAAAAAACAAAAAAAGAAAGAAAAAAAAGACACCATAGAAGAAATAAAAATTCAGAGTGACGGTATAAAGAAAAGCTTCGATTCGCAATCGTGAATAGTAAACGTGCGCGATATATCGTAAATCGATAAATTCGTACCATCAAATTTCCTTAGGCGGGCGAAAGCCACGCTTCCAACCGGATATGTTTCGAACGGGTTTGCTCGTACGATCGGCCACCAGACACGTTGGATAAAATTCACGTGTCCCACTTGGCCAGGCAGGCATACAGGCGACAACGTGTGTCGACATTAAAGCATAAAGTATCGCGCGACAGCCGTGTAAACGAGACAGTGCTTTGATGCCCGTGACGACAGAGAAGGGCCAGTGAAAGAGAGAAAGAGAGTGGCTAGAGGGAAGGAGAAAGAGAAAGCCGGACGAAGAACGAAGAACGAAGAACGTAGAACGAAGAACGAAGAACGTAGAACGAAGAACGAAGAACGAAGAAGGGAGGGAAAGAGAGAGAGAGGAAGGGCGCTGGTTGAGGACAGATGGAGACGAAAGAAGGTGAAACACCGGTAGAGGTGCTCAGTCAGGGCACTCAAGTTTCCAACAACGTCCTTGCATCCTGAATCGACCAAAGTGGAGTAAAGGCTGCTAGCTTTATCCGTTCAAGGTTATTCAGGGGTAAGCCCCGATGTACTCTTCAACATTTCGTTGTTCCTTGTTCGCGCAGTCTCAAGTACGTCTCTCAAACGTTCAGCCGATGTACCGGGTACGATGATTCTTTGAATTTGATGGGTCGATATCATCCATCGAGTCTCTTCTATTCTGTCGATTATCCGTCACGTTCGATCGCATTAAAAATCGCACAAAACGATGGAAAATATTCGCGCTTGACCGAACACGCGTGCGATTCTATTATACGAGTCGTAGCTATCATTGCGATTTCTGTGCTGCGTCCGTTTCCTTTTATTTTTATCGAAGAAATTTTCAAACGTTCGATTTAACAAACGGTCGTGATTAAAGAATCATTAAGACGTTAGAAGTTACTTGAACAATTTCTTCGACGCTTGTAGCGGTCAATCGAAGAGCTAAACGTAGATATGAGCGATTCAATTTGGCTGCGAAGAAGAGCGAAGGAATATCTCTGCCATGGAGTTAAACGCCAAGCTCCGAGTAGTCGTTTAATGGCGTTTCGTGCTAAATCTATGAGGAGGGGAGGGGAGGGGGCGGGTGAAGGGGACGCGATGGGAAATTTCGAGTTTTCGACGATTTGGTTCGCGCTCGACGTCCAGTCGGTTCCTTTCAACCGGTTCCAGGGAGCCACGGCGCCGACCTTAACAACAATTTAATCACGCCGTCATCGAGGGTAGGCGGAAATCGTTTGTTTGACCCCCTATTAGGCAATAATAACCGGGGTGCGGCGGCTCGTGCCCGCGAGATAATTTATTCCCGTCGGAGGCGCCCTGGGGCCCCGCCACGCCCAGAAGCACGTTCTGCAGCTCCATCGGCTCGTGCCGCTGCTTCTTTATGACGCCGGGGGCCTGAAACGAGCGCGTCATAAACACACCCCCTTGTTCCAGACAGATTTTGTCAAGAAATGGGGAGAAAGGGTGGCCAGCGTCCGCCGATCGGACCGCCTTCGCCGTATAGACGACGTAAGTTTAACGTGGATGTCGAATATCGTGTCAAATATGTAAGCAGCCCCGTACGATAAAATAAGAAAATTTGAAAGGAGAGGAAGAAAGAGAAGAAAGAAACAAAGAAAAGGGAGAGAAGAGAGGAGAGGAGAGGAAATGAACGAGCGACAACTCATCTAACCCGTGGTTTTCGTTGGTATTATTTCGCTGACAGAATCCGTCGAACGACGATCGCTCGGTCGAACAGCTCTCTCGGCCTCTCTGCAGGGAAATCCTCCTCGAGTCTAGCGATCGAACGCAGTACGCACGGCCATCAGAAACGTCTTCGTCACCGATGTAATTCTCCGTTTTCTCCCGAGGGATCGATCGGAAAAAAAGGTCTGTTCGATGAGGAGGGGCCCGGTAGCCACGAAGACTGACTTGGAGGCTCTTTGATTCGGCTTCTCAGCCGCGGTTCGTCGCCAAGGCCGCCTCGAATCTGGACGCATAAACATGCCAGGATCGTGGGACGTCACTCGCCATAATAACAATAAGAATCTGTCGGTCCCGTTCCCGGCAGTGGCTGGGCCCATGCGGCCCTCTCGCTCCTTCGGGAGCCGGAGATCCCACGTGATTACGACCACGGGAGCGTCTTCACAAATCACTCGACCGCTCGAGGAGAGCAGAGCGCTCCTTCCGCTCCTTCCGCTCCTTCCTCCGCCCCCTACGACAGATATTCCTCTCTGCTTCTGCTTCGCCCCCTTTGCTTCTCTCTCTTCCTCCCTCCCTCCCTCCCGCCCTCTGCCTCTCCCTCTGCCTCTGCCTCTCTTTCCGTTTCTTTTTCTCCTTCTAGGCCCCCTGTACTCGCTCGATGTCGCGAGCTATTCCATTTGCGGTGTACTCCTGCGCAACTTGCCAATAAGTTACGTCCGGTAGCCTCGTTTCGCTTATCGGAGGACACTTAACCGCGCCGCCGAGGAATGCGTGGGCCGAGAATTGATGGGGGCGGGGGGGTGGCGGCGGAAACGCGCCGAGAGAACGTCAGAGTTTTCGAGTTTGACGCGTCCCCCGGACGTTGTGCCGCGACCATGACTGTTGCCTCCGGTTACCCTATCCATCGTTCGTTTTAGTTACGAAACAGCCGTGAACGATTAGATCGAGCTCGAATTTATATCGCGGAATGTTATTACTCGTCTTTTCTTCGTGGTTACCAAGAATCACGTGCATCGGCACTTTTTATGTTCTTAATTTCGTTTCGCGTCCGTGGATATAATTCGTTGCGTCCTCGAGTTCCAAGAGTTTCGATAAAGTTCGATAAAGTTGAGCGATTTGCGACGGACACGTTATAGCAATTTGAAAGAAAACGAAGGGAAAGCTCGTTGAAGATGAATGTTTCGCGGATTGGGCAGCCGAACGGAACTAAACGAATCGAACGAATTAACTGTTTATAACGATTTCAAGCAATCAGATTATACTGCAATCGATATTGTTTGGAGCATAAGGTAGGGAAACTGATGCCGTTCTCTAAACCACATAACGACAAATTTTGTCAACAGCAGCTATATTTAGTAGAACGTTTCGTGCTGTTACTTTCACTGTGACAGATTATAAAGCATTTCGCTTTATGTCGTCGACACATCTTACAAACATGTTTCATGTTCTACGAAACGTTCGGAAATTCAATATATAACGACGTATACGAATGTACACAGAACTTACGAGATATTTAGTTCTACAAACAGTTGGTACAAATATAGATAGATTTCGCAGAGATCGCGAAAATATTATATCGCAATCGTCTATAGTATTAACGGTTTAAGCCAATCTTTTACCAAATATAGGTTCGCACCGGTAAATATCTTACCGGATAATTTTCATATGGATAGAGATTCGGAATTTTCAGATTGGATTGAAATTTGGTCGATGAATCGCGCCAATGTCGTGACAATCCCCTTTCATCGCGGTACTAAGGATTATACACGATATTCGATAAGATCCGCGTAAAAGCTTTCTATGGTAAATGTAAGAGTACTTTTGCGATATAGGTACACTGCGTATCATCTTCGAGAGATCGAAACGGAAAACGTTGCCTTTAAGAATGGAAGAGCGCAGAGTTTCGAAAGCGACGCCGCATCGCGAGAAACGGCTCGTTTTCTGTCGAAGACGGTACGGTAACGTTACGAAACGCGTATAAACCTGTGCAAACAATGTAGAGTATCCTCTATAGGGTATTGGTTTGGTCGCGGTGACGCTAAATCGGAAGAACGCAAAGGATCGGTCTGCCTGTCCGGTGCCGCCTAATAAAACATTCGCTCACTTTATCCGCTTTGTCAAAAAAAAAAAAAAAAGAAAAAAAAATGTCAGACCGACGGAAACAGAGGGAGGAGACGGCCGATTATAGCCGATCGCTTTGCCCACGACGCTGGGGCACGTTCGAAGATAATATTGGGAGTATCGTCTCCCTCGGGACGCGAAGGGAAAGGATGGAGATCGCCCCCGCATAACACAGCGGCAACGTTCGACGTCGCGCCGCGCCGCCGCGGAGCCAATTAAATAAATATTCGTTGACATCACGGCCGCGTCGCTTCTACAAACTGGCCGCTCTGCGCTCGTCCGAAAGCAACCGATCCTCCTGCCTTTTCCATCCTGTCTCTCTGCACCCTGTTCGAACGATTCGACCGTTCGTCTAACAGCCTTTCCTTCAAAACAGCCTTTGCTTGAAATATTTCTTGGGAAAACTGCGGACAATACGAAAAAAAAAAAAAAAAAAAAATTGATCTTTTTCCGGTCTAATTAAATCGAAACGAAATTATGATCGCAAAATCGATCGAAAGATCGCTCGAAAGCCAAATGGACGATTGACATTATGGAAATTTTAGTATTTTAATATCCGGGCGATCGATTCTCTGGTAAGCGAATAACCGTCGATAAGGTGGATCGATCGGTCTTAGGCTGTAAAGATTTATCGATTAATTTATCGTCGCGAAGGAAAGGATGCGTGGAAAGGATTAAAAAAAAAAAAAAAAAAAAAGGGAAAAATGATCCCACGATCGTTCTTGCGCAAGTTCGATTTCGATAACACGCTTCCGTTTGTATCGTAATCGATGGTATGAGTTCCCTCGGGTGCTACGTATCTCTCCTAGTCCGTACTAGTTTAACTCGACTGGAATTCTCGAGCTAAAGTTCGGCTCATTGGCCGTTTAAAAAGTTGATTCTGGCATCGCGTTTCAGTCGTAGGAAAAATGTATCCGAAAGCGTCCGTGGGCGTGCGCGCGCGTTGTTCGAGTCCTCTATGACACCCTGTCCTTTGCCGAAGGTGTCGGTAGATGTTCCCGGAGGCCGGCCAGCGGGGACAAGCGAGATATATCGTCCGGCCGGCTGTTAATAAGACGAGACAATGCCGGGGACGGCGAATGTGTGCGTGTGTGCTTGGCCTGGTCTCACGAGTGAGGCCACGGGCGTTCATATGTTTATTAGCCGGACCCCGCATAAATAACGCGGCTATAAGAACGAGAGAAGAAAGGGTGAAAGGAGGGGCCGGACGAGGGGCCGGCAGAGATCGGCCGAGTAAATTGTCACACGCTCTCTCCGTTCTGAGGGAACAGGGAATTGGGGTGGTGGGCCCGGGGGCCCCCGATCGGACGGGAAGAAAGAGCAGCGGGTGGAGAAAGATCCTATCCCGAGGTGGACTGCGCAGAAAAGGCTAGTGATGAGCTCAAGACGCTTCCAGTCGTCTCGAACTAGATCCGCACGACCTTTCTCTCTCGCACCTCTGACTCGCGATAACGCTGTAACGATGCTGTATAAATGGCTCTCGGTGAGTAATCGACGTTACGATCGAATTTTTTTTTTCCTTTTTATTTCTTCTTTTTCTTTTCTTTTCTTTTCTTTTCTTTTCTCTTCTCTTCTCTTCTCTTCTCTTCTCTTCTCCTCTCCTTTTTTTTTTTATTCTTTTTCTTTTCTTTTTTCTTGCCCCTTTATCGATTCAGCAGATCGACAATATTTACAAGCGTTTATTAATACGGAGGCAAATGAATTCTGAGAGGAAAAAGATCGTTTCTCAATTCGCTTTAATTGCGATGGATGGCAAAGGTGTGTCGCCTTGGCCGCTTTATGAACGTTTACGTTACGAACAGCGCGTCATATTTCAAACATGGGAATCATGAGCAACTACGAAGAGACAGGAATATAGATCGTTATAGTATTCTACTATCTGTATCTGTACTATACATACTGTCGTTATCGTTAAGGCTCGGTGGATTTTTCGAGATGTAGCAGAAAATCAAATAGAACGGGATTGCACGGGACGAAGCGGCAACAGGAAGAATCGAATGCCCATCGCTAGAAGCGAGCTGTCGCCGAGACAGAGGACAAGGGCCCTGGCAGGGGTTGGGGAAAAGAGAGGGCAGGAGGAGATGGACCGAGAGCCGGGCCTACCTAATTTACCTCCCAGATAATACGGCATAATTAAAGCAAAATGTAACGTCGCTGGCAATTAAAACAAATTTATGCGACCGAGATCCGCGATCGGCCGACCCGAGCCCCTTTCTGCCGGCCTTGGCCGCGTCCCTGCCTCCTGTCGCGTCGCCGCCGCGCCATCGCGAACCCCGTCGGGCATTATTATTGTTATTGGCGGAGAAACAGGGTGGGATATTGGCGGACCAGCGTTCGGGAAATATCCGAACCCAACGAGGGATGAGAAGGATCGAACGAAGGTTGGATTGGATTTCGTGGATTCTCGATACACGATCAACGTTTCGTTATTCGCAAAATCAAGTCGTCGTACGGTGAATTAGTTTGTGCGTAGCTCGTATTATACGATATAGGATGGTGAAGTAGCGGCGATACATTTTAGATGTACGCGGTTCGTGCTTTGGGAAATATTTGAACGTTAATATTGGGAAACGATATAGACGATGATGATAACAACAGGAGCGATATATAAGAGATAAACAGAGTAATAGAAATTCCACAAGAAAAGTGGCATCGTTCGATCGTATCCGGTATTTGCTATAAAACTCGTCTAAATCGTAATGGAGGGAACCCAGGCGTAGAGAAAATATAAATATAAATCCGAGGAAAGGAGGAATACCAGGTGGTCGTTGAAGGTGGTCAAAAATGAAGGTAACGTTTCACGCAGTTGGTCCCTTCGATCGTTAGAAAGTTCACCGCGAAACCAGGAATCGCAGGACGCCGCGGTACTCGGCCGACGGAACGAGGCAAAAGAAGCGGCAGGTATTCTCGCAGCGACCTTCGTGGACAAAAAAGTCAAAGTGCGCGAGAAAGAACGAAGAAGGAGGCAAAGAAGAAGAGCGGGAGAGCTGGAAGCCGCGTAAGAAAGCGATCTGACGTAGCCCGGTACTCGGAATACTCGGAAGAGTCGGAAGACACGGCCGGCCGCCAACCGTCTACCATCTCATTTTGCAGCAATCATTTTTAAGAAAAATTTGCACAACCAAACCGGTTCAGCCGACGTTAGTTTTCAATTTTATTCGATTATTTTATGTGCCAACTTGTAGGCTGATGTTTGAAAATGAAGTCGCAGCGTTATTAATTATAGTAATACCCGTTCGACGTTATAAGCTGGAACAAAGATCCGACGAGCAATTTGTAGAATGGGAAATTACTAGCGAAGAGCAACTGTGACGTTGTTCGGCTGACAGGCAACGCATTGCCCGTGGCGAAGAAGAAAGAACACCACCGATAAATCCGATTCTCAATATCTCGGTCCCTAACGATCCAGATCGGTAACTGCACGATCTTATTAGCGACGTAAGTCGCTGGCAAAAAGAGCGGATGCCGGTGGAAGAAGCCGGTTGCGAGGCGAAATTCATGCGCGACGCTGCCGAGAGTTGTGCAACGTGAAGAAGAGGAGGAGGAGGAGGAGGAGGAGGAGGAGGAGGAGGAGGAGAAGGAAGAAGAAGAAAAGGGGGCCGCCGCGGTCGCTGAAATATCCGTAGATAAATTGACGTCAAATCGGATTTTATTGGAAGGCGGAGGGGGCGAGGCCCCGAAGACGCGAAGAAAGGTGATAGAAAACAGGTCCGGTCTCGCCTCGAGCGAGCCACAACTATTTCGTGTTTTTCGTCTCGGAGGTTCCGATGCCGTGCCACAGCCGCCGCTATCGCTGCGCCATCTGCCTGACAAACCCGCGCCATCCTCATGAATACGTCATGTCATATCTATTCTTTTAGCAAAGGGAGAACGAACGGCCACCATAAACCCACCGTGGTCCTCTCGCGCTCCCGGTTCTTCCAGTTCGCCAGTTTCGACCAATTCGGAATTCAAGGGACTCGGCCGTGAGACTCGGACCTGCTGTAACGCCATAGGCGCGGCGTGGCGTCGCGATCCCAACGGGTCCCCTGGCTACCGGACCCTCGACTGTACGCCGTGCCGGCCGACGCAACAGCGAGGCTGCGGCCTGGCAGAAACCAGGCTAATTTATTCGCCTCTCGGACCGCTGTGAAGCGGCGTTTTGTCTTTTGTTCGTCGTTCGATGCTCCTCCACCGGGGCTACTGCCACGCCGTTGCTCGTTGCTACTCGTTCCTACTTGCTACTCGTCCTCCTTCCCGCTCTCGGTTCCTTCCACGGGGTTGTTCGTTTCTACGATTGACCGACGCTCGAAATTAGTTGTCGCTGGCTGGTTGTTTTCGCGACCGGCGAGTTATTCGTGCCAATTTCATTCGGTTAAATGATGGAACTTTTATAGGTAGCCGGGAGCCGGACTCCGGTCGAGAGTTTGTCCAGTATATAGTTTAAATGGAAAGTCAGATGGAGTAATTTATCAAATATAGATTAAATCGGACAGCTCGAGGCAGATTTATATTTATTTAAAGAATGTAACGCTTTTATCCTGAATTTTCCATACTTGCTTCGACGAAAATAAAGGAAGGACGAGAATAAAGTTGATTCGTCTTTTCTTCTCTTAAGGAACGTTCAGCCAGCCTTTCGTTCTTCGTACGGGGCGAAGCGATCGAAATCGATAGCGAACGCGTATGATCGATTACACTCCACTTCCAGCAGACTGATGTTTTAGAAGGTTATCGTTTTAGGAACGAAATCGCAGCTTCAATCGCCCCGTTGCATATGTAAGTATATTTGTTGTTTGTCAGATACGGCACCGTATCTGATTGATATTGGTGCGTTACCTGTCAAAAAAAAAAAAAAAAGAAAAAAAAAGAAAAAAGAAAAAGAGAAAAAGAAAAAGATACTTTCGAATCGATGAACTAAGAGGACGAATAAATTTCCATAGTAGGAGCAAGTTATATACATACAGATAGCCGATGAACTAGGAGTAAAATATATCGTGGCTGGTGTCGTTCCTGGAACCAGACGGACCGGAGCTTTCTTCTGTAAAAGAAAATGTGGCGCGAAAGCGAACCAACAACCGAAAAAGGAGAAAGAAGGGAGGAGAGAGGAGGAGGTTGGCGATGAAAGCACGATTCTTTATCCGGCAGCCTAATTGAACGCAGCGCGATCTAAACGACGTCGATTTGCAGGGGTGTTGACACCGTGGTCTGCCACCTGCCGCAGCGGATTTTCTGCGGTCCTTTAACCCTTCGACGACTTGCTGAAACGTTCGGAAAAGGTGAAACAAAAACTGGTACGCCGTTGTATTACGAGTTTCATCCGCTTGGCTAGAAAAAGGTATAGGCAGAGCGAGAACACGTTTTATTCGGGTTTGTGTAACAGGAAAGGGCGAAATGCACATGTTCGCGAAAGGGACTACGGCCGCTCGTAGAAAATGAACGCGTGTAACTGGAAATATTTCGTACGCGTGACAAGGTGTCTAACATCCATCCGTGTTCCTAGGTCATTTACGGGAATCTTCGAACTCGTTCGTTTTATCCTCGTCTATGTATCGTACGATTTTTAGTCGTCCAAATAACGAGAAATCGTGCGACTAAAAGCAACGCGACGGTCAAGATAGACGCGTTATCGATTCCAAGTAACTGCGAGTTTCGCCAGTTTCCGTTGAACGGGAAATACACGAAACGGCGAAGAAGAAACCAGCGACTAAATCTCTCGGAAGACAAGGACGACCGTCCAGCTAACTGTTATGGAGATGCGTCCGGAAGCTGAGCAAAGCAAGCTTCATGCCTGCACAGGATGCCACCCAAAAGGCAAGAGAAATTCCAATGGCGCATAAAAATTATTTATCGCGACGGGCAAGGGGGACGCGTTAGGGGGACCGTTGAAAGATTTGGGACGATGTTTGGGAGAGACGAGTGGAACAGGTAGACGAGGGTAAAAATTCACCACCGCAGGTGTCAAAACCTGGCGCCGGCGCCTGTCCAGCCACCCACCCTTTTCTCTATTTTACCTGTGAGCTACGGGTTAGCCGATGGTTGCGCAAAAATTACGGGTCGTAAAATAATTCGAGACAAAAGAAGGGGCTTTCCCCTGCAGTGTTAATGCCTTAACTGTGTTTCACCGTGGTGTGTTTGTTGTTCGTTTAGCGCGCGCGCGCGTCCACACCTGAATTTTACGTCTCACAATGCGCATGCAAATACGCTGGCAGCATTTGTATGCCAGGAAAACGCGTATTTCGCGAACCGGCCAGCCGTTGGTTCTCGCCGGCGTTCCACGCTGCTCTTCTTTCCAGCTTCGAGTAAGAATTGCCCTCGAAGATTTCCGTGAAAAGGTAAAACCATCGTTCTTTGGTATGCTAAGTATACTCTTGCCAGATGTTATGGAAATTAACGGTGTTTTCCGAAGAATTAACATTAAGAATTAAGAACGCTGTGAGGAGGGACAAGGAAAGCTTTGTGAAAAGTTTCAGAGAACAAGTGACAAGAAGATCTATCTTTAACAGGTTGTCAGTAGTAAGCTCGCAACGTTGGAAGAAGAAGGAAGCCGATTCGCGAGTAAAACGAGTAACTGTCGATGAAAGGAATTACACGGTTAACGAACAGAGAAGTCGGTGTCTACGCAAGGAAAAGATAGTGGAAGACGTGGAGGACGACGTGGTAAGAGAAACCACGTGTCGTAACGTAGCGTGCTGTATATGGATGTTAAAATAGTATCGTACGCGGCGATGCCTCGTTTCTAACAATGGAAATACATTAATTTTATCGGCTATCGTAACACGATGCAATATGAAATCTGACGTAGTAGCGTGTCGTATCACGATACGTGTTGGAGCTATGCGATAATATAGGATACGTTATATAGCAAAGTGCAAGACAGACAAACGCTGCTAGACGGTACTAGAGGCTATAGCGTGAAATTACCTACCTACCAGCTAAGCCTTGTTACTACACCTGAAAGGTCGAGTCACGCAATTAGGCTAAAAGTCGTATCCCGGTTTAGATCGTAAAGAAACTTAGATAAAAAGAACGAACGAACGAACGAAAGGGTTGAACGGTTTAAAGAAAATCTAACTTGTTACGTTCTGCTATTTCCGTGAATACGGGTATCTACGGTACGATACACTGAGAATCTAAGAACGAGTATACAAAAATTTAAACACGATTTATAGTAGGATATTATCGGGTATCGTAAAGTTGATCATTCAAACTCTTCGACGGAAGAGAGAGAACGTCTTAATAACAAAACTGAAAATTTCAACGACACGACGAATCGGTTGGTAAAATGTAGAATGACGAATCGAAGAAAACCGAATATGTACCGTGAAGCTGCGAAACCGGTGCTTCGATCATCTCGAAGGAATCGTCACCGCAAAGAAGCTGCATGGTACAAAAGCGCAAACCGCCAAAGAAACGCCGGTTGTTCGATCGTGAACCAAGAGCCTGCCATCGCCACCACACTCTAGCTTTAAAGCGCAACACGGAAGAAAAGGGAAATCGACAAAGAAATAGGAGGGGAGAGAGCGAGAGAGAGAGAGAGAGAGAGAGATAGAGATAGAGATAGAGATAGATAGATAGAGATAGAGATAGAGATAGATAGATAGATAGATAGATAGAGAGAGAGAGAGAGAGAGAGAGAGAGAGAGAGAGAGAGAGAAGGTAATCCTTTCTGCGATAAAAGTGCACGCAACGACGGCGGATCTTTGGCAGCACCTGAACCTTGGACCTTCTCGCCTTACCCCATACCGTCCCTCTCCGTCGAATCGTCGATACTCCTACGATCCACCTGTTCTCTCCCTCCGGCATCGCATGATAGAGTATAACCGGCCGCTTCAAAGCGGAGCAGCCGGGTAAAAGGGAGCCGGGCCGAAGCTCTCGAAGATTAAAGCGCGCTGACACCTTAAAGACGAGGCCAGAACGGGCTCTCTGCCGAGTCGCTGGAAGGGGCGAGTCAGCCACCGGACAGCCTTTTCGGGATCGAACGTTAAGGGTTGAACGTAACCCCCGGATCCTATTGTCGAAAATACAGATTCGAAGGAAACGTTCGTCGATTATCCGCGTGGCACGCGCTCTGTTTCTTCTGGAAGACAAAAGTTGCCGTTGTTGATTAAGCAAATGGAATAAATTTGTCTGCCGCGTCGGATACATGGAAAAATCTATGAAACGGTCTTCTTAAATTTTAGACGAAACTGAACGTACTTTGCTGGCTATCTGGCTTTTTATTCGACGTTTAGGTAGGCAAGTTACCGGCGCGGAGAAACCGCACGAACGTTACAAATGTCACGGACGAAACTTTACTTGGCTGGAATTTCTTCTTCTTTTAGAGCTCGCTACGATCGGACCAGTGCGATTAAACGTTTTGCCATCGATGGATATTAGCTGAACGAAAAGTAGAAAAGTTGGCGAAAGTATGGTTCGTCTTCTTAGTTCGCTACGTCCTCTCGTTTCGAACGTTTCCGACTAAAGCAGCTCTTTCGAAAGACGAGCGAGCTCCAGACTTTGTCCATGTTACTTTTTCATATAAGAGAGTTGGTTAAAAGAAAGGGTTGAGAAGAGCGCGTCGAGTCTGTCGCGCGTTAATAGAAAAGAAAGGAGAAGAGAGGTACCTTTTCGCGTAGCTTTTAAATTACAATCGTAAATCTATACCGGTAGGATAAGTTATCGAATCGGATCAAATACGGCACGCGTAACCTATGCGTTGGAAGGATTCTCGTGTTAGGGGACGTCGGATGTATCGGCGGAGAAAACGGGTTGCAACTGAAAGAGTTAATTTCCAAGGCTAAGGTTTGCCGACGCCGAAGGAGCGAGGAAAGCTACGGCGAGACACCGGCGAAACATCGATAAGCTCCGTCCGCGTCCGATAACGCGAAACGAGAGCGGATCGAGGAAAGACCGACGACGCTGAGGACGCCGGGTACGATCGTAGCGGTAGCGTTTGCCCGGCGTTGCTATAAAAACCGCGTCAGCGCGACGAGAATACAATCGGCGAGCGCGGCGAGCACGGCACGCGCGGTGGGGAAGCCGTAGAGTGGAATATTCACGCGGCATATAAAATCATAGAGACACGAGTGGCTCGCTATAATAATGCATAAGGGGGCGGAGCAGCGTGTGACGCAGGCCACGCCTCGCGCAACCTGCCTCGTGGTGGGGCGAAGACGCGCCGGAAGGGGAACCTGTCGAGACCCAGCTCGAGTGGGGAGTCACAGAAACACGACCGAAGCTCGGGCAGAAAATCATCGGGACCCGTCACGCGGAAATTTTCGCTTTTCCTTGGAGCTGGTGCCTGCGCCTAGCCAAAACTATGGACAAGCGACGACCGTACACGAACGATTCTGCTTTTTCGGTTGTACGTGATCGGAGGGGATCGATAGGTCGAAACAACGAGCTTGTAAGTGGCCGTTGGTGACCGATCCGATTGGTGAATATAACAGAGGTAAACGAATTTTCGCTTGAAGCGATTCGTTCGAGTAATACGGTGTAATTTTCTTTTGCAAGAAGGAAAGCGAGGAGGCGAGTCGACTGCGACGAAAATCCAAGTTAGTTGGATGGCGAGAGAGAGTTAGTTGGAGAGCGCGAGAAGAGAGCGAAGACGAATCGCGAGGGGATAACGATGAGGATAGAACGATGGCGAGATATGGTGTTTGTCGGGTGCAAACCGGCGATGATCAAATTAGAGGCGAAAATCGTTCAGAGTGTGGACGAGAGTGGAGATTTCGGAGCTGTGAGAATTCAACGAGAACGTATTTCACGCTGGTTTTACCGATTACCTGGAACAACGCTTCGATCGCTAGAGCATCGCGAACAAGTTATTCGTATCCTAACGAACGTGAATCTTTTTCTTACGCGGTTGCACACAGGTATGCGTTTCGTTCTTGCTTACCATACGCTGAACACCGGCTAGAACGTCTACGCGCGGTGCTCTCGATAGACCCGGTAGATTTCTCACCGTGATTTCCCTTCCCTTTGAGACGTCCAAACGAGCCATTTCTTTTCCGCACCGAATGCTCGTTATGCCGTAATAACGGTTAATCCGCAGGAACAAATGGCGGCAGCGAGGAAGAGATGCAAACGAAATCGTTGAAACGAATACGCGCATGCACGGCATAAAATTAAGCGGATTCCGCGAAGCAGTCCGCGATCCTCGGCGCGGATAGTCGCGCGAGGAACTTTCGGAATTAGTATTTCATAGTTAAACGCTGTGTCCCCGTAGGCCGTAGGCTGCATCAAGTTCCCACGTTGGCTCGCCAAGGAGCGATTAATTTACCATCACATACGTAAGTTGAATAGCAACGGAAGTCGAACGCTTCACGGTATACGAATACTTTTTTTCGACCACTGTACTTATCGAATTGATTCAGATTCACGAGTACACATTGAACTTGATCCCACCCCTGGCGAGCGTGGGTCGCGTTGGAGGGAGAGCGCGACCGATGGTGGGAGCGCCGGTGCGCTCGAGCGGCGGGGAGGAAAGCGCGCGCAGGCCTCTCCCCTCCGTCCCCACCAAGACGCGACGGGCAGCGCAGGAGAGGGGCGCCGCGACGTCAGGCCCAGAGCTGGTCCGTCCGTCGTCCGGCCGACTCGAGGCACCAGAGCTGCGGATTTCGCGCGAGATATACAACCATAAACACACACATACACAGGTTCGCGCACGTACGTAGCCACGCACGCACGAACGCACGAACGTACGAACGAACGAACGCACGCACGCACGCACGCAAGCACGCACGGACGCACGGACGCACGGACGCACGAACGCACGGACGCACGGACTCGCGCACGCAGCCAAGCAACTACGTAGCCAAGCACGAACGAACGTGTAAGCACGCACGCGGTGTCCCGCGTGGACAGACGGACAGAGTCTCTCGCTCTCTCGGTGGTACACGTGCGCACACCGGTCTGTGTCGTAGCTGATCCACGGGTAGAAAAAAAGAGTCGAGTGTGTGAGAAAATAGGAAACACGGTACGACGATATCGTCAGTGGAAGAGAAAAAGGGAGTTGGTCGCGCGCGCCACGTGCCGTCTCGAGATACTCGACGAGTGCCGCGAGAGCTTTCCGGGATGGCTCGAGTGTGTTATTACTGGCCGAGTTGAAGCGTCGCCGGTTCTTTCCGCATGGGATCGTTCAGGAAGTGGATTAGCGCGCGAGGGGAGGTGTGGCTCCCTGACAGTGTCGATGGTGAAGTACAGCAGTGATTCGATTAACCTGCGACCGGAATCGTCGAGTGCGGAATCGACGCGGTCCTCGCCGCGGCGTGGACCGATCGCGTGTCGGCCCGTCCCAGCGAGACATTAGTCCCGATTCGTTCGCCGGCAAACTGGATCACCGGCGGTCGCCAACAATCCAAAAGCAATCAACAGGCCAGAAGGAATGTCACGGAGAAAGCAAGCTCGACCAAGCCGTGCCCACCTCGAGGAGGATCTTGTCCAGGGCCCTCTGCTGATCAATGCCGTACGAAACGTGAACCAGACCCGTAAGTGAATATTATCGAGCGCGATACGTACGAATCCGGATCTAGGAAAATAGCGAGTTCGCGCGCCCGCGCGCACGCACGCACGCACACGCACACGCAACACACGCGCGCGCCACACACACGTACAGCCCAGCCACCCCCACCCCTCACTCTCTCTCTCTCTCTCTCTCTCTCTCTCTCTCTCTCTCTCTCTCTCTCCAGTGCTCTTGTGCGTTAGATTAGGCGAGAAAGGGTCGTTAGCCGTTGTTACCTTGCTGCTGTCGAGTAACTAGCGTCGTGCCGTCGTTTTTCTATTATTTCACCGTATGTCGATAGCCGTCGCGAAACAGTGAATCGAACAGTACGAACGTATCGGCCCGTTGTGAAAATGTTTTCGGACGGTCGAAAACGGTTAGGCAAACGTGTTACGGAGTAACGAGAACGACGGAGGACGCTGGATAAGAGGTCGTGTCTGCGGAGAAACGGCGACGGTTCGGATGCGACGTGATGCGATTAAAATTCACCCAGTTGAAGCCTAGTTAGAGATGGAAAAGCGGTGTCTGGTGTTCATCGTCAGGGTTCTATGTCGATCGAGGAAATTCCATGTAACCCTGTCGATCCTTCGACCTGGCTACGTATCAAAGATATTCGAATGGATCGCATCGACGTTCCGTTTCCCTTGATACGCAGCTCGTGGGTCATGCCGCCGTGAGTGATTCCCTTTCGCTTCTCCTCCAAACGCGGACAAACGTCTGTTTCTAAATAATAATTGCTTCTTCGCGCGAGTGAACCCTTCCGCACGAAGGATACACCTACGACGACGTTGCGCAGATCGTTATTTCGTCGTGATGACTTTCGAGCATCTTTTCGTCGTTCTTCTATCGTCCGTTCTGATCTAAGACGGCTAGTTCGATATCCACAACTTTCTAAAAGATCTTCTACCAAGATAAGCAAAACGCTCACCATCAGGTATTGAATTTTACATCGGGCTTGGGACATGTCGTCCATTTCACGTCACAAAAGTTGTTAGCGAAGCTTCGGTAAACTCTCCTTCGAGCCGCATTGAATTCTACACGGCCGCCGATTTAACTACGACGAAATATCGATGATCTTGTAACTAGAAGCCAGGTTATCTAATATCTGTCAACTTGGAGAAAAAATGTAATGCGTAGAAGTTACGTTAAAAGCAAAGGTGGGCAAATAATAACAAACGATGGTAGAGACGATAGAGAGATATAGTAGAGAAGAGTAGTACGTTTAGGCCCTAAAGCCTAAAGATTTATCGTGGTTGGACGATTGGAACACGACAATTCGTAACAATTGTCTTACAACATTAGTTATTAGATATTGGATATTAGTTGTTAGTTGTTTGTTGTTAGTCGTTGGTCGTTGGTCGTTGGTCGTTGGTCGTTGATTGTTGGTCGTTGATTGTTGGTCGTTGATCGTTGGTTATTTGTTATTAGTTATCGCTCGATGCGCTATCGTTGATTAATCCGTGCTCTTAGCTTCGTGCAACGAACGAGCTTCGACGACGTACGAATGTCGTACTTGGCACGTAACGATACATTTTGGTGCACTCGAGCCACTTTTACAGGAAATAAGCGATTAAAACTGGTTGGAAAGGAAGGTGATGGAACACGGTGGCCGTCGGCGTGGTGGCGCGTCGCGCCGAGAGATCAGACCGCGAGTGTCATCGAAACTCGATTCACAGAAGCTCTCCGTCGGACTCGTAGCGGCGCGACCCGTCAACCAACCGCTTCGAATCCTATCCTCTCCGTTTGTGTTCAAAGTGCGCGATAAATATCCCGCCGATCTCGTTCCTAATCTAGCATCGGTTCGATCCGCCTTCCGTAGAGAACGAATAGAAGATTGTTATTTTTCGCGAGCTTGGATTCCGGGCGAAGATCGAAAGGGGCAAACTGTCAGGTTCGCGTTTCGCGTTTCGCGTTTCGCGTTTTCCCCGAAACGCCAGTGCCCGACTAGAGGCAGGAGTTCGTCGATCGCGTTCCTTTTCAACTGGGAAACGCGAACGTCGAGGACAGGTTTCTCGTTTCTCGAGTACGATGACCCGCGCGAAAACGCGACGAGCGCTAAGGCCACTTGTCACTTGTGTTCGCGCGTGCTGCAGGTCGACGTTGAACTCGTTTCAGACGTTTCAGCAACGTTCCGTGCCTGCGATTCTCATTTTTCTGCTAGATTCCTAATTATCCAAGCGGAATTTCTTTAAAGTAAAGTACGGTGGCGCTAGGACGATCGTGGAGTTATCCCGCGAAGGAAACGAAACCAGTATTCGTGGTTCCTTGTTTGGCGCGATAGGTCGCTTGTTTCTTGAATTTCATTTCGAACGCTCGTTCCATCCAACCAATCGACACCGTCGATAAATAGTTTCTTACGTCTCGGACAAAGGTAAAAGAATCATCATTGTTCAAATATAAACGCTATTATAGAGTTAAAGTAACGTTCATCGTAAGAGAAACGTGCTTTGTAACGTAGGCAGCGAAAATAACATTGACGCGTACTTCTTAACGCTTGTGTCGAACGGTGGAGGTTAAATGTATCCTTCTAATAATCGAGTAAGTCGACTCCGATCTTCGAAGAACATCGTCGATGCCGTTTCTTTGTTCTCCTCCCCTTTCTAACCTCCCTCGTTTCGTTACTCGATGCTCGACATAGATGTCTATTTATCGACAAAATCGTACGTTTTTCCAAGAAAATAATATCAAACGTTTCTTAATACGAAAGCAGCTCACAGACGATAGTTCTGGTACTTAGCTATACCTTGTATCCTCTAATTGGAAACGAGGCATCGAACCACCAAGTTCGTCGTGATTCTCCGAGTCCGCAAGACTTTTAATCAACTTGCTGAGATTATTACGTTGTTTTGCGTTCTCTTTGAATTTGGCGAAATTCAAAGGTAACTTCGAGTCTGCCGGGGCAATTTTTCTTACGGTCACGGAGAAATATTTACGGTTCACGGAACGATATTAGTGAGAACAAATCAAAATTGGTTGACTCGGAAAATTCTGACGACCCGATAAAGGTAGTAATTTGAAAATTCTTGTAATTAACGTAATAACTTGTAATTTCTCGATCAGTCTTAACAGGTACCGTGTATTTGTACGAGCGGTTCAGCAACCATAGCGAACAATTTCCCAAGTTGCACCAAATGGACTGCTGGAAACGTGATATTTTTTTTCTTCGCGGCTGAACATTCGTTCGATCTTCGTTTTATCCGTTTAATGAAACTTGGAAAATTAAAAAAAGTGGAATTAATCGATCCGGCTTGCGACCGCCTTGTACATAAAATAATAAATTTCCCAAGTAAGGTAGTGAAATAATTTTTGCAAGATAAAGTTTTATCAATTCAACGTCGACTATTAAATTCGTTTTAATTAAAAGAAACGCGTCGCAGTAAAGTTTCACCAATTGTTTTCGACGAGTTTTCAAGTAGTTTTTCTTCTGTCGGTTAATAGAAAGTTATTTGTCACAAGTTACACGGAATTTCATCGAAATTAGTGTCTTCAATTTGATCGTACTCTTAAAAGTAATTGCCAAGTGGTCGTTATTTACTTTTTGCAAGTAAACTTTTCATTCTTTCCGCTCGAGCTGAATACTTTTCGCTTGTATTATACGGAACGACTACGTAAGTCGATGATATTACGGATTTCTCATAGCAGTTTCTCCTCTTTATGAAGCGTAATTACGCCAATTTTTTTCATCTACCGGCCTTTTTTTCTTCGCAACATGGAGATATAAATAGCGAGCGAGCGAGCGAGCGAGCGACAGACACCGGTAAACGAAACGTGAATCGTAGCTCGGGCGAAAGTTTCGGTAACAGGTCGTAGCGGAGACTTTGTTGGGCGAATGATCGTTTTAAAATCCGACAAATATCTGGTAATGGTGATCTGTAAAATTGCGAATAATTTTCTGCTCTTTCCAACAAATACGCCGTTTGTATTCGGTCAAATCGAGCGAAATTGCATGTACATTGTTCCGGTATAAATAAAGATTCCGCTGAATTATGGCGATAATATTTATTACCGGATGTAATAACGTAAGAGAAAAAGAAAGCAAAACCAACCTAGATACATAATAGTGGAACTAAATCGTGGGCATAAATTAACAAATAAGATGTGCAGAGCATAATCCGTTACTAAATCTTTTTCAACCTGGCTGTATCTTATAACCGAACCGAGTATCTTAACAAACGCTTGAAATAGCGGAAAATCTTTTAACGTACGCTGTGTACACTGTATATATTAGCGAATCCGCTAATGCTGTAAACAATACTTGGTTTATGCTTTCTAGGTAATACTTTGTCCACGATTTCTTCAAACCGATTGTTTATATTTCTCGTATCGAGGATCCCTCGAGCGTTAAACGGCGATCGATTCGGCATGTTCATTAACGTTTCGATCGGTTTTCTCGAACCTACCACCTATCGCTCGCCGCGATAAACTGAATCGCTTTTCTTCAAAATAGTAAACAGTTTTTGCTGGAAACGGGGAAAGCAATACGGTTCTGTAACGCGATAACGTGGACTGCGCAGCTTTTTAAAGGTTTCGATCAGGTTTAATAGAATTAGAAGGCGATGAGGGTTTTAGCGTGAAATTAACTGTTTAGCTGCGACGGCGTCAGGCCCTTTGAAACCATGATTTAACCGTTCGCGTCCCTCCGCCGTAGACGCGCCATTTCTACAATGTTTTAACATACACGATTTCTTTCAACCGCTACTATTCATTTCCACGATATACTTTGCGATATCGTAAGCGGTGTACCGAGCGTATGATATTCTATCGAACGTTTGTCTTTCCAACTCTACAACCAACTCCACTGGATACCCTTTTTTCTTTTCTTTTTTTATACTCTTTTTCAACAAATTTCTAACCTACTAACCAGAGAAAACGATTAATCTTAATTGCCAATCTGCCGGACATAGTAATTTCTCTATCGCTAAAACGATCAAGTCTATCATGACATATTTACGTTTCCTTCCTTTCCAATTATACGAGAAACGTGCGAATGCTTATGAAAAATTAACGTTGACGTTTATTCAGATACTACACATAATTACATATACCTACCATAGATACCATTTCGATTATAAACATCTACATCTTCGTACACGTCTACATATGCATACACGTATATAACACATACTTGCGTGGAACATCTATTTCCAGCGTTATTTATGGATCTCCCACTTTTCCAATCCTGCAACAAAAACATTGGTAATTGTTGCGAGTCGCCTTCGCTTGTCGCAAATGATACGTTCTACCATTGATCAAAGATATTATTTTATTCCAAGTTTCTATCCGCAGATTTTTTGTTTCTTTTTTTTTTTCTCTTTTTTCTTTCCTCTTTTCTCGTTTTTCTTTTTAATTGGAATTATCGGTGCTACATATACAAGTATAAATACAAGCGACAAGCTTGATCTATCGTCGTCAGAATTGCTCGATTGTTTGACGTTCAATCGTGAATTTCCGCAGCAATCTGTCAAACACGTTCGTCGCATTGGCATAAAATATTCGACAAACCGTTGCGATTAACGTATAACCAAAAGTGTTACAATCTGGTGAAAAACTATACTCGCTAACCGGCGGATAGAGTCTCTGCGGGAATTTTTTCGATAAAAATCGACCGGTTAATTGTTCGAAGCTCGGACGTATCCGAAGTGGTGAGATTCCTTTGAGATCGAATCCTACACGGCCGAAGAGAGAGAGGGATGAGATAGAGAGGAGAGAGAGGAGATAGAGAGGAGAGAGAGGAGAGAGAGAGAAGAGAGAGGAGAGAGAGAGAGAGAGAGAGATAGAGAGAGAGAGAGAGAGAGAGGGAGAGAGAGAGAAGGAGAAAAGGGGAAGAAAAAAGGAATTGTTCGCGTGAAATTTCACGGAACCCTCGTGAATCTCTCGCGGCACGCAGTCCGAAAAGAAACGCAGATAAGAAGTGCACCGGTGAATGGCGCGATGATAGGGTTTGCTGGATCCTCGTATTTTTTGTCTTTCGCCAGGTTCCGGTATTTGTAATGCTAAACTGTGGGTGGATATCGCCAGGAATTTGACGGAACGACCACGCGAAACCGGATTTCTTCGACATTCTGCAAAAAATTAATCAGAAACTATCTACACGCGTTACAATTTCAAACGTTCGAACTTGTCGAAAATATCGAGAAAAAATAGATGGAGAAAGAATAGATCGAGAAAATATGTGTGTGCGATCTTCGGTATTTTCGATTCGAGTGATTCGATGAAAAGCGACTTACTCGTAATTCGACGAGAAAGATTGAAAATTCGTTGCAACGATTCAGATCTGTTTGAGCGCAAACGTAATGTCGTTCGAGAAACGGTAATAATTTGATGTTAGAACTTTTGAAACGTGCGTTTGCGTGCGTGTGCGCGTGCAACTGTAATCGATGAGAAAATGCCAAAGTACTAAAATGATAAATATTCGAAATTAACGTCACCGATGAGCTCGGCAAGACGATATCTTTCGCGTTGAACCGCAAGTAAGGAACGCTGCGGCAAATCAGGGATACTGTATTCTCGGAACGATACGATAAAAATGGGGAAAGCTCGCAACAGTTTTCAAAAATTATCGGCAAATATTTGATAAATTGCCCGATAAACTAACGACGTTATAGTCTCGCGACGGCCAAACGGTTTTGTAAAGATAATTTTCATGACGAATGAAAAATAAGTTGACAGGAAGGGCGAGCGCTACTTGCTTTCCTAGAAAAGTAAATAAAAGCCAAGCTTGAGAATATTTCAAAGAATAACTCTACGGAGAACGATGCTATATCCCATCGTATCGTTGAATAATCAAACGGTAACGTTAAACGCAACCTATAAGCCGACTACTTGACAAATAAGCGTTACTATACGAGCTGAAAGGTCCAAAATCGAACAAGAACGATCGAATTGTTTGTACGCGAGGAAAAGTGACATTTCCAGTGATGTTGCGCACGCTAAAAATTTCGCCAATTTCCGTCTCGGCCATGATAAACTTTACGATCACCGTTAGAACGGGAAATTTACATTCGATAATAAATTCTCGAAAAGTTTAACAAAAACAAGCTTGAACAAGCCTCGCGATTTTGCCGATCGGAACTCGGGAATCTTGAAAATTCTCCAAAAATCGTTTTTCACGCCAAAGATTCCCGAAAATTCTATTCTAAACGATATGCTCGTTTCTTTTCGAAAGAGCTTCCTTTCGAAAGAGCGATTCGGTAATTTTCTAGAAATACGGTCGAAAAATAGATCGTACGCGTAAGAAAAGGACGCGCGTCGGTGAGTCACGGAGAAAAAAGCTTTCGATGATAAGCAGCGTGCCTTTTAGTTCGAGCAAAGTTTCCGCAAACATTTGTCGATTATTAGTTATCCATTGATAAGCCATATCATCGATCATAGTGCACGGTGCATTGTCGATTTCCCGGGAAATATTCTTATCTCTTTTTAAGATGTCGAAAAATGACCACATAAAATGGAAACACGCATTACGTTACGTCGCATCGTTTTCGATTACGCTTTTTACCGATCGTAATACAGAAACGCATGTACAGCCCGGCTTACCCGTTCGCAACGAGCCATTAAAACTTAATTATAAGATTATCGATGAGAACGAACAACGGGCTGGAAATCGTCTTTCGTTCAGTAGGCGTCAACTACTTTTCTTTGTTTGTTTTGTTTATCGCTTATCGCGAATATCCCTTTCGATTCCAAATGAAAATATCTATCTCCGTTACTTTTATATTGTTACGTACCGGTATACCGTACTACGATAGCACGTTACATAGTAGCCTTAGAAACAATTTTGCGATCATTTCGCAAGTAGCTACGTCACTTGCAATTTTTATCCGTGTTCACGAACAAAATTTTCAAATTCTATCGGTTATCGCGATAAAAATCCGCTTACAAATGTATTGGTAAATGCGAATATCGTTACTCGACCGATGTTATCGATCTATCTCGCGAACAGTACTTAGAAAAATAGTCTACCTCCTATCGATCGAATTTTCCAAAATCACAATTACCCGGACTGGCTACTCAGCCGACTTGCAGGTTGTTGGTGTTATCAGCTTTATTTTAACCACACGGTTCACATTTTTTTCATAAGATTCGCTTGTCTCGCAAATCTTGGAAGCCCTGGTGTCCCATCGAAATTTTCCAAGCTATCCGTCTCCTGCGGAGAACGAACTAATATCGAAATACGATTATTACGGTAAAAGCGGATCCTTCGTAAATGAAATGAAGTTGTTTGACATTAAGTACAGATCTCGGGATGTTGCTGATACGACTGAGATTAGCTATTCCTTTCGCCATTTTGCGTATTATACGTCTAATATTCTTGGCAATGGCAGCATGCGATTTTGCCGGTAATCGAATAACGTTAACAGGATTGTCCTTCTTGAAATGGCAAGGGATACGAGATTCTCGCCGCTTTAAAATAACATCTTTCAAACGGTTAGATTCGTTCGATAGACGCGCGAGCTTTATTCGCAGACTCTTCGAATACGTAGTCGAAAGTCGTTGCCGGAGCGTTGCGAGGATATCGATGGTTAGGAATCGTTCGAATCTAGCCGATCTCGACAGGCCCAGTTTTCGAGTTGAGCAACGCTGTCGGCCATTTATTTCGCGTTAACTGGCCGGCTTATGCGTTCTTCAATTAAACGATAAACAGAGATATCGCCGGTGCCCCGGGATACGAATCGTCGAACGTGCACAAGTCCGTGTTTCTCGATTAATCTTCGGTCCGCGGCGAGCATCCTTCCCGTTTCTTTTCCAACCGACGCCATTCGTAATGGCAAGCAAATTGCCTCGGAATCGTTGCGCACGACGATTCAATCATATTTTCCGAACGATGGATAGAGTTTCAAGGTAGTCCGATATGTGCCTCCTATCGGCTATTTCTAGATTACGAATATTTATATACCTGTGACTGTTTTATATGTTTGTTAACCGAACGAGTTAACTGGTCATTCCGCTCCGCTGTTTAAATAGCGACACTAATACCGTACGAGAAACGTAATTCCACGATTACAAGGTAAGGTGTTGAATCTCGATTTACGTTAGATCTACGTTTGTCCGAAGCTACTGCATGCGTAAGACGCAATTATTTTTGTAACGCTTTATGTTTGTAAACACGTCGGGCTACCGAATAAGCGTATTTATCATTCATTTACTTTTGTCCCTGATCGCTTAGCTTCCTCCTCGAACGCAATTTTCTTCTACAGAAATCCCAATATACCTACGTACATTTATTTCAGTTGTTCGTCAAATGTAATTACCGTGTCTCTCCTAATCGATTCCTAAGAGGGACTATGATCGAAGGAGATCGATCGCGTAAAAATCTGGCAGTTTGTATTCAAAGTTTCTCGTAAAGAGTGGAGATCTTATTTTATATTCAAGGAGGAGAGCGTCGTTCTTTCCCTTTTATATTTCCCATTATTTTATTTATATCAGGTTTCACAACGAATACCCCAAACTATAGTTAATACTTTGGACACGTTCACGCCTAACACTGTTCCGACTTGTGTACTTTAGTTTCAAGTGTAAAAGTTGCGGAACGTGTAAACTGCCGAATCTTATTATAAATATCATGCGATAGTGGTATATGTTCGAACAGGTTCGCTCTTCCTTCGTACCAAAGTTGTTCTCGCGCTTCGTTTCAGGAAAAAAAAGTTGAAGTCTATTTATGATTGATCGATATATTAAAATATGCTTGTTAGATTTTCTTACTGACGGTCAATTGTATAAATATTAAGAATATTTATCGCTATATATCGAACGAAACGACAAGGAACTCCATCTTCGTGCCAATCACACACAGTTACTGCGACTCGATGCCTTTACTTTCGAAGACAAATGCGTTTTCCAGTGCTCTTGCGCCACGAAAGTATAGAATCGCGTTCAAACTTGCTTGAACGTTATTAATTGCGTCGCATTTGATATTTAATCGATGATCGTCATTTGATATTTAATACTTTAATTCGTTAGTGGTATTTTTAATTCGATACCTAATTGCGTACTCGGCACGGTATTTTTAATAAAGCTCGGTAACCTTGCACCTACGTATCGCATCGTATTTTCCGATAATTGTTACATCGTTACGCGTTCGCGTGTTATGCCGCCGCGAATCCAAGTTACTGTCTCGATTGAATTCAAATCGCGGAGATTCGAACAGCGTGTAACGGGTTGATCGCGATTAAAACGACGAGGAGTCGAAATCGCGGCTTCGATAGGAAAGAAACTTGTAAATGCCAAAGGATTGGCAACTTTCCTTCGCGACCATTTTCGTACGATTTGAGAGAAGATTCTCTTGTCACGTTATAGGCGTCAACAGCGAATATATACGCGATTATAGCTATCGTGCGAAAATAGGAAATTTTGTAATAGGAAACATGTACGCTTTCGTAAAAAGGAAAAAGAAAAGAAATCCTCTAAACGCGTTAATATCGAATAGGCTTCTCCGTCGAAGATGGAAGATACTTGAGTTTTTCAAATTTATATCGAATCGAACGGGATCCGATACTCGGTGAAAATTATTCATCGCGCGAACAAATTTATGTTTCTTTCGCGTCGTTGTATCTGCGTTTATCGTAACGTCGAATGTTTCTCTTTAACCAAATGTGCGTGAATCGTTTAATTTATACTTTATCAGTAGGTTTATATGCATATTTCTTTATATATATATTTTTAGCGAAATCTTCATCGAAAATGTTTGTTCGGAGAAAAACAGTGGGTGCTGTTCGATGGTCAGATTTTTTTTCCAAAGTAACAGCTTTCTCTGCGTTTGCCAGCGATAGTTTGTTCAATCTAGAAAGCAACAAGGTATAGCCTTACATCTTACGTTATGAATCGGCGGTCCACGTCAATGACGATACGACTGACAATGACGATACGTCGGATTCGCAAATCCGTCGAACCTCGCGATTTACTTTATAAATCTTTACATCGTGGAAATAATAACAGTACGTGATTACGTTTGATTCGTGAATTACCGATAGTCATCGATAGGTTCTCGTACGTAAGTCAATATTGACATATCCTTCGACGACGAAATACGAGGAATGATAATCGAGATACACGGTACGTACACGAGCCTAGATATTTATTACAAGAGCAATACGTTAAACCACGGTTCTGTGTTACTCAGGGTTCAAGACACGATATGGAATTTACGTATACATCAAAGCCAGACTACTAAAAATTCTCGAAAGAGACAAGACAACTTTTATTTCCAAGTTTCGTTTTATTATGCTATAAATTAAAGAAGTTATAAAATTTTTATTCCAGGCACGCCGAGCGTCGCTCCACCAATACGCGAAGCGTTAACATTTTTGTCAGGATCGCAGCATCACCGATTACGCGTTTACGTTGAATTTTCCAATTTGTCGAGAGACGATCGGATCGGAAATTGAAGGACGCGAAACTCGCTGATTATACCGATTAAACGTCGAAAGGAAATTTAGATCCGGATGTTTGTCCTATCACTTGCTCGTGTCACCGTAATTCCTATATATATATATATATATATATATATATATATATATATACATACATACGTCTTAATTATTACGTTTCTATCTCGAGATAGCTGAACCATCCCTCGTGTTTCGGCTATCCTTTCGTGGCGTGTCTTTCATTCTCTATAGCGTTCGCATTAAAACAAATTACGCATTAATAGGCCTGACACGCGTGGGGAAACGAGAATCACCGCGTCCGAACTAAGGCCATAAATCACTATAGAAAACGGTGAAAGTCTATTTCTTAAATACTCGATCGAGAGGCAGAAGCTTCTCTTCGGAAGCATGCGAGAGACAAAAGTGGAAAAAAGCAAGCCCCCTTTAGACACGAGATAGAATTTTAGTTTCCAAGATAGAAGCGCCGTGAATCAACGGAACGTTAAGACGAGTAAGTATTATGATTGCAAATACTTTTCAACTAATGCTGTAATAAAGAAACCAGGTTACGCGAAGGAAAGATAAGTGGCGAGTAAACGACGTGTCAATACGCGAGATAATACGATGATACGAAAATCTGTATCGACGCGTTCGGAGCAGAAACGAGCTTTTTAAGAACCGGAAGTGCCACTAAGCAATGGCGCTATCGCGGTAATCGACAACTCGTCATTGAAATTCCCGATTCGGCCATATCGACTGTTCCTGCTCTTTTCCTTTTTACTCCTTCGTTCTCTCGTCATCGTTAGTGGCGGCGATTATTAATTGAATTATTACGCTCACGATACGTAAGATAATTAAGAGAAAAAATTGCGTAATATAAGATAACGGGATATACGTGTTATTACGCATGTAAGGAAGAAATATTTCATTTTTATGTTTTACTAAGATCGAGATAGATAGAGTAAACGCTTAAATGCGTCGTTTCCTTGTCATCCGATGTTAGCAGATAACGTTTGTTTCGAATAAATGAATAATTTGAGGAATTTGGAAGAAATTACGTTGGTGATTTCGGTCGGTTCGTCTACGAATTATTTCGAAAATTGCAATCGATTTGGAATCGTAAAATAAAAGAAGAAAAAAAGGAAGATGAACGAAGGATGAACCGTGTGAAAAACGGTCGAGCCTGTTGGTTACACGGTATCGTGTGCTCGAGAATCATTAGTTGGCGACAGTTTTGTTAAACAGTTTGGCCATTTAAACGACAGGCCACGGACAGACGGAGGAACGGAGGAACACTCGTGTGTCGAGTAGCGTGTTGTTGACAACGCATTAAGGGGGTGTATCGGGTGTGTAATACGCGTGACAAGAGACTAAGCACCGTCTAACGTTCAGCTCGACTGCATATTAATAGATCTCGATATAAGTGTCGCTCGGCATCGTTACGTCCGGCCTGTTCGTTCCGCGAGCTCCGCGAGTTGCCATTCGAACGCGTCTCGTTCGCTCGCCAACATCCACCTGTCCTTTTGTTTCTGCCCGTTCTTTTCTTCTTTCGTTGCGAGGTGAGCGCGTGAGAAATGGAATGTGGAAAAAAGTGAAATACTTTAATTATGGCACGGTGAATACGGTGCGTTTGGATCGGCCACGAACCATTTCTCTTAACCGATGTGCATACAATTTCGACGATTTCCAGTCGTTTCAATTTATAGCGTGCCGATTCTATAAAAAGATAGTACCGCTTCTTACCGTTAATTCTAATCGTCTTAACTTCGCGTAAATTTTACCTAAACTAAACGTACGTTAGACTAAAGTGTTCGAATACCTATGAATGGCGTGTATATCGTAGTTAGAAAAATGTTGATACGATAATAGTATTTGATACCGTTGGTCATGCGCGAATCGCGCTAGCGTCTCTGAATGAATTTGCTATTCGGACGGTATTAGTAGGCCGATAGCTTGTCTAATACATAAATGCACAGTGATATTCTATCTTGTGAATCGGTAAAAGTCTACTTTGTGCGTCGGCAGCCTGGTTTTTTAATTGACTCCTACTAATAATCTAATTTACGCGGTGGCCGATAACGACAGCGCTATTTGAGTCTTATAGCAAGGTAAAAACTCGCGAGACTTTTATCTTCGAGCAACGGAGATTTCGAGATCACAGGCATCTTCGACAACTGCTATACAATGGCTGTAAGAAATGTTCCCTTACTTTCGTAAGCGTCTTATCGTTAAAGTTCTGCGCTTTGTTTTCGTAATAGGAAATTTTTCTAGTCGCATAACGCAAGTGCTGCTAATAGGCCTGCTAATATGGTGGATAGCAGGCTACGATAAATACCAAGATGAGGTATGTCGCGATTGGGACGGGAGTAAGGACGAGCGTGATGTTCGTCGAAATTTTGGATGTGATGCGTGCTCTAAATAAAATATCCGAATGAGCCAGCTTCTTCCGGACTGTGAGGGTATCTACTACGATAAATACATTCTGTTGCCGCGGTTTAACAACGCACAGAATTGTTCAGTCTTGCCGTAAAATCAGTGTTATTTCTATGTCATCGTCTCTCGTACAGAATAAACCTTTTAACGATCTATTGGCCGAGTTAAATCATCGAGAGCTTGGAAATCTTCGAAGATGCGTTTGCGAAACGAGCGTCCGCAACTACTCACGCGGAGCGTGTCTCGGAGAAATTCCGAAAATCTAGAAAATCTGGCGCATCTAGAAAATGTAGAAAATCTAGAAAATTCGGAACATTCGGATATCGTAAAGGCGAACCCAGAAGATGGAGAGGAGACGGCGATCGGGGAAAAACCGCCGCCGGAAAGCGCCACCCCTGGGAGAAATAATACGCGAACGAGCAAACTATCGAACCGACAAACCAGTTCCAAGATCGTAAATTAATCGCGCGGATTCCGCGCGTTTTTCATCCATTCGCGAATACGTTGCGCCCGCTTCGATATTTTCGTATTGTGGCTAGGACGCATCATGGGTCGATGGTTCTCGGTTGGTGTGTGCTGCTATTTCGGAGCCGCGATAGACATTCGCGAGAAATATGCAAATACAGAGAAACCGGCGGTCGGCGTTGCACTCCGACGAATTCTCACGCATCAACGACCGGCCCACGGGATCGGCATCGCGCTGTCGTGTCGGTCGATGATCCCAGGTGGTTATTGATAGATCGATTTATCGTGTCGCGAACCCATACGCTCGCTATACGCTCGGCTTGACTCGGATCGAAAGTAACAACTTGCTTTTCTATCATGATTTCGCAAACAGTAGCCGATTGTATACTCTAAGCCGTCCTATCTATCCGACTTTATTGAAATTATAATAGTTTAGTTTCGCAATAGATGGACAATGTCGAAACGATCGATCAAAGACGAAGAAACGGAGAAAATGTCACCCCGGATCGTTCGTAACGTTGCATGCAATTTATAGTAACGTAATCGTGATTTTAACCGAATTCGTTTCAAATGAATTACGATAAACGAAAAAAGAAAAGAGGAAAAGAAAAGAAAAAAAAAAAAAGAAGAAGAAAAAACACGAGGAACGACTAGAGAGATACGTACGTATAACTTTCGAATAAATTAATAACCAAGGAAACGTATTTTTTCCCCTTCCTTCTTATATCATTGATATATTCAAATTTGTATATCCATTCGTGAATTCATGCATGTATCAGGGATTTTATTGAAATAAAAGGTAAATAAATCTTGAATTTAATTGATTAAATTTGCCGAAGGAAGATTCCGTTCCTCTGGAAAGAACTTTAGCAACGTGTTTATCTTGCGTCGAATGTATATCACTTTCGGCATTACCATAGTTATCTAAGAAAATGAAATATTTTTTATCATATGTATACAAATTTAGCATGTTATCGGAATACCAAAATATAGCAAATATACGTGTGTTTAGTTTCTATGACATTTGCTTCGAAATAAGAATTCGCTGCTGATCGAAACACGAAGGAAATTTTTAAATTGCACAAGCACTTATCATGGCTGGAACTTGTAATTACGTGTTTATCTCGTGTTAGACATCGAATTACCCTTCTAGCTTAAATGTCATCGCGCGAATGCGACGCATCAAATGGGTCTGAATATTTTTAGATAGGCAATTTAGCGAACAATATTTTTCAATCGTAAAATTTTCTTTCGCGCAATCTACGACTAATCGATACTGGGCTATTCGTATCTAATTCGAGTTGCTCGAGTTTTTACTTTATTTAGTCGTTCGATCAAATAGTATTTGTAACCCGAGGTAAACCAAGGTTGTATTATTACCACTGAAATAACTATCGAGAGACGTAAAATATCATCGCGATAAGAATTCTACTTGTACGCGATCCTAAAACAATCGGAGCACGACAAGTAGATCCACCATACGCACGATAAAACAAACAACGATCGAGACTCGCGTAACCAGTAACGGTAACCAGCGACGCGAACGTCGGAGGAGGGCCCTTTAAGATTTTATTATATCGAAGCGGATTCTATGGAAAAATTCAACGATTGGTAAACCCAATGTGGAAGAAGGCGTTCCCGAAACGATCTAATTACCGAGCATTGGCAGCGAATTAAACAGTCTTCCATGCGCTCGGCGATAGAAGAAGAAACGTAAACGTTGGCGAAAACTCGTCGCCGGGTGAATAATCGAGAACAGGGGTGTAATAATGTTCGATCGATATCGATTGGCTTGTAAATACGGCGAGATATGTAATCGCGATAACGACGGTAGGAAAGGAGCAAACGAAGATGAAAGAGAGAGTAGAATGGAGAGATACGCGGTTGCATCGACGAGAGAAGATAGATGAAGCGAAATGGAAAAGAAGAAGATCGTAGATGGAAATCGATATCGATCGATCGTGAAAAATTGCGAAAGTACGCAGCCGTTGAGAAAGAAAAGAGAAAAGGAGCGAACGAAGAGATCGTCGTGGTGGACAATAAAAAGAGAAAGAAAGAAGAGGATGAATGAGAGAGCGGCAGGAATCTGGGAAATGCACACTCGCTTTTTCTTTTTCTTTTTTTTTCTTTTTTTTTTTTTCTTTTCTTCCTTTTTGCAGTCGACAATGTCGACTTACCGGTTTCTTGACCTCCGTCGCGCGCGAATATTTTCGGTGTCATTATCGCGTCATTCTGTAGCGAACGCGCTATTGTGGAGAAACAGGATGAAAAAGACGAGGACAAAAGGGTGACTAAGAGAGAGAGAGAGAGAGAGGAGAAAGTTTAAGACGTTCTTTCGTACAACTAGAAACAGAGTTATGCGGTATAAAAGTTCAAAGACATAGACTGGATATTAGATAAGAAATAAATAACGAACGTGTAAAAGTAGAATCGATAAAAGACGTATCGATCCTAATCCCGGTACTAAACAAGTACTCGCGTACGTATATTTTGTCAGAAAAGTGCAGTAGAAGCGCGGTAGAAACAAGGCGCTGCGAAAATAAGAGATAAGAAGACGCATTAGGAGTCGGATAATCCTGCTTTCGTTTGGTTATCGTGATTGCTGCTTCTTCGTGCGTCCGGAACGACCAAGATCGACAGGCAGATTTTCGTGAACAAATTGATCGTGATTCGACACGGACAGTATCAGACTTGTTCGACTATTCTACGAACGAACGATTCCGAGACTGGGAAACTTTCTCACGTCGCGCCGCGCCACGCCGCGCCGCGCCGCGTCGCTTCGCCATTGATCATCCAAGTCGATTGTAAATTGACGTTGGAGAACGAACGATATCTATGGCGGAAAATTTTCAATTTTCACTTAGACATTCTACGCTTTGACCGATCATCTTGTCTAAAATATCTCTATAATTACAGAAGTTAAAATTAGTAAAGATAAAGGAATTTCAATTAAGTCCGACAGATATGCCATTTAGCGTTTCAACTCAATTAGGCACTTCTTGCAATTATATCCCAAAGATAGTGTTTATCTTTACCGAAACATTCAAATACCTTAAAAAGATGTATAATTCCCGAAACGGAAGAAAGAAAAAAAAGCGAAAGAACAAGTACGTTCTGGTACAGTTCATCCGCGTTAGGTTGTTATCGTATTATTAACCTAACCCGTCGAACGATCGTCGAATCCATCGGAGGTGGCAATTTAACAAGGGCAAATCGATGCCAGCTCTCTCGGCTACCGACGATTCCATCATAAATTCCGCCTAATATCATCGTAAAGGACGCTTTTCGGAACGTGATTCCGCTAATTGCTAGCAAGCACCTCGTAACTTCCGATGTATTTATCCAAGATCGCGGATTTATCGCGTACGATCAAACGCGGTGAGAATATTTTACGGTAGGCTACGGCACAAAGTTATAACGCCGATCGCCGAATAAACTCATAATCGTTCGATATAACTGTCCTGTTATTTGCATCGCTCCATACAAAATCAATTTATGATTCGACGAGTTACGAAGAAGCTGGCTCGTTTCGTCGATACGCGACGACGAGTCATGTCGTAAACATGTCCTCCGTGGCTGATTAAGATATCCAGTCTGTTTGCAAATTATGGACTCGGCGCAAACCAACCACTTTGCGAGTGAGTCTTTCTCATTTTATTCGAGAGAAAATGGGCCGGAAATTGGCCGAAATAGGAGCGATAAAAGCTTGGAGCGTGTACCGTACGATATCGTATACGTTGAATCGTATCTATCGACGGATAATATTCGCAGGATACATTCGCGAATCTCTGTTAAAGTCGCGCCTCTTTCGTCGCCTCCGTAAAATTAACGAATTTCCATAAGTACTTGCTTATTTACACTTATCAGCCTGTAACGTCTATAACGACGATTTACATCGAATTCTAACATCGATAGATACGCGCAAGTTTCAGTACTTTTTGAATATCGTGGGACAGCGATCGGATAAAACTCGACGAAATTCGATGCAGTCCACTCTCTTAGCCCTAAGGTTCAGCCGTGATAAAAGTCGCTGGAGAATGATTGAAACCACGTACGACGATGGAGGTATATCAAGCCATTTTATCCACGCTACGTTGCATCGTTGTTCGACGTTTTTTTTTTTCAAAACTATCGACAGACGGACAGAGCCGTTTCACATTTTTTTTAACGACGATATAATAAGAAATCCACGGCTTTACCGCGATAGAAGCTGACGCGTAAGAAAATTCAAACGCAGATATTTCACCGTTCTTTAGCCCTCTATAAAGATACTATCGTTTCTACGATTGAATTTTTTCTTCCATGACGCGATATCGTCGTTAAACCAGGATCCAAGAGATTGAAAATAAAATCCAGCCTATATTATATGGCTAGAGCATTGTCGGTTATTTGTGAAACACCGTATAGAATGAAAGGAGGTTGAAGGAAAGAAAGCGAGGCGGAAGGGGGCGGAGGAAGGGGGGTTGAAAGCCGCTCTCGGAGGATTTACGAAGCGGCCGGTACACTTTGACGCCGCGCGTGGAATCGTCGCGCCAGCAAAAAGGGGGCTGAATATGACCCGTCATAGTGGCTCGCATTAAGCCGCCTTCGATAATTGGCGACCTTCGCCTCTTCCGCGAAGGAATGCCGCGCAAGGTTTTGCGTGAAACCGCCAAAGCGGCGATAGCCTCCTTTGCCAATCCTCTTTCTACCGGATCGTGATATAACCGCGGTCGGATATAAATAATATTAAGGGGTAATTACTGGACGTTCGCCACGTCGAAGGTGCTGTCCTGCCAGCCGATGGAATTTCTGGAGGGCGGTTTTCTTTTTCCACCGATCGCGAGTCAAAGTATTCCAAGTATTTCAAGATTCAAAGTGGTGAAAGACGTATAAGTGGCAGAAGCGAAGATCTCAAATAGAAATGAAAAATACGTTTCTCGTGATCTTTCTCGTTTTTCCGATACCAATGTCGTCTGTCGTTCGAATAGACGCCCTGGTGGACTCGAGGAAGAAAGATACACTTAAATAGAAAGAATGTATCCGATTAGTTGGATCAATTTATTCGAATTATGTATTTTGTATGTGCTCGTTAGCTCGGTATTAATTATGCACTCATCGCGAACGACGACCAAGTTAATATTCTTAGTTTTATTTTCCATCGTAATCGATATGCGCGATTGTTCTAGCGAAATGGTGAATATCCGTCGCTTAAGATAGGATTGGCCAACAGGCAGATATTTCTTTTTAAAGGAAAACGGAGAACGCAAACGAAGAATGAAATATCGTTTTAATCAATGATTTTCTCAATCACGAATATTTATAACATTGTCGGAATGTACGAGCATCGCAAAATATCGTACTTTCTTAAATCGAACGACCGTGTAGATTAAGGTTCGAGATTTTCCATCGATAGACTGCCGAGAGTTATACTTCGTTCGATCGCGCGGATTATTTCTGAGATATCGTCGATTTAAATAGGGCTGGCCTTGTATCGAACTGGCGAATAATTTCACCGACGTTCGATATAATAATCTCCGTGCGATCGTGGTAAACGATGCTCCGACAATCGTGTTCCCGACGCGATACGCGATTATATACAATTTATGGTAACGAGCTGGTAATTATCGATTCGCGAAATCGATTAACCTTGCGGATAAAGATTGACGATCCACCGTTGAATTTTAACGGGATCCCTTGTCTTCTTTTTGTTTCTTTTTTTCTTTTTTCTTTTTTCTCTTTTCTTTTTTCTTTTTTCTCTTTTCTTTTTTCTTTTTACGACTTTCCTATTAACAGAGAGCCGCGAAGGAAGCGAAGAACAAGGATTTTCTAAACAATCTTTTATATACTTGACATGTACCAACAGTTTTCTATTTTTCCCATCGATCATCCGCTTCGCTACTGTTCATTTCTATCTTGGTAGCTGGATTCCTAGCTGTTCTGTTGTATTCCGATACTTGCTGTTGTTAGCACAACGACTGTGATTCCTAATTGATTTTAGTGTTCGACTAAGAGGGAATCGATCGTTGTCCCATTGAGCAATGCGCGTATGAAAATATATTTATCGTTTATCGTTCTATTTATTGTTCGGTTCTGAGTCAAAGCAAGCAACGAATAGCAGGAGGAACGATAACGGTCGTTGCGAGCATACGATGTTCGAAAATATTTACGCTCAGCAATGATTAATTGTTAAACGATATTAGAAATCAGCGACGCTGATATTTTCGAAAGACCGTTTATTAAAGACCTTTGCATCCTAAAATTATTTTTCGTTCAAATACCTACAAACGATACGCAAATTATGTAACTATCTAATCATCTATTACAACAAACATGCAATATACAAACGTCTGTTATATCAGTAGGTACTGGGTATTGTATTACGTAACGCTGTATCAATGGGTAGAATGATATAAACAGTCATCGTTGAAACGAAACGTATGACGTTATATCCGCCTTTTCCGGAACAAATAGCGTATTTAGGAAAAAAATACAACGATCATTGGACGATACGACGTTGAACGAGATATGAAAAGTTTGCTACAAGCGAAGCTTTTCACGATATAAAAGCAAACTGAAACGTACACCGACCAACGGTCCTTTCAATAGCTTTTAAATTCTCGATTTTTCGTCGACACCGTCGCATCGCTACGATTCTCTTTTACTCGCGATTTTATTTTATTACCGGTCTATCGAACGTAGTAGCCTACATTGCCGTGAAAAATTCTTGCTAAATGCCCTTCAAATAAGTGCGGCTCTGTCGAACGTACGAAAATGAACGTTTACTCTGTGGCGGTGACTTAGTTTACAAGTTTATAGTCGAATATAATTGGAATGCAGCTTAGAAGAAAGTCGATTAAAAATCCACGTAACAACCGTGCTTAGGATGGACAATAGGACGCGCCCTTTCCTCGAACAACGAAACTAGCGAGCTTTCAGAGAACGATGTTCGATCGAGCAACAATTATACGCTATATTTATTATCTAGCAACCACGGTAGGAGGAACACGCACAACCGCCGCGGAATAATTATAGAATGGTCGTTGAAAGAGAAACGCAGAACAATTACGCAGTGACTCTTGCAAAATAATTATGCAAAATACAAGCAAACCCGGAACGTGGCAAAATCGTTGCAAGATGGCCGATTAGCTAGTGAGTCGATCATAGAACGAGGGAAGCGTAGCTACAAATTTTCGTGTCTCGAACAGTCGTTATTAGGTATGCTATGAATCGTCTTTCTCGAGCATTTCTCTGCCCGCGTATGAAACTCTGTTGTTTCGTTTATTGTAAGTACAAGTGGAGCACCGCTTTAGCGTTACAGGTAATATTTCTCTTACCATTTCTCTCTGTTTCTTTGCTTTGTTGTAACAGCCATTAGTTCTTAACCGTTACTCTTGGGTTACTACGCTACTACGCTAGTTTACGAAACGCGATACTATTAGATCGATTGTAACCACTTTGATAACCACCACTTTGATTATCCGCACAAATATAGAGTTATAACGACCGTTTCTATTCTGCTACGTTTCCAAATCGCAACTCTGTGAAAATGAAATACTATCGTCGCTATTTCTGCCACTTACTTAAAATCGTTTCTTCAAGGTATGAAAGTAGAGAAAATTATTTTAGGATTAAAATCACCGCTATTCGCTAAGAATAAAATGTATTATTACAGAGAGAGGATAAAACGATCTTAGAAGAACAATCGTCGATCATAGAAATTTTCTGGCGACCGGTAAACGGGTGGCCATCGATCATCTTTCCCGGGCAATTCCGTGCATGCGTACGGTGAACAGTATATTATCTGGCCTAAATCTAGCCGTGCCGCGGCACGGCCATAGTGTCGCTTGTAAGTGGATACGCCTGGGACGATGGGAGTTCAGACTCTCGCCTCTTCATCCTCCATTCTTTTTCGTTGAACGCTGCCCACCCCCGCCTTGCTCGGCCAGATTCATCCTCGTAACTTTCATTCAGAGCTCGGCCGAAGGAATTGCAGCCAGGCAACTCCTTCTCTAAACCAGCCAACCTCTTCTCTTATAGCTCGTAGCTCAGAAATCTGCCAGCTCAGAGAGCTGCCTGTCGGTGACTTTGCTCCAACTTTTGTTTCCGACGCGTTTCTTATCCTTCGGAACGATCACCGAATCTTTACCAAACTCATCCGATGGTAGTAGTTAGCTATTGGTAATCGCTAATGGAAGTTGCTCTCAAATCATATTGAACCTATCGAAGAAACTCTGACATCTGCAACAAACGAACGGTTACTGCAGATAGAAACTGCAAGAAAGAAAGAAAAACGCGTGGTCTCACGAGTCAGGTATTTACTTAGTTCATTTTATTCAAACCTATTTCGATAAAATATTCAGATCTAACGAAGAAATAGCAAAAGAACGGCGAAGCTGGAGCATCTTATCGAGCGAAGTAAGACGTCAGCGATAAGGATAACAAGAACGATGGAAGAAAATATATCGGATCCTTGACAATTTGGATCCTTACGATTACTTGGCTACGTTTCGAGCATTTGTCAACTCGTTTGTAAGCTAGCAATCGCATTTGCATTTCGACGACCGACGAATTTACGAGGTAAAGCGCAACGTTCTCGAGGTTCGCGTCGCGTCGCGTCGCGTCGCGTCGCGTCGATTTTAATTTCTGGGAACGTTAGGCGATTCTGGCCGGTCGGTTCTCCGGCTCGATCTCGCGCGTGAAACTTTTCACAGGCAGACAGGGAAACCAATTTCGTACATCGTTCACTGGCATAGGTGAAGGGCAGCAGCCCAATTGGCTCGACGCCAAGCGAGCGTTTGAACGCGCGAACAGCGCCGGGACAACTTGTTTCAGGCCTGCTTTCAATGATCAGAGGGGACGTCATAATATCGGTGCAGTTGCGATTGCCGTAAATAACTGTTACTGATCGTTGCCGACGCGACGAAAGCATGACTCAGACTAGATTCGCTTAAGTTATCCAGTCGACTATCCTCGCGCGAGATCATTGCCTCTATCTCTTACTTTTTATTCTTTACAGTTACTTAACATTATGATTAGAAAATTGTGGCAAATTGTTCCGACAGCTTGCGGATTCTCTCGCTTTCCGATTAGTTTCACCTATCGAAAATGTTTGGTTGGTGCTTATGGAATGCTGGAAAAAAACTGTCAGCTTCTTCGAAATTCGTCGCAGTCCCATAGTCTATTTACTAGAAAAGTGGGCACGATTGGACAATCGGTTTGAAATAGAGGGATAACCGAAGAAACTACGAGAGCTTACCTCTGTAAGGCATAACGCTTCAACATGGCGTTTGTTCGTGTAAATCGATGGATAAATGGAAAGACGAACGATATAAATACCACGAAGCGTTATTGGTAAGTAGCAGCTGGAACCCATTAACCGATTACAGCAAACAGTTTCACAATATCGTGGGTGAAAAAGCGACGCGATTCGCGGGCCGGAAGATTAGAGGACTGACGAGGGTGCGATTATGACACGCGGGAACGGTGACGCGGGGGAAGCTTAACGAAATTGGCTGGGAGGCGCGACGAACCGGCGTCACATCAAACGCCGCCCGTTTAGGGGTGCCATATTATTCAGCCCCGAGCGAAAGGGTTATCATCGACGAGGTCGTATTTGCCTAATAACCAGCGGCGAGGCGGAATTCGAGCGGGCCCCGGGGCTTCGCTCCTTTCCATTTGCGCTTTACGTCGCGTTTCACACCTCCATGCGCCATTTTCTCCCTCCATCCTCGACTTTCCACCTACCGCGACGTGTTTCTTTTTCCGTCGGCAACGCCACTTTCTCCGTAAAGCGACGGAAAGACAGGATAGATGAAACAATTTTTAAATACGATGATCGATCGACGGGATCATCGTATATCGCAAATGGGTTAGAATCCGATCGCAACGTAGTCAAGTATTCGTACGTGTCTCACGAATACTCGAGCAAGGAAACACAATACTTTTAAATAGATTTGAATCTAAACGAGAGATAAGTTTGAACTCTTTGTACTACCTAATTTGAATAAGTTAATTAAAGCTAATTTATACTTGGATTTCTTTAGATATTCAACTTTGTTGAATCTATTATAATATTTTTTACGATCATCGACCCTGCCGTCATCGATGATTTTCATATTTTTCTGTACGATATCCTGAACGAAATGTATATTTTGTATAGATTTATCGTACAAAGACTCGACGCGATACAAACGACGAGAGGCGACGATCGCGTGGCCCGTTGTAATTAACAAAATAGGTAGACGCGATTTCGGCGTCTTTCGGCGTCGTGTTGCCCTTTAAGCGAACATTAGATATCTTCGATTTCAAAGGCAGTGCTTTCAGAATTTCTATGCAGCACGTTAATCGCTTTAAATCTTCCAATCTCTGCCAGTTCTTTTATTTATCGACGCGAGCAATACGTTATATCTGATCCATCGATTAACCGAGGACGAAACGCAGTGATTATTGAGAAACAGAAATATGTATGTCGAGGGTATCGCGCGACACACGTGTTGATCAAAGGTTCGCTATGTCGACGATGCTCAGATCCCACCGAACACGTTTCTTTCTTTTTTCTTTTTTCTCTTTTTGCGTCCACAGACCCAAACTATCCCGTCATAACCGTCGGTACACGGAAGAATAGAAAAAATTACACGAATAATCGCACCAGTCGTCGCTGTCCCCTGAAAAATCACTTTGTACGCAGAAGGGAATAGAAAAAGCCTCTTAGCGGCCAAAATCCCTGAACGAAATAAAAAAAAAAAAAAATACATGTCCCAGCCCGGGGTGGACTTCATAATCGCACCACCTAACCTGTGAGAATGATGGTTCGTGAACAGAGAGTAGAAATGACAGAGAGAATCGAGAGCGGTACAATATGTCCAAATGTTTCCAACCGAGCGGATATCGCGAAATAATGACGATCCTCGAGCCGCAACATCGAAAACGGCCTCCGGCCGACTAATGGGGAGCATCCCCTGTCCCGTGTTTCGCCGGTCGTGCACTCGTGGGCTGGGGCGCGCTCCTTGCACCGTTTTCCAGCTGACTTGGCTAAACGGGATCGCATTAGCACACAGTTTCCACCCTTCGACGCGATGCGAGAGATTAGCATCTCCGCTTTTTTTCTCCTCCTCTCCGTTGCCCCCGCCCTGTCCCCGTGATCCAAAATCACCCCTGGAAGCAGCCTGGTACCAGGTGCTTACGAGCCACTCGCGAATATGCCGATTCTCCCGGTATCTCTTAGCGGATCGTTTATCGAATCGCGATTGAGTTTCCGATGCTTTTGATCGAATGCTTTCACATTATCTACGGATATTTCTATATTCAACTCTTTGCTTTGTACCCCGAGTATCGGCTGCTTTTTCGTTCGTTTCATTCGTCGAGGAATATCGATATATTTTTATGATTATCGTACTCTAACGAGAAACGCTTTCGATCGTTGAAATTATCAGGTTGTTCCAAAAGCGTCTTTCTTTTACAAACGCGTGTTTCGCAACAACGCGTCTCTATACGAACATGGAACTTGATCTGTCCAAACGTTGTGGCCTTTAACTTTATAGAACAAAATGGATCACGCGTGGTTCGATCAAATAATATAAAAGAAGAAATGTTGCGCGTCTATTATTTCCTTATAAAAACGAAAGAAACTTTCGGCACAACCTAATATTACGACATAGAAGTAAAAAATCGTGGTATCGTAGTGGTAGAAAAGGGCTGCATTTCGACAAATGCTCGAACCTCGTTATTAGTTACTCGGATTTCGGACAAATTTCTCTCAAACGACTGTTTTAAGGATGCAATTGTGATAATTCTAATTATTAAATCAAACGTTAACACTTAACAAAATCGTAAGAAACCACATGAAAAAAAAGTTTCGATCGACAGGAGGCAATTCCTGTGATCCTCGTTGAGCGGATCCGCATCGATACCCGGATGCTGCGTCACGTAGTGGCCGTTCTTCGATAACCTCGTCGTTCTCTTACGCAAATTTGAAATTGTACGATAATCGTTTTCTTAAGTATATTTATAAGTAACTACGTAAGTAATTGCGACAAGAGATAGTTGAACGAATGGTTCGTAACATTTTCATTGGAAGTAGCGAAGGGAATGAAAACGTGGAACGTTAAACGAGACGTTATTGATCAATTTATTGAGCTGACGTTGTAATAAGGAATTACACGAGCCAGCCAAGTTATCTAAAAGATACCGAATTAAGCTTCGTTTTTCTTAATTATCTTTATCTACGGAAGAGACCCATAATCGCTATAGTTCCTCTTATACTATATACGAGCCTATCGCACAAATTCTTCACTAACTCGACTTAACTGATACTTGCTACGAAACCTACTTACCTGCTGTATAAACCGAACAAATTGCAACAGAGCGAAAAATCTACCAGCATGCAGCTGTAATTGAACATAGTGTTTGCGAATCACTTTCTAAATCGTCCCGAGCACATACACGATACATTTAATCCAAGTAATTTTCACGCGATTCCGTGCGCTTCGTCGATAAAATTTTCGAAATTGATCGATTCTAGAATTTAAAAGTTTTCGAACCGGGGTTGTTAACTTTTTTTTTTTTTTTTTTTATATATGTGTTTTATCGTATATATCGTATATTAGAATAACGTGTTTAATGTCGCCTTTTTCCCAACAACTTAACTCGTACAAAAGAAAACATAACGAGATTTTAATAACAAACACAATAATAAACATAATGAGAATAATAAACATAATGAGATTTTCGCGTGTACGTTACGAATATTCTCAACGTGAGAATATGCGGAAAATGCTGAGAAATGGAGAAATTTGTTTCGCAACCGCGTCCACGCCTAAGGAAGAAAACGAAAGATCATCGGTGGTGCAAAGGACCGTCTGGTCGGTCCCACGGATCGCGAGATTTCCGTAATCGGAGAAGTAACGGGTCAGCGTGAGTACAAGCGGGAGGAGGAAGGGGAAGAAAAAATGGCGTCCCATGCGGCGGAACGCTTTGAGCTGTCCGACCAATGGACAGACAAATAAACGGGCCATGCGGAGGAAGCCCGAATGCGAATTGTAATACAGGATGCTGGGAGGGGTGCGGAGGACGAGAGGAGCCGGTCGACAGGCCAAAATGGATTGTTATTGGCCGAGGATTCAACCCTCGGGCCCCGCCACTCGTATCATATGCTAACGAGCGCGTGAACGTTCCGGGGGATGAAACCCTTTGCACGAAGGGGTTGGAAGAGCGGCCGAAAATCCAATCCCTTGGCGCATCTACCAACACGGAGGAAGCCGTACCGCTACCGAGTCTCTTCCAGCTCCGCAGTTACGATTCTGATCATTCGTCGAACTAGAGTTGGGTTTCGGAGCCGAGTCTAGTACGGCTGCTTCCGTTTCTTCTTACCATCGCATCGCATCGCATCGCATCGCATCGCATCGCATCGCGTCGCATCGCGTCGCATCGCCTCGCATCGCGTCGACGGGATCAAATATATCTATAAGTTCGAATCTGATTCTAAAGCTTCGAACGTCTCACGGGTACTTTGAAAAAGGAAAACAATAGCTTTAAGTAGGTTCGAAGTTTTTACGAGGGTTTTAACCTCGTGCTATCGGAATTTTGTTTGCTTCAGTGTGGAGGCAAAATCTATGAAGAATCGCGAGTCAATTTTAAACGTCGCGATGGTATAGAGAATAGATAGTATAATATAGTATAGTATAGTATAGTATAGTATAGTATAGTATAGTATAGTATAGTATAGAGTATAGATAGTACGGTATAGAGACGTTGCTCCTTTACAGACGTGTCCACTTTGCACGAATATTTCCGTGAAAGAGAAAATTTGCACGTTTTCGAGAAAATCATATCGAACTTCCTCTCTCGATCGAACGGATCGAAATGAATTATTGTCGAATAATAGTGCGCGTAACTGCGAGTTAGAGTATTCGAAGCAGCGATCGCCAAATTCTACGAGGAAAGAGAGCGTCGAACGCGTGTAACGCGAGACGAAACGAAGCACGAAACCAGGCTTGAAATCAACTGCAAACAGTGCTTGCACCTCGAAGAGATCGTCGAATGCGATTTGGCTCGGATCCAAGGTCAAACGGATTCAGATATTTCCAGTCGGCCGTTCCCCGCTTATCAGTACGGTGAGCGCGATATACGATAAGCTTATGCCCCCCAAATCACCTGTAAAATATCATAATTGTCCGGCAGCGGCGTAAAATCTTGATTGGCGAGCGTGAGCGGCGGCGTCGTCGAGTTTAACGCTGTGACTTTACAACGGCACTGAGTCACTTAACACGGACCAGCTGAATTGCCGCCGCATTTCTGCAGATAGCCGCTAGCGGTTTCCAGCGAAAGTTTCACGGGCGTCGCGTCGTGGGGACGTCGCGCGGTGGCGGTTCCTTATCTCTAAGCGGCCGAGACATCCAATTTTTTAAATGTAACGCAACGTCTTTGTGTTTCCGTCGCAATAAAAGCGGCTACAGACGTAGCGAGCAAGTTTCGATGGCGTGAAATTGTACGTCGCGATAGTTGAGAAACTTTGCACCGCGATACCAAGAAATGCATACATCTATTCTCTATAAATATAATACACGAACTGGCATATTTATAGGACGCTTGCGTCAAATGATCTCAGATTAGAAATTCTGGTAGAAAATTTTGATATACGACGATCGATCAATTACGAGCGATATAGAAGAAAATGCTTCCGCTTTATCGTAAAATCACACCTAAATAGAATAAAACGTAGATAAGGTCTAGACGTCAGTTCCATTATTATACAACTTGTCGTATATGTAGATTTTAAATATTTCACACGTTTTATTCGCGTTATTTTGACATAAGTAAACGTTCATAGCCTAATTGGTATTTGCGATCGATCGCAACTTTCCGTTACGATCGAATAACTAAAATTTCCGGCCCATTCGCGACACACATTCCCTTCGAGCGTAAGATATTCCATCGAGCCTTGCTCGATCGAGCGAACGCACCACCGATTCGATCAGCGGTGCGCTGACCAAGACGGACAGAACAATAACTCCTCGCCGCTTCTTAATCCACTCATATACGACATAACTGGCCGCAGAAACCAGGCATAACGAGTTTTCGAATGTCTGTTCTGTAACGAGTGCCGAATTAAACAGCGGGGCCGAAGCCCCGCAGGAATCTTTGTATCGACGGTCCTCGAAGAAAGGGCGCGATCAGATAACGCATCCGATCGCTGCCTCCCCCCCCCCGCCCTCCCCGCCCCTCTCCCGGTTTCGAAAAGAGGGTGAGCGTATCGCGGCGAAGGTTTTGAGGGGGGTCTGGCTCAGGATTGACAGGATGTCGCGGTAACTCTGTGTTTACACACCGGTTTTCGCCAGAATGCACCGATATTGGGCGCGTTTCACGTTCGAGGGCACCCCATATTATCCCCCATTATTAGCCGAGCCTTTCTTTTTTGTCGTTTTAAAATGTAATACGTTACTGGGCCTGGAGGCCAGTCAGCGTGTCGCGATCGCTTTTTCCCATTCGAGGTTTCTGTGCCGGAAAATTTGTCGTTCGGTCCCGGTCCTGGTCCCGGCCCCGCTGCTGTGTCGGTCGCCTCGTCTCGTCTCGTCTCGTCTCGTCTCGTCTCTCCACGGTTCGCTAGGACAGGTTCTCTCTCTCTCTCTCTGCCTCTCTCGAGACCGGGCACGCGTATTCTCTCTACGCGTACAGGATTACCTTGGCAAACAACGACGAGGACAATGAGCCTCGGATAGAACTTGAATGGAGCCGCTGCACGCGGTCTGTCTAGAAGAGGGAAGGAGAGAGAGAGAGAGAGAAAGAGAGAGATGTGAATCCAACTAAAATTGTCATCCACCGTACCGGACGTTTTTGCCTGTCATACCGCGGAGGTATATCGAATTTTCTCTTCGTCCTGTGTGTACAAGGGACGCGGTCCTCCCTCTAAGGAAGAACTTTGCCCGATTTCGTGGTAGAAGAGAGAGAGAGAGAGAGAGAGTGAGAGAGAGAGAGAGGGGGCGGGGGAATGAAAGGACAGGGGTTGAAAATGGTGATTTAGGTTTTGGGATGATTCCGGGAGGGGCGGGATTCGGGCTTTGTCTTTATTCCTTTTCGTCGAGGATCGCAGGATGTGCGCGTGTGCGTGCCGAGGGAGGAGATGTTTATTTACGAAGGACGGATATATGCGTTTTCGGAAGGTTCAGCGCCATTGTAAGAATATAAGAGCACATGTTATTGTATATGCGTTTCTAGGGAAAGAATCTGTCGCTTCGGGCTATCGAAGATCTCCTATCCCCTGCTTGCCGTGGCTCGGACTACGGATACACCAAGTTTTCGTTTCTATCTCTATTTAGAATATAGAACAAGCTCCAAGACGTTTGTGTCGTACTAGGTACGACAAGCTCTTTTCCTTCTTAAAATTTTATTCGTTCGTTGAGACAGCCGATCGAGCGAAACATTAAAAAATTCTTCGATATATTTTCGTTTCGACGAAGCGAACCTCGATCTTATTACCGCTACATTTTCGAAAAAAACGAGGCATCGAGGTTGCGTGAAATCACCATATCCCTATCGTTGGTACGTTACTTACGCGTATTTCCCTTTTTCTTTTCTTGGAAAAAAATTTCAGCGTACTTCGCGTCCGATTGCAACGATATTCGACGTATCAAACCTTGATCTTACGTTAACTCTACATTTTCGAAAAGACAAGACGCCAAGGTCGCGCGACATTTCCATGCACGTTGCATATAGGTATTTCACTTTTCTTTCTTTTTTGCCTGGAAAAAAATGCCCCACCGTACAACTTTCAGAAATCCTGCGACATTATCTCGGCTTACACGGGACGCCATAAAGCGTGCAAGCCGGTGTAAAGATCGGTCGATCGTTTAACAAGAAAGTCAGTCAGAGGCTGTGCGTCATTAGCAGAACGCGAAAACGTGTCCCGGACAGAACGCACTATTTCACGTCGCGCGGCCGAATCGTTTCCATCGGGGTAATGAGAAAAATCGAGCTGGTCGCGTTCGTTAACTCGCCGTTCCTTTCCAATTTATAATCTTCGCGATTATTTACCGGTGCGTCATCTCGTTTAATTGAGTTGCCGGGGCTGCGAAGCCGACGCGAAACCTGGTCGCCGTGATTTACATGTCTCTCGCGACCGATCGCCTCCATAATCTATAATTGACCGCCGCGAGCTGATCCATGCCAGATACCGATACTTTCGCGCAATAAACGGATCTTTCAGACGTAACTCGCAGAGAATCGTATTCTTCTTTCCTGTTCTTTTCTTGTTCCCTGTTGCGAGGCGCACCGAGCGCGATACAAATGTGAGAACGTGGATTCGATGGAAATGCGCCGATTCCAACTACCCGTTCTAATCGTCGTATGGCGGAACGTGGTTTTCGTGTAACGCGAAATTGACTCGTTAATGGGTTCGTGAACGAGGGAAGAAGCAATTTACGTTCCGAACAGCTACACGATTGGGATGCTTGATCGGATAATCGGGAATAGCGTCTTTGATCGTGGTAAACGTACGAACCGTTTCTTATGCGAACATACTAGCACGTTTATCTCCTATATTTCAATTGCCGTACCTCGGATTATGCTTCCCTCTGTTAACTGCAATAAGAACAATCATATTTTCCTTTTCTTAGAACAAGACAAATTTCCAGTCGTTTTCTATACGTTTTCCAGTCGTTCCGCTTGCCCCTTCGCGTACCAGAGACAACGGATGGGCTGTATCGACTCTGTGTCATTTTTTGATCTACCTGAAACGAGTAGAAAAGCCTGTTCGATCTTTATTTACATCTAATTCTACGACACGAATACCGATAGAATTATGCGATATCGTCGAGTTCGTCGAAGATGAAATTTCCAGGTAAATAGCTAAGTAATCGCGCTTAAACGTAAATTGCGTGCGCCGCATTTGGAAAAACGCGGTACACGTTCGTGAAATTTCAAGGAAATTCTGCTCCTATAGAAGCGAAACGATCCCTGATTCGATTGCTTTAATCGCCGTGAGATCGCCTATCTGTTGACGTGACAGGGAACGGGGCGCAGCGGGCGAAGAATAAAATAAAAAGGCACGGCGAGGAGGAATTTTTGTAAATGATGATGGAGAAAATGGTTAAAATGGAGAAAATTGGTGTCGGGCAGACCGGCATCCGCGAAATTGTCGCGGCTGCTCGCGTACCTACGCGTGTACCTACAAGCGACCCGTGTATTTCCGGTATAACGCGCACGCGAGCCACGTACGCGCACGCAGGTGTCGCGTTTAAGCGCGTGCAAATCTGATTCCGCTGTCAACGATAGCGTTGGAACGGGCCTGTGTCGCGTCGGACGCCTAGCCTCCTGGCCTTCGAATACCGAACGAAACGGAGCACATTTTCCGTTAAGGATCGTAATGGTTAACAAACAGTGTGCCGCTCGATCGCCACGCAATCGAGGCTATGCGAATATCGCAATTACAGTGGCAATTCTACGAAATTGGATGGTAAATACGAGATATTATTTAACTTTTTAACGGGGGAATTGCAAATTCCATGTTGAGAGCAGTAATCGATGTTACAGATTATAAGCGATAGAACGCTTTGTTTTAACTTTACATTGCAAGCGCTATAATTGAAAAAGATAAAAGTGTCGGCAGCTCCGAATTTACGCGATTCGAATAAATATAAAGCCAATAAATGTTAAAAATTGTACGGAATACTGTGCGAATACTGTATATATAACGGGGCAAGTACCTACAGTACAGGAGAAACGATGGACCGAACAGAGAAAATAATCCAACGAAGAACGAAGAAAAATTAAGGGCGAAAAACTTGATTCAGTGACTAATTGTAAGTACTCGTTGCTGCATCGATAGAGCAGAAGCAAAGTGGCAAGAGAGTAGAACAAAGCGGGTTCCGTCTATAATAGGAGTGCGACGCGACGGAACAAAAGGGAACTCGTGAAACGTGGAACGGTAAGTCGGAACGATTGCGACACCAGTTTCCAATCGAACGCGACACCTCGTTCGAGGAATATTGCCGTGACCAATAACTTCCCGGACAGCTTAAACGTCGACCTTTAAACTCCGGAGCGTTGGTTGTTTTTTTTTTTTTTTTCGACAGACAGAACGCGAGAGTAGGAAGACGAAAAGGAAAGAGAAAGAGAGAGAAACAGAGAGAGAGAGAGAGAGAGAGAGAGAGAGAGCGAGAAGGAAGAGGAGGAGTGGCGTCGATCACGGCGACGCGGACGCGACAGTTGCAGCCCGCAGCTAAAGCCAAAGCACGACGAGCCGTGGCTAATTGCCGCGTGCAACAAAAAGCTCGCACGCTCTTCCTCGGCTCGGCACACGCGTGCGTGCGTCACCGTCACGCTCGCGTATTTTCATCGGCACGCACGCGAGTAGCATCTGTCCGATACGACGCGATGCGACGCGATGCGACGCGACGCGACGCGACGCGACGCGACGCGACGCGACGCGACGCGACGAAGTCTTCGTGCCCTCTCGCTCGTCCTTCCTCCACTATCGTCTTTTACAATGCTCCTCTTTCCCTTATTTTCGAATTAAAATTTTTCCTTTCCTTCAACTCGTCCGATTTGTATCCGATTGCATTCGAGGACAACATTCAAAAATAACTTGCTCTCGTGAATTTTTTCCTCGGAAATGTATGGTATTAGAAAATTGAAATCTTTTCAAATGATATTTGTAATCGTTATGTTCCTCGACATTTTTAATTTATGCGCTTGATTAGCATTGGCTTCTGAGAGGTTCAAAATATTCCATAAAATTTAAATAAATTACGTATCGGGCTCCTTTTAAATTATATTGTTACCGAACTGCGTAAAATTTAAATAAACCAAGACGTTTTCTATTACTTCCTTTGCCAGCTTTATTTAGCGTACGAATTTTGTTTCTATTCTTAACGATATTCCATTTTTCTTTAATCCCTTCTCGATTTGATCAACTCGACGTTTTAGTATTAATTAGACTTTTTCTGACCATGTTTCCCTCTTCCTCTGAACTTTCAATTCTTTCAACGTCCAAAGTACTTTCTTATCTTATTTATAAGACATTGTATCATCGTCATCCCTCCATATATTATTTCTATCCCCTATTTTTATTCTTCGTTTCTCGCGTCCCCTTAGCTCTTTCTCTTCCTTACTCGCTGGGCGGACGCTTCGATCGATTTATCATAGCGGAATGGACTTCTATGGAGAAGTTTCGTGGGTGGTTGCCGGGAATCGTGTTACCTTAACGAGGTTAACTAGCATGATACCTATAAGGTTAATTTGCCTGTCGTTACGCGGTAGTTTCAGTCGGGGACACGAGGGGCCTCGAATAAGGGAGCCAGTGAAATTTTGTCCATCTGGAAATTGTCTTTTAGATGGAATGTTATGCGCGCGTGTGGACGTAGCGCGGCCTAGACGAAGCGCGGAATAAAAGAAACGAACAAAGTGGCGGGAAGTGACGAGAGAGAAGGAGACGAGAAAGGGAATAAAGCGAGACGAAATGGTTGATCGCGAGAGCCAGAACGAAAAAGAGACAAAGAGGGGAAAGTGGAAGAGCGAGGTGAACGAAAGTTTCGTAATTGCGTGGAAAAATGGGAAAGTTAGTTAGTAGGAAAAGAACGCAAAGAAAGTGAGGATGCAAAGAACGTTTCGGAAACTATGACTCTGGTGGTTAATCGACGGGGAAGAAATTGGAAATTAAAGAAGAACGACCAGGCAAAAGATGGTACGTAACAGTGAAGAATATAGTGAATATCGCAAAAGGGGGAAACGAGTAAGCGGCAAGTATGTATGTAGCTATTTAAAGTGTCGGCAGTTTAAAATACCTACTTAAAAACGAACGGCAGATAGAAATATCGAAAGAAGACACCACCGGACGTTTAAGAATACCTAGAGAACGGTCTCTCAGAGAAATTCTCACGAACACGAAATCGTGCAACATCGTTGCCGTCGAGTTTCCCCGTTTCTCGAACATCGAAACACCCTATGCGACTGTTTCTAGCCCGCTGTTGCGTACACGCGTCGCTATCTACGATCCTTTCGATGGGACGTCCGAGTGCTTGTGACGCGTTATGGTGTCTCGATGCTTCGATCATTCCCCATGGGAAGCATATATCGCCGCGAGAGAGTCTGTGCGTATATACGATAGAGTGCACGAACGTTGGTGAAAGAAAGAAGAGAAATGGAAAGATGATAAGCCGATCCGGGAAAGAACGAGGACAGTTCTTCTTCATTTAGAGGAACGAAACGAAAAACTCGATGAAATCTCGCTTTTTCTACAGATTGAAAGGAAGAAAATCGATGCTAGTTGCATTATAATGTCGTAGCAGAAATTATCGAATACGAATGATATTCGATACGTTGGACTCGTTGGAGAACATTTAATCGATCGTTCGCCGGTTTTATCCGCGATCGTAAGAAAGACAAAAGAAGAAATTGATTTATCGGCCTGGCGTTAATCGGTGGGAAACCGATCGACCGTGATCTTTGTTCGCAAATCTATCTTAGTCATGGCCGATTTTCTAACACCGCGTCGGACTTCCCCCTGTCAACGAGTAATCGTCGCTTTGCTTTACAAGGCGAGTAATTCGCCGGATCGAAGGTAAATCGTTAAACAAGAGTGTCGACAGGTGAGAATTATCCTTGAATTATCTCGCGGCGGAACGATGAAATCACGCTTGTATAAGTAGGATTTTGTGAACGGGGGCAGTCGGGAAACGTGTTCAACAGTGAAGGCACGATTGACCCGTTGGCGATGCACCCTTGGCCAGAAGGAAGAGGGTGCTCCGCGAGGCTAAGGAGACTCAGCGTCGGTATCTATTTATAAAAGTGCATTTCGGACGGGTGCACACAATAGTGACGCGTTCGATGCGACGCGACGGGGCGAGCGGCCGATAAATCAGAGCGGCGCGGCGCGCGTACATCACGAAGCTCGCTCTTTTATTTTCATTTCGCGTGTTGAAAACGAAAATAGCGCGAGATACGAGGCCCGTTCCCCCGAATTCTTGCCCCGGGCACCCTTCACGAGCATTCGCCTCCGAATCGCTGCCACATCCTTGCCGTTCTGACCGATTTTATTAAAACTCTGATTCCCACAGCCCACATTCTCGCGCAAGGCGACAAATTTTGTCTCCTTCTATCGATAATTCGTTTCGAAATTATAGATTTTTGCTTGCTATGTTTCGTCGTCTTTTTCCTTTTTTCTCTTTTTTTTTTTTTTTTTTTCTTCTTTTCGTCGACGGTACGAAGGTTAAATCTAACTTTTCTACAAAACAAACGGTTGCCAGAACGAAGGTTTTCTTAGCATCGATAGCACCATTAGCACGTTCCGTTAATGCAACATTTTCTTCTAGCCTCGAGTGCCAATGTACTTTGGCTGTCAAAGTAGAAGAGACGTAAAGAAAGCTACTGGAACGCGTAAATTCGCGATTAGTCAGGAGTAAGCGCAAAAGTGTATAACGACCGCGAACGAATCAAAGGAATGTCAGAAAGAAAAAGTATCGCATCTCTGAGTTTTGAATGAACTAACGTATCGAAGATTGGCGCGCAGATCGCGAGAAAAAACCCGATCTTTCTCAAAGCAAACGGCACAATTAAGCTGGAATATCGTGGTCGTGGTACGTGTTCCCAACAGTGACGCCAATATTAGTTTCCATCCACAGAACTGCCTAATATCCCTTCGCCTGAAGGTGAAAAACAGGGCGAAGAGGGAAGATTGAAAGGTTTGGGGGCGGCGGAGTGTTTGCCGAGTAACGCGAGACCTCAAACGACGGCCATCCGTTTGCCGCGGCACCCCTGATTTTTCAAACCCTTATTGATATAATGTAATATTAATGCTGCAAACGCCAGTCCCGGCACGCTTGCTCTCGATAAATATTAGAGAGTATCCACGGCAAGGAAAATATTCGCCCACCAGTCGGAAAAATTGTATCTATCTCGCGCTGTTGAAAAAACAACTGGACGCAACGTTATCGAATTAAGCGGAGATATTCATAAATCTGGTTCGAGATTATCTTTCTAATATTCTGTTGTTCGTTGTCTAAGATTAGGTTCCCTGCTGATTTCTCGCACGCAACTCGTACACTAACGTACACGAGAATCGTTTAGCTGCTATTTTCCCAGCATCTGTTAGATTCCAAATACATGATACAGGTTTGCCTTTTTCTCAATTACGTTTCGTCATACGCGAATAAACTTGTCTACGTGCTCGCCGATCGAAGAACGCATGAAATTTTACGGCTGTTCGGACGAAATCTGGAAATGAAAGTTTCAACGCGTCCTTCGTGTAAAAAATATAGGAACGACGTGAAAGAAAGTGAAGGATTATCGCAAGACGAATTATGAAAAGGTTATTAAATAACGCGAGGTAGAATAAAACAGAAAAGGTAAAAAGTAAAAAAGATGAAAGAATATGAAATGTTGTATAATGTTATATAAAAATGGCCGTTAGAAGAGAAAACGTAGTAGCACGCGACAAATGCAAAGTCAAGCGATCGGACGTTCTTGTTTATGGAAAAAGTTGTCCGCCGTTCGATTTCGTTTTCCCTGGTGAAAATTCAATAGAGAGAGAGAGAGAGAGAGAGAGAGAGAGAGAGAGAGAGAGAGAGAGAGAGAGAGAGAGAGAGAGAGCGCCTCCCCTATCGGCAAAGATCGTCAAGTTTCTTATGCAAAGGCGGATCGCGTTCACCCCGTATGACTTAATGGAGTGGAAAATTATTACGATGAAATCTCAGTCGGCCCAACCCTCTCGTGTAACCGAGCCGAGGAGTTAACCCCCCAACCTCCGTCGACGTACCAAAGGGGTTGTTCGCGATCGGACGGCCTCGACTCTTACGCAATTTCTTAGGACGCGTGTTGAGCTTCTCCCCGAACTAAGGGTGCAACGAAATTATGTCGTTTCTACTGGCATCGTAACGCTACCACGTTGGAAATTGCGGAAGTTGTTGCTTCTTTTCCAGTTTACGCACGAAAGGATCGCGTGATTTTCTTTCTGCTGCTTTTACACTCGGTTTTTCGTTTCAAAATTGATTTCCTACTTTCTTCGCTCTTGTTACCTTCTTGTTAAAATGTTTACGCGACCGTTGCACAATTTCACGATGAAAAGGCGAGGATGGTAAAATAAATAATTGAAAGGAAACGATATATTACCCGTTAGTAATCTTCCTAATTCTTCGAATAAATCAAAGAAAATAGAAATGCTAATTTTGAGCAAGAGGACGTTTGATCGACGTTTAATCGAAACGGGAAACAACGTGTCTACAAGCGTTTTTCTAAAAATTAGGAAACCGTTTATCGGAACAAGGGAGAACCTGAGTGGGAAATGGTACACAAGTGAATCTGATCTTAACAAAGTCAATTATCGTCGTATATCACTGTCGCGAAAGTGTCGCATAAAAGTCGCATCTATCTCTCCGAACAGAATACATTTTCACGCTGACAGAGTTCCCCTCCTAAGAAAACCACGATTTCCTGCTACATAGCGATTCTCAACCGCGATATATCAAATGTTGAAGCAGCGAGAGAACTCGACGCGATGCTTACGCGTTACGAAACGCGTTATACCAGATATTATTTCTCACAATTATAGTCGTTACTCTGTGCGACGCGGATACAACTGGGACTACTCTGAATGACTGAAAATTCGTCTGCCGGTCATAATCGTGGTTCGCCGATGTGGAACGATGCCCGGTAAAACGCGATCGTCGCGAGAGATCTGGCAAAGCGGCAGGAGACGTCGATGCAGGGCAACGCGATCGAAAATGCGGCTGCCGTGAAACCCGCGCGATTTCTGGTTACGCGCGTATATTTCTGTGTACGGCGCGTCGCGTCGGTGTGTATAGAGCGCGTGTGTGCCGAGTACAGAGACAGGGTGAGCCGGGTTGCGCGATGAATTACGACCGCTGGGCCGGCGAGCTAGCTGCACCACTAAAATCCCGACTGATATATTATTACGTATTATTGCTCCTGTTCGGTTATTTATACCCATATAACATAATGCCACGCGAGATTCCGGCAAGTCGGCGATACGTTACCGCTCGCGGTTCCCCCGGGATCGGGACCTCATTTTCCGCATCGGTCATAACTTAGAATCGAGCCGCGTGCTACCGTCGAATATCATTCGCGAGCTTCCTAAATTCCTAATCCTTCCTCTCTCACGAAACGCGAGAATCGAACTTCAGATCTGTTCGCTTGTTTATCGCGTTAGATGCGATAACAAGCGGGATGCCTGCGTACATACTTACGTACTTACGCGTTTCGATTATTACGATACCGATAACTGGCGTAGCTTGCAACGCCAAGTACTTCAATTGAGTTTAAACTCGTCGCGTACATATAATTAAATTTTCTTCGTTTGTTATATTTCTATAACGAAAAAAAAAAAGAAGAAAGAAAGAGAGAGAGAGGGAGAGAGAGAGAGAGAGAGAGAAAAGAAAAAATGGAATTCTTCGCAGAGCATCTTTATTACACGAATCGCGTACACGCGTGTCAAGAGAGGAGAACGACCGTTTACGCGGACCGCGCGTATACACCGTGTAAAAACAAACGCGCATCCGTGAATAACTCTAGCCACTTCATAGCTAACTTTTAAAATCCGTATTATCGCTACTTCAGGTATGCAAACGTAAACAAAGCTCCATCCGAGGAACTTCATTTCCTCCGGGAATAGACGGAAGCTTTAAAAATAAAACATCGTCGTTCATCCGACAATCGTAGAATTTGACTAGCAAACGACGTTTCGACGGAGTAAAATCTTCTTTCTGTAGTAAAAAGGAAGGGAAACTGCGCGTTGAATATGGTATTGTCGAACGATCGAGAGAAATACGAAAGTGCCAACGGATCCAGTTTAATCCAACTAGTTCGCTATATTCTTCATCGTTTATATTCGAATGCGCCAAAATTAACGGACATACGCTTACTTGTTTATCTCGACGTTTAAATCATGCGCCGTTTCAACTTCTCGATCGCAAACCAAAAACTTGAACGTATCAGCCAAGACAAAGTGCTTTCTCGCGATTCCATTAGCTGTGGGATCTTTGAAAAAAGGAAGAAGAAGAAGAAGAAGAAAGATGCTGCTGGACCAATTATCCGGTCGCAACAATGGCGGATCGTGTGCGCTGAAAGTTGCTCGCGAAATATAATCACGAGACGTGGAAAGATCCCGTGTGCGGATCCGGGAGGAAGGGGGGAAGGAGGAGGTGAAGGAAGAGAGCAGCAGATATACGCGAAGGGGATTTCGTAGGAGGCCAGGGAACGCACACGTCGATCCCGCGGTTTTTATGAGGAGAGGATCTCCGGCGTTACGACTGGAGATCTTCAAATATTTACTCGAAACGCGGACGTCCTTCCGTCGTCGAGTAGCGGCCCGATAAACGTCGAGGTCTGGCCGCCTCCAGACGACTTCTGGATTTGTTTTGTGACTTGGTTTTAACCGCACGTGCTATGGAATTTCGTCATCTGGCAACGGGCTGCCATGCCGGGGCCTTTTTCCACAAGAATGGCCGGTTTCTTGCCGCGCCGCGCCGCGCCGCGCCGAGCCGAGCCGCTGCCACGGTATCTTTATCGTCGACATCGCGAGAACTTGAATTCTGCGCCGGACCGATTTTTTCTCCCTTTCTTCCTTTCTTCCTTTCTCTCCGTTTCTTTCTTCCCCTTTTCTTTCTTTTCCCTTTCTTCGTTTTTGCCACCATTGGTGTTACGCTCGATCGACGGCTTCTGATTCATTGGAATGTCCACACTGAATTTTCTCCTAACGTTTATTGGGTTTAACAAGACGGAATACGGCAATTAGACGCACGAACGAAAGTGTTTCCTCGCACAGAGATCTAATAATAATAACAATGTTAAGTTACGCAACGAACAAATCTGAAATACTGTAACGCGAAAATTACAATCGGATCGATTGGCTAATTCGAACGGAATCAGATTTCCAATTCGCTCGATTCGACGGTTCGAATCTTCGTTTAAGCATTCGCAAGGGAAATCCGTCCTCGGCGAGGATTAAGTCGAATTCCTGATAGAGAGAACAGAGAGAATAGGGAGAATAGAGAGAACAGAGAGAACAGAGAGAATAGAGAGAATAGAGAGAATAGAACAGAGAGAATAGAGAGAAGAAAAAAATGCAAGTGGAATTTCGCGCATAATCGTTTTCTGCAATTCAAAGACGTGCCGCGATGAATAATGATAATCCCCGGTCGGTGCTTCGCGAACTATTTAAGCATCCCGAAGTAGAGTCTAATTCTACCCGGCCACAATTTGCATTAACTACACCCGGCCGTAACATTGTTCTCATTTCCCCGGGAACGCATAATTTATACATCGGCTATTTTTGAGCGGCCGTGTCGCGGGACCGTGTCGATGAACTTGTTCCAAGTCCAACCGGGGAGAATCGGCCCACGAGAAATTCATTGCGTGACGAGTTTCCTCTTTTTCGACAAGTCTAGCCCGGACTCGATCCTCGTTGCGCGTCTTTCTATATCCCTGCCATTCCTATACCCCTACCATGCCATTCATTTCTACCTCCACTTTTTTTCACCTAACGCGTATTCGTATTATTCTCTCTCCTTGAATTCTCTTTTCTCGCAATAAGAAATTAACCTGCGTTTCACCCGACTTTACTTCATTTATTAACGACTCGACTATCCCAATAATGTACACTATGTGCTTTCTTCTCCATTGAAACTTTCTTCGACGATCGAATTTAAATCGAACGAAAATACTTTTGGGATATTCGAATCGAAATTCAACAGATTCCTTCCACTGCGTTTCCCTTTCTTTCTTCGTCTCGTTTAAGAATCAAAGGAAAGCTGATGTCTAAAGGCAGGTCATCTTCGAAAAATAAAAGAGAAAGAGAAAAAGAACGAGGCGTGATAGATCGAAACGCAAAGTTTCGTCGACGTCGAACGACGTTTTTCCAAGGTGAAATGAACGCTGTGGTCGCGGCGTCGGTGAGAAAAAAAAATATATATATATATATGTATATATATATGTATGTATATATATACTGCCGCGATTTCCGACGTATTGTCCGATCTTTACGGTCGATTTTCGTCAAAACTTTCGGCTGGTAATCCGCCCGATCGTAAAATCCTGCGACGCGTGTCACAACAGAACCGTAATCGCAGGTACTGCCATTTTCAGTTTGCTCGCCCCGTGACAATCATGAATTACGGTTATATTCTATATTTCGAGGATGTTGCTCGCTATGAAACACGTTTAATTCTCGAGTATCGTTCAAAGAGATACCTTTGTTTGCAACTTATCAGCGAACAGATAATCCTGCAAAAATCTGAACGCAAGACGAATGAAACGGATTCGTTCGATCGATCGATTATTATAGATTTTGAAAACTTTGGGAACTTCAAGCTTTTCCATCTAGATACGAGCGATTCCAGTGAATTTCAGTGAATTTTTACAGTTAAGAGGATGTAAATCGAAATAACAACTTGAATCAACTGAAACGTTATACGTTTAGAGAATTGTGGAAAGGAGATGGCGTTAAATTAGAAAGTCATCGACTGTACGTATTTCGCGTATAGGGAATAATCGCCAAAACAGCGTTCTAACTTTTGCTAAACGAATGTTTTTTATTCGAACAAATGGGACCGTCAATTCTTGTCGCAATTAACGCCACGCTCTTTACGAGTTGGTAAAAAAAAGGTAGAAAAAGCCGGCCGACTCGAAGCATTTTTTCTTCGCGGTCAACCCCCTTCGAGCTCACCAGTCTGGAATATTTACATCGGTATATTTAGTCCGACGCCCACGTTCATAACAGTTTATGTTCGCTATCGCCACGCTTTTGTCGCAAGGAAAAACGTGCACGCCCGTAAAAACAGCCACGCTGACAACGGGACTGATCTCTCGCGATTCCCCGCCGATTCCAAAGATCCAATTGGCATCATGGCGTTTGCCTAAATTAAATAATTCTGTACGGTCGAAGAGCGGTTAAGTTCGACGACTAACGACTGCTTTAACTCCATCGCGATGCAAACGTGTTCTTGCCTCTGCGAGTAGCTCGACGAAATTTTTATTTAACGCTTTACATCGTGCGATTCGAGGAGGATCGTTTTATGCAAGTCGCTTAATATTATCATAAAGTTCTAGTCACTTTTTTCTAAGAAGCCGGTTCAAAGTATAAGGATATTAATATAATACTTAGAAGGAGTAACTGTCTCAAACGAATAAGCATAATTCCAGTGCAGTGCGCGACGTACAACACCTGTCCGTGACCGGCATACGTATGCCCGCAATTATCAGCCTCTGCTCACCGTTTTATATCATGGGAAATCGCGTCACGTACATCCGCATCGTGTTACGTATTGCCATCGGCCCAACCAGAAAGCGTCATTAGAGGCGATCATAAACCCATAAGAATCGTCAGGATGCATCTGCGATGAAATAATAAAAAAGAAAAAAAGAAAAAAAAAAGAAAAGAAGGAAAGAAGAGGGACATACCGTTTTTCTTAGTTTCGGTCGAGGGGAAATAACGATGAAACTCTTCCCGCGCGGCATCCATCAGGCAGCTTGAGATATTTTATTCCTCCGTTGAAAAATTATTAGTTTTATTTCTATGACATTCGAGTGGTGGGTATATTTGCGAAAAGTGAAAGCCGAAGTTTTTAACCGTTTCGTTAAAAGGGCATTTTGCGTGGGACCCCAATTGCGAATCTGCCGATCGCCACGATTTCGAGTAGCGCGATTTAAGGGATTTAAAGTTGGATTGTTATCGAAGCGTTAAGACGAGATATCTTTTGAATGGACCGCTTTGTGCATAGCCAAAACGAAGAACCTTTGTCTCGTCGATTCTCCTTTCTCAATCGTGACTTACGACATCGTCGATGAGATTAGCGGCTTCCGCGAGACTTCCGCCGGACACCGATAACGCAATTATGCCACGGTTGCAGGCTAATTTTTCTGCAAGCCGAATCTTTACACCATCTTCCCATTCAATGAAAATCGCGGACAGATTTATCTCGGGAAAAGCACGCTGCCGTGCCGCTCTCTCTCTCTCTCTCTCTCTCTCTCTCTCTCTCTACGCTTCCACTAATTTTAGACTCGCTACGTTGGATAAGTGGACACCGGACAGGAGTGGCAAGTGGTTTGCAACTATGGCAATGACTATGCATTCAAAATTTCTACCACATTTTTATGCAATATACAATTGGTCACGTCTGCCAATCTAACGAGTTAGGTCAAGCATTTGTCCGTTTGTCGCGATGTTTTAAAATATTTCAAGTTTCCGCGTTGTTTACCTTGCCTTTTAGATAAAAGTATGTTATACGGCCTGTTAGGAAATGATATTTTACGCCGAACCAAGAGAATAAAGATAGCAGAGAGAAGATAGCAAGACTGTAGCTTCGAAACGGTAAATTGAACGATTTAACCGATCACGGTAGAATGGCGCTAACGAAATTGCAATTCTTCGGCGTACGTTTCAAAGAACTGTAACCGATCTTAGGCTATCGAGAAAGAAAATTAGAAGAAGCAATTTTTTCCAACCGCCTAACTCTGTCATAAAACTCTGTAATGTCGTTGTGTCAAATATGAAATGATTTTTCCTGCAACTCGACGGATCCGTTGCATTGTGTATCTTTCGGGTTGCTTCACCTTCGGGTTGTATATAAATTGCGCATTAAATTTAAATCGAGCAATGGAAATCGAGTTTTTCAAAGCGGTTGGACAATTTCCAATCTTGAACCAGTTGAACGGTCCTTATAAAAAGTTCCTGTCCTTATACGAATGCAATGTGTGATCCTTGATATCTGTTGTTCGACTGCTAAATACAAATTAAGCGTTCACCGTTTTTCTATATTCCAAAAGCGGGCGCCTGTTTTGTTTTCTTAAGCGATTTCTCCTTCTGCTTTTCCTCTTTAAATTACAAATAGACTACGAGTCGAAATTATGTAGTCGTATGTGACTAATCGCCAGGTAACTTCGAAAGTCTATGTAAATTGAGCGTAGTTTTCTCGAATCGATTTATCGACAGAGTTTGCTCCTTAAAAGCTATCGTACGTATGGAAAAATAACGCGTAATAGGTTTTCGAAGGAGTATCGTTTGGAGCGTTGAAGAATCGTCAATGTTGCTAAACAAAGAGGCAAGCAGAGTGGAAAGGAACGTGGTAACGTGTGGCGGAATTTACTTGCGACGAAATTACAAGTAACGTAAAGCGAGACGCGCGCAGTAACGAGACACGATGATATAAAGAAACGTGAAAATGTTACGTACAAATATAGAAATAAATAGAAAATTAATACTTTGAATTCTCTCTACCGATCGTGTTTCGAATCCACGCATTCCGAATTTTGAGTTTCCCTTCTACTTAAGCAAGAGGCTTGCTTGCTTGCTTATTTACATCGGAAATGTGAAGCGATTACCATTTTTACTACATTAAAAAACGAGAATTCAACAGTATCTATATGAACCATATTATTATCGTTCTAAAACAGTATTCTTCTGTATGACAAGTACTTGCATATACAAGATGCGACAATTTGATATAACAGAAAATGATATGAACGAGGTCACGTTAAGATAAAATGAGTTAAAATGCCGCGGTATATCGTCGATTTGTTGGAGGAATGACTGGCAAAAGTATAACTGGGAAAGGTGAACATTCCGGGAAATAAAATTAAAACGTTTGAAGCACCGTTGTCATAATTTCATTAGAAGGCCAACCAACATCGTTAAATCGTTACACCACGTTTCTAGCTGGAACTTGGTAGAAACACGTCGGAGAACGACGTAGGAAATATTTCTTCGTTCGTCGATATGCCGCGAAAGAAGAAGAGAGAAAGGGTGGAGAGGGAAGGGAAGGAATGCTGGTGTAAATGAGAGAAGAGGGCGCGTTACTGAAAAAAACCGTCAATTAAAGGTGCATTAAGCGTCGCGGGTCGTTCGTAAGGCGGTGGTAAAATCGTAACGGAGACACTGGTCGAAATAAATGGAAGAAATAGGTGGCGGGGGGGGGCGGGGGAAGAGGCGGGAAAAAGAGAGACTGCTAACGTTTCTCGAGAGCTCGTCAGCCCGTGAAAGCAGTTCGAACGGGCGACGACGAATCTGTCTCGCTATTGATAGAACACCATAGACAACGGGCGCGGCTGGTTTTTCCTGAAACATGTAAAAGTTCCACGCACCATCGACCGTCCAGAAATAGACGCGCGCCACAACCAAAAACGTGAGATCCACGATTTTATTTACGATCTTGTTACACCCCTGAAACCGAACCAGCCACGCGCCACCCCCGATATCCGTCCCTCTTTTCTTTTTCGTGACCTCAGCTTCGGAACAGTTTATGGAGCACCGACATCGCTCCGCCACGAAAGGGCTCGCATCGACCAATTTGATCCCTCGATGGTACTTTTGCCTTCCAACTGGCTACACCTTGGTTCGATTGACCGAACGGATTCCGTCTTTGTTGCCTTGCCAGTAGTCTCGTTGCAAGATAGATACCGTTAACGTTGAAATTATCGGCGACCAAAGACTGGAAAATTTGTATCGCAGGAAAAGGCGATACCATACATTGTACGTACAGTTTAGAGTAAAAAAGATTACGTACTTTCCAAGTATGCACCGTTGTAAATCTATTAGGTTTGCCAGTGAAGACAAACCCTGATTGGAGATTCTGCGAAACGAAGGGACTCGAACGTCGAAAATCCTGCGATTCTCCGCTAAATCGTAACTTCTCGCAGAAATAAATCGTTCGCGATTCAAGGTTAAAGATGTATGTAATCGCTTGATACAACAGCCGCGAGGAGACGCTATTAGAAAATATCAATCTTAATGCAATATCGGTTTCAGAGATCGTAATCTGATCCGATTGCGAGTGAAGATAATTAATTGTCTTTATCCTTCGTTCGGTGACATAAATAGGAAAAAATCCAAGGGACGCAGACCCGTAATGGGTCACTCGCGTCAAGCGTGCTTACAAAAATAACCTCTTGCCCCGTAAAAACATTTAAAAATAATCGAGCGTAATCGAAAGCAAAACTGGTGGCTAAGGGGATAGCCCGGCTTGGGTGGTAGAAGGAAGTCGCGTGGCTAAATTTTGGGAACAGGGAAAACAGAAACGAGAAGGCAGCTGTTGGCTTTCTCACCCTCTTCGCTAGCTTTCGGGGATAAACGCGCGGAAATGACGAGAAATGCTACGTGGCCTGTCTATTAGACGCGCTTGTTCCCCGACGTGGCGTATCGTGTCGATTCTCCAACTGGGAGAACACGAGAAATAGAAATTTGGAGCAAAGCGAATCCTCCTTGACGTCCGATACAAGTACAGGCATATAACGGGAAAAGGAATTGTTTAAAATTTATATTATGTATATTTATATCATCGTCATATGTATATACATTAGAGTTGTAGGAAGTTTAGTAGAATTTTGTGGAACGGAGTATGTAAGTAATTTCACTTTCAAAGTCCTTCTTCGAATCTTTAGATATCTTTGAAAGGGAAATGCAATTTTAAGTACGCGCGTTGCAAATTTATACGAACATGTTTTTTTTATGAAAGCGCTATCTACACGTTGCGACAATGGCGTCAGATCGCACATGTCCATAAGAGTGGATGCATTAAAGAATCTAATTGAAGCTGCGACAAAACTCGAAGGTTACCAAACGCGTACATTGTTAAAGTTTTATTAAAGCTTTGTCGAACACATGCCTGCTCCCCGTTCGCAGCGGAAATATTTACAAATGGCAAATGGCGATTGTTCGGGCCAAACCTTGAAACACGTTGCCAACGAATAGCACATTGTCACAAACGGAAATCTCCTAACCGTTGACAAATTTTCATCTATCTATACGTATATCTTCGCTGTGTCAAGCAAGGCAACTCGGTGGTCGCGACGCCCTTGCAAAATTTTCATTCTCCTACCATTTCGAGATCGATGTAAGCACGCAGAATGCTGGAAATTTGTTGTAACGTGTCACGATACTTTATCGATCTAACGTGAATATTATTAGATGGCGGATCTTCTTGGATCCACGGGAAGTATATACGGAACGCGAATATACACGGAGCTTACGTGTGTAAAAGAAAGATGTACGAAATAATGGAAAACGCAATGATCATCGGACATCGGTTAACATTTGTAAAGCGAAACGAACGTTCGCTTGGTTCGCATTTCTTTAATGAAGAAAGATTAAACGTAATCTCGTGGAACTTTGTCCCGACGATAGAGAAATATAATATTAAGTAAAAAGGCGATTCTGTTGTAATCGAAATGCTGCGGCGTATGTGGTTCGAGGACGCAGGATCGGTAGAACGCAGCCGCGAGTTCGTCACAATGCGATGGTTCGATCCAGAGGTGCAGCTTGCGTGGGCGTTGATTAGCTCCGCAAAAGGGGCAGAGTCGTTTCTCTCGGCCGATTATAAAATATTCCGCAGGTAGAGACCAGCAGCTAGTCAGGAATAATGGAGGATAATGGTGAAAGGACCGGAGGACTTTATCAATGGGAATTGGCGGTGGTTCTAATGGGCACGAGCCTGGACAATGGTCCGCCAGGGCGGATGGTCAACGTTCGCCTCGTGTCGCCCCCACTTTTTGTTTCTCTCATCCTGTCGATGGTCAGCTGCGAACACCCCCGCAGCTGTTCCGTTTGTTCGACGATTTTCGGAGCCTGACCGGCTTCTACTTTTCCTCTGCGTTAGCTATTTCTCGCGACAATTATTGCTCTGAAACCGTCAGCCAGGGCCAGTACGGGCCGCGGCCGGCGTTAAGAAAATTTTGTCCGGTGAAACGATTGTATCGAAGCGCCACGTGGTTCGGAAAGTATCGTTGGGGTGGGAGAGTCGAGAGTTCGTTCTTCGGAAATGAACGAAAGCATCGAGCGAAGAGAGGATCGAAGCGTGCGAGCAAACGCGCCATGTGTACGCCGTAACAGTCGAACGAGATTTGGCCAACCGAGTGGAAACTTATCATTCAAGGACAGGGATAAGGACCAACGAGATAATTTTTCGATTAATTACTTTTCAAATGAATCACGTAACGATGCATATTGTCGAAGGCAATGTTCGAAATTTTCCACTGGTTCAACGAAATTGTTCGAGTCGACGACATTTAATATATGTATATACAAGCGACGGTAAATTGTACATATTTCTTCTTTAGCCAGCAGCCACCATTGGGATCGAAAGTTTAACGCCAACGACTCAATCGAATATTTCGAACATCACGATTCTCTCGTGTCTAACAGCTTTTCAAGCGTAGTCAGTCCGTGCAGTCGGAGAATTAATCACACCCTGGAGGAAGGGTTGGTCATCAAGGGGCACGGGCACGGGCGAGTTGTACGGAGACAGATAGCCCGGGAATTTCTCTTAGACCGCATCGACCGTTTGCATAATAAACTGACTCGAATATCAGCTGGTTCTTAGTTACTTTTTACAATCTTCCTTTGGTTTCGCATGCTAGAAAATGCGATTCGCCTATATATTTGCACTCGTGTGGCGTGTATAATGCACGGTGTGAAAGGAAAAGGAAGAAAATTAGAGAAAGCGAAAAGAAATATGCGCGGTAACGGGAAATAGATACAAGAGCGATAAATGAACGTTAGAATTTCAGTCAACTTGCAGCTTCGTTTTAACGACGTATAAAGCTAGACTATTATGTTAACACCTCGGCTCGGTTTAATTAGATACGATTGCGTTTGAGTATAATTTGAAAGCATACAAGCACAGCGTAAAATTTCTAATGCCAGAGACGCAATATTTTACTCTATTTTCCGCCTGTAACGAGCAGGCTTAATGTCGTTCATTGAAATAAACAAGATTGTACAGCGATCCAGCTGGAGCGACGGCAATGCTGTTCGAAAGATGAAATATTTCGGCAATTAAAAACGACGAACGTGAACAACTCTGACGGAAATAATGGTCGGATCATTAACCGTCGTTCTAGCCTGCGGGAACGGCTTAATCGCCGTTCTTCAACCATCGTAAAAGATTGCCAGAGCTCTGAATGCAACTTGTATACTAGCAGCTGATTCAAGAATAGGCGATCGTCAACTTCTCCAACGCGTTCCTCGACGATGGAAAAAAGAAAAACCTGTTATTAGCGAATTTAGCAGTTTCGAACGGGTTTCGTGTTGCCAAATATTAATGCGAACGATTTTCATAGCGAACAGTTATCTATCGTAGAGTTAATCGTGTGCGTAAACCTGCCTGATTCAAATTTAGCTTGCCCGTTGCGTTTTATACTGTGGTAGCATTCGCGTAGGTACGCGGCATCGATCGAACATCGGTATATCGGTATATACCTTCTTCAACGTCTTCTTTTCGTTTTATACGCTAATCTGTGGTACGTAAAATCGTGTATCCATATTCTGTGTATTAGGTACGCGCGACTCCAACGCTTCGAATTTCCTTCGTGTACGCTATATCGCCGATAAATTATTTATTATAAAGCTATTTCTGCAAAATTGTAACAAGACTTTGTAAAAATCTGTAACGAAGGAAGGTGATTTAACGACTGAAAAGGAAACGCTTCTCGTACGACGATCGTAAAAATAGCACTCTGCTCGTTTGCTTGCAACGCTTTTCTCTCAACGTGGGTGGGACATTTTAGAATCACCGTGTACGTATATCGTGGCACGTGAAGTAATGGCTTTCTGTCCCTATAGCAGTACCTACTTGCACCGATAACAGTAAATCCGTCAGCGCAGCCGGTTCCGAGACATACATCCTTTCTTAATTTTCCTAGACCAAATTATCAGCCAACGATCCTCCGTGTTACGTTTGTTTAAAACGACACGATCGAACAATTTCCGCGAATCGAGATCATTCCGCGAGCAGCTGGCTACGAATCATCGAGACGGCCGATCCCGATGACGTTCGAGAATTTCGTTCACGCGCGTAATTCAGTTTTCAAAGGGCGAGTTAAAGCCAATGGCAATTATCGCGAACCGGCTAAACGAGCGGCATTAATCGTCCCCCATTGGACATTGCCAATCGAGCGGGTAAAACTTGGCCTGGTCAAAGCGTAAATCTTACTAATGGCGCGGTTGCACGCGCCTCTATGCAACGTCTTCGGGAAACCTGCCGTTAATTCGTTCTTTATTTACCAAACTACCGACACTTGGATATTAAACTTACAAGGAATCGTAAGGATCGTAATTTGGAGAAGCGTGGTTTCCCCTTCCTATAACGTATACACGATTGATAATAACTGTCAACCTCGTTTGGTGTTACAACGTCGATTTGCCTAAACTTTAACCAACTCGTAGCCGAGCTCGTGGACGAACGTGGAGTTTTCACAGTGGAAATGGGTTCAAAGATACCGAGTTACCTAAATCGAACGAATCTAAAAACCGTTATTTGAAACGAGAAACAAGCATTAATTATGCATTACGCGCTAAACTCGTTTCTAAACGTGTACTTAATGATAGAACAGTCGACTTACTCGTGCTATGCTTGCGTATTTTAAGCTTTACGTATCTATTAACGTAGTAACTTTTACCTCGTGCTCCGTGTTTCAAGGATTATAATCTATCGAATCTGGCGAAAGATAATAGACGTAAAGTAACAAATATGGGAAATAATTTCGTTAATATTGCGAAAGCCAAAGCCAAGCGGTGGTTTGTTTGGGTTTGTTAGGTTGATAACATGATCGAAAAATGGTGGAAACCCGCGAGATGTGCCAGAACAGGATTCATATAATTGGCATAGATATTTATTCGCAGCAAGTTAAACACTTCGCGGTGCCGTATGTATCAGAGAGAGAAGGTAAATCCAACGAAAGAATCGTTCGAAGATCGTCAATCGGTAATGACTGGTTAACGTAGCGAGAGAATCGGTGAAAATGCTAGCGAAATAGCGGGGATAATGATCTGAAACGCGCGCGTCTAACATTACAAATTTTGCATTGGAGTTCGTAAGCGACGCCTAAGCCTAAACCACGCGTAAATCGACACGATTATCTCTATGCATCTGCTTATTTCCAGGGACCAAGTAGATCATTATTGGTTGAAAGGAAAGGTATCGAAAAACGAAGAAAGGAGAACGCTCGTTACACTGTTTTCACTCTCGCGCGGAAACGCAACAGAATATAGCTGTATTCGGTGTATACGTATACCTACCTACATGAGCTGCTCATTGAACATCCAATTAATACTATCCGAACGATTCTCGAAATGTCGAATAACCTGCCGATCCGCTCGTTCGAACAAGTGGCCTGATTTTTCAACGAAAGCGTTTAGACCGGTTTTCCAAGAGGACAGCACGGCGGCTGCTCCGTTTTCTCGCCTCTCGCGTCGTTTGGCAGAACGGTCGGTGGACAGACGGAGGGGACACTTAATTACCATGTATCGTTGTAAAATCGTTTAGCGAAGCCGGAGGAGTCGCAGTCAAAGCCGGGTCTGAGGCTGTAAGAATTAAGCGCGAGGCCGTGAGGATTATTCGCATGGGATACGCGACTCTCCGCAATCTTATCGGCACTTTATTTACCTATATTATTCAACAGCGCGATAGCAGGTATCCGCGAACAATCGTGTACGATGTACAGAGGTGAAATCGAATTTTCTCGAACGATACTGCTACTAATTACCAAAACCGCGTAAGAAGAAAGCGAGCGAAGAATAAATTCGCACGGATATAACAATTTTGGAATTTCCGCGGATTTCGATTAAACGCTTGATTCGTTCCTTAAAACGTAAGGCGTACGAGCATCTTTATTTCGTAAAAGAGACGTCGAGTGGATAGACACGTGGTAAATACCGGCCGATGGAAAAAGGAAATACGATGTAATAATATGCGATGGCCGAGATCTGCTGTAACTTTGGCCGGTTTGTTACAGCTAGAGAGAGAGAGAGAGAGAGAGAGAGAGAGAGAGAGAGAGAGAGAGAGAGAGACGAGTGCATTAGTGACGGCAGATTGACCCGTTGGTCGAACGCCGCCGTTTAAATTGCATCGCATCCAGAACAATGTTCACGTACATTGCCACGCAATGATCCATTCAGGCGCGTCCTCGTCCGTTCGGTTGGACCGGCCGCGCCGACTCCTTCCAAGAGGTACTAGCATCGGTCTCCAGATTAGATTAACGAAATGGTTCGGTTATAGGTTTGTAAGTCGCGTGACCGATCGGTACGTCGCAAATCTTCTTAACTCTCTGTTCGGCATCTCTGTTGGACGTTTAAAGCGCTGTCACGACTTGGTCCCGTTCGAGAACCCTATCGTCCCTTCGATCTCATTTCTCTCGCGGATTCTTATCAATTAGCTATTTTCAATTTCAATTTCACGCGGATTCGTGCGTTCCGTTCGATCGTCGGACGATCGTGAAACGAAACGAACGAATCACGTACGGCTCATTTTGTTCCAATAAACGAAAATTCTAATAACGATAATTCCAGCTCTTCTCGATGTCTCTTGGAAATAAATCGAAAACCGTCGTCAGTTTCACGATATCTCCGAAACGTGAACAGATACGTTATCGATTACTCGTTGGCAATCAACGTTACGATCGTATTGGAAGAAAATCGTCTTTAAGAAATAGCGACGACGTTGCAGGTGTCCAGTAGAGATCGACCGTCTCTGTTGTTGCTATTCGACCGGGCCCCTGAGACCATTTAAATAATAATTCGTCGTAAAAGGGTCCCGTCTTGATCCTAACGCGAACACGCACGCCACCAATTTAACACGCACGCCCCCTTTCTCTGTGCTCCCTCGCGTGCCACGCCTTTCGCTCGTTATTGCCACGATGATTATTACGATTATTACGACTTCGTTTGCGGTTGCCGTCGGCAAAGGCTTCCAAGTCGAATACGATGACAGCGAGGTACTTTATTAGACCGTTGCCGGTAAGAAATGTCGCTGCCCCCGAAAGTTTCAGATTAACAGGCGGATATCGTTTTAAATTTCCTTCTGTGCTTAATCTTTATAGCTGGAACGCGGATGTACGTGCGTTTATGGAAACTCTCAAGGTGCAAAAATGTATACACAGAATGCACGTACATAGAGAACTGTCGGGGCATTCGCGTAACTTTAGCAAACGATAGATAGATCGTTCGATATAGACGTAGTGGCATTTGGAAGAAACTAAGATTTGTAAAATTCGAGTCTGTCGAACTCTGTCCGAGGAACATCCGAGGAACAGGTTAGTGGAAGTAACGCTTTGGTAGAAATATAGCTAGAATATATAGCGATGGATGCGTAAATAGCGAAAATACTGTTTCAAACGAAACCATGTCGATGCCGTGGGCATATGGGAAAAGTAGGGGAACAAGTTCCGTAGGAGTCAAAGGGGACGAAGATACCGATGTCTCGTTGCTTCGAACAAACAAGCTGGATGGATCAAAATATCGTGAAATGTTGGGCGATAGATCGGTGATAGATCGCCTAGAGTCTGGGGGGCGGGGGCACGTCCGAGGGTACCGAAAGTCAGAGAAACGCGGAAAGCATCGATCGTAAACGAGTCTTGGTCGGCTCTCGAGGTACACAGGTATACGCCAGTGTTTTGGAGGCGGTGTAAGTGCGCGACGAGCAAAGTACCGTTGGTCGGGATTAGATCGAAATTGATTCCTCGTCCGGGCAGATAAACGCGTTAACCGCGAGTCTGTACGGTGTGTACGGCGATATCGATGGATTTTTCACGCGGTGCACGGGCTCGCGCGGATCCGCATGCACACGGACCGCGCGATCGAAGTTCGACAGGGAAGGAGAGAGTTGCGATCGCTCGGGCAACACAAAGGGTGTACGCCCCGGAGGGCCGCCGAAAGGCGAACCGCCGAGAAACTCGACCGGCCGCGATTACAAATAACGATAAATTCCCCGGTCCGAGCAGCGGTAACATTAAAACCCTCTCACACTCGGTGTTGCGGCCGTGAATTGGTGTAGCTGGCTGTCCCACGGGGAAGTTGGCGCGAGGAACGATCATGATTTCGCCCGAACGAGATAAGGGTTTCGCGTATGACATGCCCGGACCTGGACTCGCCCCCCCCCCCTCTCCTTCCTCCCCTGCTCGAAGACCCGACCAACTTCTACTTCTAGATTGGAATCCATAGCAGCGACTTGTAGCGTTCTGAGCTCCGGTCCGCTCCGTGAGCATCGATCGGCCTTCTTTATTCATTTGCAAACGAATAAATAAGCGTACAGACCGAGGCACGGTGTACGCGGCTGGTCGATAAGATAGAGTCCTGTAAATCTGCTGGTTACTTAACAGGTCGCCGAACGATCTTCGCTCTCCCTCTCGACCCCTCTTTTTCGCGGCCACCTCCACCTCCTTCACCTTCCTCTTTCACCTTCTTGCCCCACCTCCCCCTCGCTCCCTCCCTCCCTCCCTCTTTCGCCAGGTCGTCGCGCTGCGCCGGCTCGCGAGGTTCTTTATTACTTCATGCCGGGCAGACGGTGTTTTTCTTTCTGAGCTGCCTTCGTTCGAAGATAACAAAGCCTCGACACGGTTAACGCGTTACTGATCGCCTAACAAACACGCGGATCGCAATAGCTCCAGCTACAGACTCGCGCGATGAAAACGTCGGAGATTGGAGACGAGGCGGGACGAGAACGTGTCCAACCGAGAGAACTGCTGGCGATCGGAGTTTTCATACGAGCAGGCAGCCGGAGAACGAGAGCGTAGTCCTGCGGAAAGTTTCGCGAGAAGATACGCGTGTACGGTTTATTGCAACTTAGTCCTGGCGGTGGTAGATCGGCTTGTTACGAAACGAGAAGTTCGTTGAGGATCGTTGTCCTCGATCGGGGATAAACCTATCTTCGTCCGTAATTTCGAACACGTAGCCAGCTACGTATTCGTACAATATTCGTATACGTACATAAGCATGATACTTTTTGGCGTTCACCACGCTGTGTTTTTCAACTTATAAGAATATCGCTCGCTTGATTTTACAGTCGACTCGCAACTTGTCAACTTGTCCCGTCTCTTTCGAACGATAAATATTATACAATAGCTAGGAGACGCTGGACCTCCTCCTGGGCTACGTTCGCAAATGGGCAACGTTGCTCTCTGTCATGCCGTTCATAGGAACCACGTGTCACATGATTTACGATAATTCAAGAGCACCGCGAATGGGCTTGGTCTTTTGAGGCCAGATTTCTTCGGATTTCTTTATGGACCGTGCGAAATTCTGTGCAACCCATCGAACAACTACCCTACGGTACTGCTGTACCTTCGTGAAACTTCAAAGCTACTTCGTTACTGCAGACCGATCGGGTTTAAAAAGCATAATTCGCCGACTAAGTGAGGAAAAATTACTGGCGAAGTACATCGTGTACACATCATCGAAAAAGTATATACCGATTTGTCCGAAACGTTATAGGACTTAGCCTTACAAACTAACTATACGTAGGTATACGATATACGCTGGATGCTTTGAAAAACACGTAGCGATATCGAGCTACCATTGCACGAGCAGTCGATTGCCATTTAACGGTGGAAGGAATCGAAGGAATCGAAGGAATCGAAGGAATCGAAGGAATCGAAGGTATCGAAGGAATCGGCACTCGGTGGTCGCGGTAAAATACCCCCTCTGCCTTGTGGCAACGTATCCCATTGCGAAGATCGAGCCCCCAGCGAAGAAGAAAAACGATCCGGCCGTAACTCATCGAGCCGACAGCAGTCACTCGCGAACAAAGGGAACCCGGTCGCGAAGATCGCGAGCGGGGTGTTGGACGGGGGGCTCGGAGTTGCAAATATGGCAATCGTAATGGAAGGAGACTTCCATCTTGCGCTTTAGTGTCTACCCGGAGATAGATTAACCGTGTGCAACCGCGGCTATGCCTGGCTGCCGCCCCCACCGTCCCCGGCGCGGCCCGCACAAAAGTATAATATGTACTATCGTCCGTCCTTTGCTCGCCGAGGAAAACCTTCCCATACCCCTCCACCTTGTTCCGGTACCCCACTCCCGAGGACGGCGATTGCAACTGCGACGGATCGGCTCGGCTCGGCTCGGCGCGGCGGAGTGGCAGAGTGGCGGAGTGGCGGAGTGGCGGAGTGGCGAAGTGGGAGGCGGAGGAGGCAAACCGGGCGGTGGTGGTTCATTACACGGCACGAATACCTTGGCCCCGGTGAGAAAGTGTGTATTCACATGCACGCGGTGCAAGCAGCCCGCGTATGCAACGAGTAAGAAAGCGTATTAGGTACGCAGGCATGCGATCCCGGGTAAAGGAGGGCGGTCCGAGGAGACAGGTGCGAGCCAATCGCGGACCGCCACGTGCAATTTCCCTCGGCGTCTCTCTTTCCCCGTTCATTTCTCATTCCTCCTCTATCGCTTCCCTGCCTCCCTCTTGTCTTCCGCCGCCTCCGCCGCCTCTCGTCGTCGCCACGCCGTCGTCACACCGCCGTGCCGTGCCGCGGCGCCGCGCCGAACCGCGCTGCTAACTTATTTAAACGAGACTCGACCCCGTCACTACGAGTACGAATCCCTTTCGTATTCGGCACCGATGCGCCGTGACTCTACGCTCCACAGGCAGAGTGAAGGAGCGGGAGGAAGGTAGGGAGGGAGGGCGGGAGGGAGAGGGGGGGAGAGAGAAAGAGAGAGAGAGAGAGAGAGAGAGAGAGAGAGAGAGAGGGAGAGAGAGAGCGAGCAACGACCCCCGCAACGATTCTTCGCTCGCTGCTTTTATCGATCGGCCTCCTTTGTCCCGCGACCTTGTACTCCACAGGATGCACCAACCCTTTTGCTTCCTGGAAAAACCGCTTCTCCTTTGCCTTCTTGCTGCCTCTATCCTACACCCACGTTTCTATATCCGATCTAGGGGGATCTTGGGGTATAGTTACAGTCGAAAGCCGATCTCGAGCCGATCTCGAACCGACCTCGAACCGATCGCCTTCGATCGTGAACGAATCTCCACCTCTATATAGGATATATGTCGATCGATATCCATCTCGTAGAACGTAAGACGCGTCGTTCGATGCATCCGCGAAATTAACCACAACAGACGGAAAATTAGCCTGTGCAGCAAGCCGTGTAGCAGTGGCCGTAAATTTCAAGGAACCTCGTCAGCGGAGAGATCGAAGATTCCCCCGGACAGGAAGTGTGTTCCAGGCTGCAAGGCGTTAGCTATCCGGTCTGGCCCGTAGCGAAACTGTCGGAGAGGAACCGCGTCTATCAGCGTGTTCCTCCAGGCAAATTCGTAGTTTGTTCCAAGCGAAATGTTTATACTCTTCGGTTAATGGAAGCGGAATAACTACTATCGCTACCGTTGCTGCTGTTTCTGCTGTTTCTGCTGCTCCTGTTGCTGCTCCTATTGCTGCTCCTATTGCTTCTCCTGCTGTTGCTCCTGCTGCTGCTGCTGCTGCTGCTGCTGCTGCTGCTCCTCCTCCTCCTGCTACTCCTCCGACATGAATTATGACTTCCGACCCATTTTCGCATTGTCGCGGAGCCCGGGGGCTCGTTAGCCTCCGCTGGAGCGACGCTTTCCTCCGGTTTATGATTTACTGCCGAGCGTAAATCATCCGCCCGAGGCCCAAGGTTGTCCGTTCGTTCGACAAAAGTCGCTCGGTCGCTCGCGGCACGGGCCGAGACAGTTGAACAGGAGGTTGCGTAACCGCTGGCCGAAGGCCTGCACGTACTTTTGACCTGCGGAAAGCTGCTCGTCCAAGCAAAGAATCACGTTCGAACCCCTGCTGCAACCACCTGCGCTCTCCTCGTTGCCACACGTTCCGATTTATCCCTGCAATTGTTTCTCTGTCAATGGCCTTTGATCGAGTTGATTTTCGTCACTTGGGGAATGATAACGACGCAAGTTGATCTCACCGACAGTTTCGGGCATAGCTCTGGACACAGAATGAAAACCAAGGACGTCGTAGTCACGGGCAATTTGCACCAGGCAATCTTTTACTTGAGAAATTGATACGTACTACGTAGTGCGCGTAATTTGTGAGTGGCAATTTCGTCAACCGCGAACAAGCGTTTCTAGAATTTACAAATTTCTCTAAATTCCTTGCGCGTTCTTACGATACGATCTCGCGTAATCTATGTTCGCCGAATTAGCAAGAATTGTTTGACGATTATCGGTGATCGAACGTATTGTGTACGATCAGGGTTAATTTTAGGCATTTAAAAAGGGATGAATCGAACGTAGAAGCGAAACTCTTCTCAAGATGATGAAGCGTATAACGTTTCGACGGTAAAGCAAGCTAGTAGATGGTCTTCGAGAGGTCGAAAGCTGTTCACGAAGCCGTACGAAATACCGGTGTTCGCGCCCGATAACGAGTAATCGAATTAAAGCTATTTTACGGCCAGTATGGATAATCCAGTAAGGTTCTATCGAGTCGTTGCGTTCGACGCGCCCAGCTGTTTCTTTGTTCGAAAAGCTACGACGCTCTAGCCAGTCTGCTTTCGTTTGTCGCCCGTGTGAAGCCTGTTACCAGCCGATTGATTCGTAGGAAATTCAGACTCTCGTGTCCGGTCGTCGATCTTCGATTTGTCGCGCGTTCTCTCGTGCCCGAGTCGTCGACCGTCGTTCGACGTTACTTATGAAATTGCACGAAACTGAATACGTTTGTAAAATTGTTTAACGCGTCGAACAGACGAACGATAAGACGAGCTTCCCTCGTCTCGAGTAAAACGGTAACCAACGGCGAGAAGTCGGTTTCCTTTAGATTCGAGCATCATTGTTTCTTCAACGCTGCCCAACGCTATTGGCAAATATCGAGATAAATTTATCGGACAGCTTTTTCGAAGACCGTTTAAAGCGAAAGCAGCACGCCGCAGGCCTAATGGTACAGTTATCTCGTTGCCGCTTCGAGGACATTCGAAGATGAAAATAATTTGAATCGATTCGTCGTCGATGAAAATGGAAAGTCGATATTTGCGTTGGTCGCCACTAACAAACTAGAAAGTGCTACGCAGTTTCTGGCAAAAAAAGAAAAAAAAGAAAGGAAAAAAAGAAAAGAACAAAACAGGACTGGAATAATTTGTAAAAGGTCGTATCCATTGACAATTCCGAGAATCTCGAGACTAACCGGAAGATAACGAAACGATGGAGAAACGTCAGAGGTACGAAGAAGGCGTCGATAAGTAGCAATCTGTCTTCCCGTTATTTTAAGCACCTCCGTCTCAGAAGCATTTCTCCAAGCAAAGTATACGTGGCTCCTTTTTCATCGCCAGATTCTTGAATCTTTAGTGCCGTGTTCGAATCGAGAATCGCCCGTGGAAGGAAAGAGAAATAAAAGTGGAAGAAGAGAGAGAAAGGAGAGAGAAAGGAGAGAGAAAGGAGAGAGAAAGGAGAGAGAAAGAAGAGAGAAAGAAATGAGAAGGAAAAGAGAAAGAAAAGAAGAAAGGAGAGACGTCTAGACTCTAGACGCATTCCAGAGGACCAAAGGGAGTCTATTCGACGAGCGGCATCGTCTCGCACTCCGCTGCCGCGACCTCCCCCCTCCCCTCCCCCCACGACCGCCCGCTCCCCGAGTCAGCCGAGTGACTGGACTCGCGGGGAGCAAAATGAAAAGCGGACGCGTGCAGCGTATGACTCCGGTGACCGGTTCGCACGCAACGAAGCCGTAGATCCGGAAGTCGGTACGGCGTAGGTGGAACCGGCGAAGAAGGGGTTCCCTCTGTATGATAATTAATAACCGGGCGCTGAGTGGTTCGGCGAGGCCCCGCCTCTTACCCCCTGATTTATGAACCGCGCCGCCTTCCTTGTCATAACCGTGCGTATGTATAGAGGCTCGCGCGCGGTGGAGGGAGCGCCAGCTAGTGGGGGTGAGCGCGGGAGGACAGGGTGGGGGAAAGGGTGACGCGTGACGTTGCGCGACGCGACGCTACCTACGCCCAGGCCGGCTCTTTACCAAGCGATCAGTCGGTTCTCTCTCGTCCTTGCCGGATGACATCGTTCGACGCGCGGACGTCCGGCCGAAACGCAGCGCAACTTTCACGCGCCTCCGCGAGTCGGCGCCACGCACGAGCTTCCTGCTCCGCGAACCCGTGGAATCATGCAGCTCATGAGATGGAGCATCACGCGCCGCCTCGAATGCCGCGGCATCAAGCAGGGCATCTGCGGACCCTCCAGACTCTCGTGCGCACGATTTTCCGGTACGCAACCGCTGACCTTGAACGCATCTCCACGCCGCGCCGACGACTTCCCGCAAATTCGCCCTCCCTCTGTCCGCTACCTCTCTGGCCGCTCTGGCTCCTCCGACCCCTCTGGCCCCACTGACCTCTCCGGCCTCTTCGGCCTCTCCGGCCTCTCCGGTCCCTCTGGTCCCTCTGCCCCCTCCCCGATCCCCCCCCCCTCCACTCTCCTCTCCATCTTCCTCCGTCTCCCTCTCCGTCTCCTTCTCTTTCCCGTCACAGAGAAGATCGCGTTCCACGTTTCATTCTACGTTTTCCCCGTTCGAGAAAAGTTCGTCTCGCGTACTACGAGTGATGGAAAGTTGTTCGAGTTGGAGGTTGAAGAGTTTTCTAGTGGATGGTTACATCGGGTGGCGAACGTAACGTTGTGCGATTCGAACGGGTCCGACTGGTCCGCCGGGAATAGTAATCGAGCGATTTCCATTTTTCATTGGCCCCGGTGCGCGTATTAAAAGTTTCCAGCGGTGTGGGATTCGCGCGCCGCGCTCCGGAATACTAATCGCCGCGCCGTCATTTCTTATCATCGACGCGAACGTGCATGATCCTCTCTCTCTCTCTCTCTCTCTCTCTCTCTCCCTCCCTCCCTCCCTCTCTCTCTCTCTCTCTCTCTCTCTCTCCACTGAGTTTATCGTCACGGCCACCGTCTGCCGCTGTTTTCCTTTCGTTTGTACCCGTATCCAGCGGTTCGTTATATTTTTCGTGTTCCCGTTTTCAAGGACGGAAAATCGTGCGCGCCGATCGTACGAACGCCGGTGTCTTCTATCCGGTGTCGATAAGCCTGGATGGTAAATAAAATCGGAACGAATCCGATTAATCATTCTGCCTCGGTTTCACCGCGACACCGTACATTTTAAATATGACGCGCCGACTTGCCAAGCGTTCGGCCGGTTCCAGCCTTGGCGAGCGTTCGCTTTAGTCGTGAAGCGAAACCTTATGAGCTTTCGTCTTCGACCGTTAAACTGGTTCCAGCTGGTGACGTTCGTTACTTTCCTATTCTCTCTTCTTATCGAATCGAAACATACAAATTCTCGGTATTGCGAAATCCTTGGATCGATCGAACGATTCGAATCGGACTTGATACGACGAACGTTTACCTTCTCACGTTTCTATGTTGCAAGCTGCAAGCTCGATCAACCTAAAGTACGTAAAACGCTTGTAAGATATTCAAACCATCGCTGTAGGCTATCTAGAAAATTCCTTTTCTTTCTTTTTCTTGTATTTTTTTTTTCTTTTTTTTTATTCAACTCGATTTTTCTCTATCGTTCGTAGCGAAATGGCGTTGTCAATCGAGATTTGTAATCGATTCAGCCCGATGGATCGATCAGCTATTCGTCATACTCGTCACGTACGAACGATAAAACGTTTTGTTCGGTCCGACACCTTCTTACCAATCCGTTCCAATTGCCGAGCATGAGAATCCAGGTCTTGGACGTTCGCGTCTTTAGCGACGAAACTTGTCGCGGACGATATCCTCGTTTCTCATACGTCGTGAAAATTGTACGACCAACCAAGTTTCTCTCGCGAGAAGCATGTACACGCTTGAACCTTCCGGATCGATGATTAGACTTGAAATAAGGAAGATGCATCGTGCAGCGCTTCCACGCGTACCATATATCCCTACTCGTCTTACTTAATACGTATGTAAAGTTGGTTCGTCGAATGCTCCTTGCTGCATCGGTAACGCGCTGAACCGTCTATTTGAAATTCACGCGACACGCGGTATCTCGAACGACCGATGCTTTGTATATATGTATGTATGTGTGTATATATATATATATATATTTATTTATTTATTTTTTTTTTCGTCATTAGTGCGATACGCACAAACGATTCGAACGTTGAATACAGATGATACTTTGGCACGGTTTCTTCGCGCTGATGTCGTTCTCGCTACACGAAAGGTAGCTCGATCTGGCTTCTACGTCTCTTCCTCGTCGCCGTACATAGGAAGAGGTACAAGTTTCTACGCGCGGTTCCAGTAGCAACGAAATAATATAGAATATTCGTAGGATATTTAACGACACGGCCAATTTCCGATGACCAATCGAACGCTAATCGCGATGTCACGTGTGTATTGCAGGTGAAGAAAATGAGTTTACGTCGGATGGCGAGGAGAGTGGCGGTGGAGGAGTCGGCGGAGACGAAGCGGTGGACCTCACGGCATCCAGGTGCCATCAGGGCGAGGAGGACGACAAGGATCAGGAAGACGCTTTGGAGGAGGATGAAGAGGAAGGCGTGGACGAGCAGGACGAGCAAGAGGACGACGAGGAAGGATCGCGAAAGCAAATGCATCACAGGCAGGATGCGGAGAACAACAATAATTTCGTAGAAGGTGGCGCCGCTGGCAGCCTGTTCCCGCCCGCTGGGACTAGTCACGTCACCCTGGAAGCTCTGCAGAACACGAAAGTGGCGGTGGCTCAGTTCGCGGCGACGGCGTTGGCCGGAGGCGCGGACAGCGAGGCTGCTCTGCAGGATTTGGCGTTGCTTCAAAGCACCCTGTACACCTTGCAGCATCAGCAAGTGTTTCAACTGCAGCTGATCAGCCAACTGCAGCAGCAACTGTCCATCACGCACAATCAATCGGTGCAACAGCAAGGCCCGGGTGAGCCGTCGGACAGCAAGGAGATATCTCCGTCGCCGATCATCCAGCCTAAACCTTTGTCGAGCCTAACGTCGCCTCCGTCGTCGCGTCCACCGAGTCATCGGCAAACCTCGCCGGCTCCCGTGACGCCGAACCTGGCTCAGGAGAGACCCACGCCGACCAGCAGCGCGTCCCCGTTGAATATCCCGTTGGCCTCGTCGAACGCGACCGGCACGACCTCGACTACCAGCACCAGTAGCCAGATGCCGATGTCTCATCAGATACCGCCTCTCTGTTCGATCAGTTCTTCCCTAGCTTCGTCCATCATAACCAACACCGATCCGCCACCGTTGCACGAGCCGAACACCCTGGAGATGCTGCAGAAGAGAGCGCAGGAGGTGCTGGACAACGCGAGCCAGGGACTTCTGGCGAATAACCTGGCCGACGAGCTGGCGTTCAGAGGTGGAAAAGGCTCCCGTCTCTCCCCGTACGATTCAAAGTCTGGTAGCGGTCGCGGCGAGCCATTCTTCAAGCACCGATGCCGTTATTGCGGCAAGGTGTTCGGCAGCGACTCGGCGCTTCAGATCCACATACGATCGCACACAGGTGAGCGACCCTTTAAATGCAACGTCTGCGGCAGCCGCTTCACCACGAAAGGGAACCTGAAGGTCCACTTCCAGAGGCATACGGCCAAGTTTCCACATGTTAAGATGAACCCGAATCCCGTTCCGGAACACCTGGACAAGTACCACCCACCCTTGCTACAACAAATCGCCTCCGGTCAGAGACCGATGCCGTCACCGCCGCCGCCACCACCTTCTCACCATCCCTCTTTTCACCCGGCGGCAGCGCACGGTTTCTTACCTCCTCAGCCGCCCTTGCCGCTCAGTTTAGCCCTTCCCGGTATGCCACCCTTGTACAGATCGCCGGTTGTCGCTCATCGGGACGATCAGGACGTGCCGGAGAACCTGAGCAAGCCCGTTACCACTGCCCCGACCACCTCGCCACATTCCCCCGCGGTTGTGTCCAATTCTCGTCATTCCTTTCACGACAATCACCATCACCACCATCACCACCACAACCAACAACAACAACAACAACAACAACAACAACAACATCAAAAGCAGCAGCTCGAGCAGAGGGACGAGATGAAGCTGGAGCAGCGATCGCCTATGCAGGAACAATACCAACGACAGCAACGATCTATGAGCCAGGAACCGACCGAGAGGATAACGCCGAAGAAAGAGCCGGAGGAGGCCGAGGAGCCCACGGAGGAGGAGAGCGAGGATTTCGAGGAGACGACCAGACGGTATTTAAATTCACCCCAATCCTCCGTCAATCCACCCTCTCAACCGCAGACTTACGAAGACTGTAGCATGGACAGTAAGATGAGCGGTCGACTGGAGGGGGACGGCGACATGGAAGTCGACGAGGAGATCGAGGAGCAGCCGGAGAATTTGTCCGGTCGTGGAACCATCAATCGTTTGCCGCAACACGTTGTCGCGTACCCCGGCGCCTCCCCTGCGAGTAGTAGCGCGAGCAGTGGAAGCCTTCAAACATCGTTCGCGGGAATTCTGTTCCCAGGGCCACCGGCGCACCATCAAATACCCCATCACGCCGCACCACCAGCCGTAAACGCGTCCGCCGCCGTCTCTACCAACGAGATGATCGATCCGGCCAAGGATCCGGCTATCTATTCCAGTCTGTTGCCACGGCCGGGCAGCAACGACAACTCCTGGGAAAGTTTGATCGAGATAACCAAGACCTCGGAAACGTCCAAGTTGCAGCAGTTGGTCGACAACATCGAGCACAAGCTGACCGATCCTAACCAGTGCGT